>OY978441.1:35045771-35645771 GCA_963854805.1 Plagodis dolabraria | reverse complement strand
ACCATTGAGCCATTTAAAGGACCTCGCGTCTATGTAGTAGTTTATATAAACATAACGTGAGCATCCTTATTCTATGTAAATTAAATATAATACGGACAAAAGAAACTAAAACCTTCTTTGCTTACTTCATACAAATACGGGCTTGAAAAAGATAAATTACAATAATTACTACTAATCCAGTTGCTGATCGAAGAATTGGCTGCTCAGCAACTGCCTTACTGAACATACGCTTTTACAAAATAAATCTAAAGACCTACAATATTCTTCATATATTACAGTTGTCAAAATGTGACCAGAGATAAGTAAACTATGAAGGTCAGAGACTACAACAAATTTAGAAATTGCATGCGCGACATTGGCGGGTTAAACGCTATTTTCAAATCTAATGTAAATTGTTCTCGTTCATAATCCTTTAAATATTTGTAGGTAAATATGACAATTTATCTAATCGAAGTTTGAACAGAATGTCTTTTTTTTTTTTTTTTTTTTTTTATGTCTGATAGGTTAGCCTTTGACCACTATCTCACCTGATGGTAAGTGATGATGTGGTCGAATATGTTGTTCAGGCTAACCTAGAATTACTGGCTCTCAAGGACAGCTGCCGGAACACACCGTTAGGTGCTTGGCGACAGATTTTCTACTTGAGGGTGGTAGCTAGCCAGGCGGGCATTCGCAAAATGCCCTACCACCATGCTATAACGACTGCCATCCTAAGACAACAACCGGGACCGACGGCTTAACGTGCCCTCCGAAGCACGGAAGCGCTCAGTAGTAATGTCACCAGCGGTCACCCATCCAAGTCATGACCGCGGTGGACGTTGCTTAACTTTGCTGATCGATTCAGAAAGGTTAAGCAAACTTCGCTACGAGCGCTTCAAAATTTCTTGTCTTAAAGACAAGAAATAATATAAGCAAGAAACAATAGAAAAAGAAATGCTTATGTAGATTTAATCATTTGAAAAGCTTGACTAATCAATAATTTCAAGATTCTTATCGGATTTAGCATTATTATAAGCACAATCCGAAGATTGCAGACACCGGATTCAAAAATTGAAAGTAATATTTAATTACACAATCCAGGCAAACCAGTTAGCTAAATACAGCTTTGGTATATCAAAATTGCAGTTTGATATATCAAAATTACAGCATCCAATTTTACACTTTATTCCAAAACCATTAAAGTCTTAAATGATCTAGTAGATTCGTAAAAGGAAACAGGTAAACTTTCCAAAACTTATCGTGTTTTATGATTTCCTTACTTACGACATTTATTGCTCTGATAAATTATATCTATTCGATGTACAAGCACTAGTTGTGCCCGGGGGCGGTGATTGGGTTAATTTTGCTTTTAGTTGGCCTTGTGTGCAGTATAAATGCTCGATGTATCTATATCATTATAGTTTTATTAATAAGACGAATACTAGAACTATTTCAGAGCATGGAAATTATGCATAGGTATGTTTAGGTTAAGAGCCACGCGAGTTTTGACCACGACTTCACAAAACATCAAAATCATCAAAATTATATATACATCAAACATTTTAAAGTGATGAAACGAGACAAACAGCAAATTTATTAAAATTCAATTTTTTTTGGAATATAATCCTGATGGGTTAACCATAGACCACTATCTCACCTGATTGTAAATGATGGTATAGTCGAAGATGTTGTTCAAGCGAATCTAGAATTACTGGCTCTCAAGGACAACTGCCGGACATACCGTTAGGTGCTTGGCGTGAGATTTCTACATGAGGGTGGTAACTAGCCAGGCCGGCATTCGCAAAATGCCCTACCACCATGCTATAACAACTACCATCCTACGACAACAATTTGGACCGATGGCTTAATGTGCCCTCCGAAGCACGGAAGCGCTCAGTAGTAATGCCATCGGTCACCCATCCAAGTCTGATCGGTTAAGAACAGCTAAGCAAACTTAACTACGCGTGCTTCAAAATTTAATTTATTCATAGCTACAAGATAAATAAGACAATACAGATATAGTGTATTGATCTACGAAACATAAATGTTGTTAGGACCATAATGATGAACAAAGAACACAATTCCCTACAAATGCGAATTCCAAAGCCATGAGTAGATGAACAAAACTATTGGTTAAGTGCAATGGTAGGTTTATTTATAAGTACAGACCACAATACGTAATATATATACAAGAAAACACCTGTAAAGCTTACTGTGAGTACCTTAAATAGGTAATATAGATGTTTAGACAAAGACCTCTAAGTATATATCGTATGTAGAGAAGAATCTAAAATAATTAAATTATATTTAAAGCTATTGTGTTAAAGATACAGGCTTTGAATTTGAAGGAATTAAAGATGTAGTGCATGTTCTCAATAAAATGAAGGATTTACGAGTATAAATGGTAGTTATACATCCTTAAAATAAACTAGCTGATGTATTTGAGAGAATCTAACAAGTCGCCATCCTAAACGTACACGCTATAAAAAGCAAGTTTAATGCCGACATGGTTACACGTTTATTGGTTTCTGATGTACAGGTAATGGCTTTGTTTTGTACACAAATATACTAATGGAATTTGACTAAACTTATAGTAACTTTTAAAGCGCTCGTAGCGTTTTTCACCGATCAGCTAAGTTAAGCAACGTCCGCTGCGGTCATGAGTTGGATGGTGACTTCTGGTGGCATTAATCCTGAGCGCCATGCTTCGGCGGCACTATGTGTTGTCTTTATACGTATAACGTTTCATCTTAAGATATAGCAGTCGTTATAGCATGGTGGAAGGGCATTTTGCGAATGCTCGCCTGGGTAGCTACCAACCTCAAGTAGAAAATCTGTTACCTGTCGGTGTGTTCCGATAGCTGTCCTTGAGACCCAGTAATTTTAGGTTAGCCTGAATAACATCTTCGACCACAACATCACTTACCATCAGGTGAGATAGTGGTCAAAGTCTAGCTTATTGGCTTTATAAAAAAAAGCTTTCAAAATCTTAACAAAGAAACCTAAATCTACTGACCTGTGTAACCTGGAGGACAGTCACACTCGAAAGTGTCCAGAGACGTGAGCCGACAAGTGGCACCATTCAAGCACGGTGCCGAATCACAAGCTGCTGGTACTCTTATCTCGCACAATGATGCACTGAAGCCAAGGGGGCAGTCGCAGGCGAAGGAAGGAGGGCCACCTCCAGCTCCAGGCCGGACTCGACAACTTCCTCCGTTCTGACATCGTGGGCTGGACTCGCTGTGGCAAGGGTTGAGGTGCTGGCAGAACTCCCCGGCAAATCTTGACGTGCAACTGAAACAATCGAAGATCTAAATTAGCCCCCGGTTTAATTTATATAATTAAACTATCTATTTGTAAGTACATATTCGATAAGTGAACGCCATATCTTGAATCTTTTAACATCATCGTAGAGATGACCGAATATCGTTATTCGCTTTGATAAACAGTTTTATAGTAAAATCTAATGTTATAACCTATAAATGAATATCAACTTCACGTAAAAGACTTTACAAATTTATAATATATAAACATATGCTTCTTATTCGTTCCATTCTCAAAAGATATATATTATTTACATACATTAAAGGATGCCACAGGAACGTACTCTACAGGATCCCCATTAAAATCATTTAAGCCTTCTATATTCTATTAAGGGCTCGCCGTAGGAGGTCTAGGAACTTCAGGACACAATAGATACAAGTACCAGGCACTGTCGTATAAATTTATAAGAGAGCGGTAATGGTAACGAGCAAAGGAAAATATAGCACTGCGTTTATAAAACAAGTGATATAGGTAGTATGTTCTGTAGAAATCAATTTCAAAAAAGGACCAGCACATTTCACATAAAACCTACATATATAAATTGGTGATTTATCTCTAGCCAACGATTCCGAAATAGGCGCATGATTTTGGTATAATCCTAATTATGTGCAATACCAGAAATCGTGCTTATTAAATACCTACTTAAATTATTAAAATAAACATAAGGCATGTTTATTTTCATAACTTTAACAACCAATAAATGAGCTAGTGATCATGGGCATAAATGAAAATAAGGCTACTGGAAGAACAAAATCATATTATGATGTTTTGATTGGAAAATTACATACCCTGATATGCAAATGTTAATAAAACTAAAGTACTTATGTTTCTTATATATAAGTATGTAAATATAATATTATCAGCCCACGTTATTATCTCCTATGGAAACATGAAAAAAAACTCTTGTCTTTCAAAAATACATCGACTACAACTTCGATCTGTCTGAACTTTATATATTTCTTTTCCTCAATACTAAACAAAAGATTCAACTCCAACCACCACAAGCAGCCACTACATACACGCCTCCAATAAAGCTAGCGCACAATCGCGACCAGCGCCGGACAACGAACATAAATAACGCAGATACCTCGCGACACGACCACGTGACGTGAGCCCGCGCACACGCTCCTATCGCCCATGTATGTCGCACAAAAGGAAATCCAAATTTATATAAGTAATGTAGTTGAAGCTTCGAAAACTAAATAATAAATTGGAAGCCCAGAAATCAAACAAACTATAAAGAAAGATAATAAAGCTTAGATTATAAAAGATGATGTTTAAGTTAAGTACCATAACTTATCAGTTATTTAACAAACTTACCTAAATACAGTCTATTTTTGCTCGGTTGACAATAAACCGAAGTTATTGACAACCAAGCAAATTAAATCATAGAAAACCGATATAATACGCACAGACAAATATACGACTATTCTTGTCTATGGTTTAAGACGTTTAAAGCCTATAGAATTTCATCTGCAGCGGAAGTTCCAATCCAAGAACATACCTATTGCGTTACACAAAGTCCGGGAATTATCATAATCCCACAATATATTACCGAAACATGATAACCGAGGAATATACGCATAAAATCATTGGTAGTACATTGATTTATGCTGCTGACGTGTTTGATTTACCAACATCCTAAAACATTGGAAGGAAATTGATAAAAACGGAAAATATTGTGAAATCATTTCCGAAAGTTAAGTGTTCACAAGTCATATAAGTAAACGAACAAAACTGCTACTTGCAGAAAAACTTTTGAAGCGCTCGTAGCGAAGTTTGCTTAGCCGTTATTAACCGATTAGCAAAGTTAAGCAACGTCCGCCGCGGTCATGGCTTGGATGGGTGACCGTTATTGACATTACTACTGAGCGCTTCCGTGCTTCGGCGTGCACGTCAAGCCGTCAGTCCCGGTTGCTGTCTTAGGATGGGAGTCGTTACAGCATAGTGGTAGGGCATTTTGCAAAATGCCCGCCTGGCTAGCTACCACCCTCAAGTAGAAAATCTGTCACCAAGCACCTAACGGTGTGTTCTGGCAGCTGTCCTTGAGAGCCAGTAATTCTAGTTTGGCCTGAATAACATCTTCGACCAAATCATCACTTACCATCAGGTGAGATAGTGGTCACAGGCTAACCTATAAACACTGCAAATGCCATAAGAATGAGTAAACCATATAAAATTACGGGAGGAAATTTGAAGACTAGATAAGTAATAAATAAACCGAATGCAACTATTCATTACGCCTATACATAGTACCGAACTCAGTGTAATACCCACCCACGTCTATGTTAATGTTGTTACTTTAATGAACTAAGTCTCATTTATTACTGTAGTTCGATACTAACACTTTAGGCGTTTGTGGGAAAATAAACATTTCCAATCGAACTATCGTCTCTCCAATTCATGGTCTCTGATCGAATGAACTCCATAAAATCATATTGGTTTCTTTGATTACACGATTACGGATGGACTGTTTATTCAAATTTGTTATGTGTGTTTTTATCATAATATCTATCAGCATTAATTTTCTAAAATGGACCGACCTTTCTCCTAATTTGATCAGACAAATTAAAAATCTATAAAAATAGGGAACCGCTGCGTAGTTAAACGTACTTTTCAGAAATTATGTGGCTTTTACTTAAAAGCGTAGAATACATATTCGAAAATTAAGTTCTTTTTGATTTTTTATTAGGAAACAACATTATAGGTATTATACGGTACAAAATTCCGTTAAATTTTTATTTCTACTATTAGGTATAGATTTAAACACAGCACGGTAAGAAGCCTAGAGACTTCGATTTGACTCGCAACATTCAACTTGAAGAGAACCTGTACATAGGGCGTGGGTGTTTCTTGGAGCCTGCGGCACCCACGCACTGACCTCTGAGGGTTGGGTGCAACCACCGGATCCATCGCGTCTTGTTCAGAATGGATGATATCGTACGTGGACTTTGTTGCTAGGTGTTTGACCTTTGCTATCATATGGTATGGTATGGAGCGCTGAAAGCATAACCTGGTTTCTAACTAGTATGTCTAGAAAGTTATCCACAAATACACTTATCAGGTTATTATAAATTACTATTTTTTTTAGGAGCTGTCGTCATCAACTTATGATAGCATATCTCAAACGGGGTCATTATAGATGTAATAATAAGTCTTTCGCTAACTCAACATACACACATCATACTTATAGGGTAAAAGTTTTGGCTTCAGTGTCGTGCTTAACACCAACTCGGCTTTCCTGTGTAGGAAGTTAGGCACGCTATCGTTAGTTGGCTCATTCATTCCTTTCAACTTTTACGATACCCTTACAGAAGGATATGAAACAGTCCTCAAATCTTTAACACTAGTTGCTATGGAACGGATATGTAAAGAATAAAAAGGACTCAAAGGTACATTTTTAAATAGTTGTTTGGATACGCAATAAAACCTCAATTTGTAAATGTAATATAACGGCTATACGTGACTTTACAATAGACGACATGATCTTTCAACATTACCTACATCTCAGAATAGTGTCCCAATTTCAAAACATCTTCGGTTTACTCCAGAAACTGTAAGACTCATCGTTAAAAGTTCACAAGCGTTACAGAATATCGTATAACCATCCGACAGGAACAAGTCGCACGCAACACTATTTATTTGCGCGGGCGTACTCTGCCGAACGCGACAAGGGATCGCCCGTCACCAATATAAATTATTGCTTTCCATGTACCACAGCCAGCACAAGCTAGAGTTAGTTCTCTAGCACCTAAGACGACGCCGAGCCTCAGACAAGCACGCGCAATTGCATTTGTTAATTGAAAATTGTCTCACCGACACGTCGTCGCCGCCAGCCGCCGCCGTGCCTGCTAGGCGGACGCTGACGATCTTTTTCAAAAGTAATTAGATCTATGATTATGTCCCATAATTTATTGCTTGCTCTATAATGAAGATTTAGCTTCTAGAAAGTCTGCAACACGAACAAAAGCCCTGATTTCGCGACCGGTTATAATTTCGTGAGACAATCTCGAGCGGGTAGCCGCTGTCATCTTTTTGCGTCGCCTTATTGTTTTGTTGTAACGCCGCCGTAATGAACTGAGTTACACAGGAGCACCTTGTTCCTCATTAAATTTATGAGCGATTATTTCACTATTCAATTATAATGATTTCTGATCCGTATAATTTTATTTATTTACTAATTAAAACTCTTTAATCAGAAAAACGTACGTGCTGAGAATCTCAGATTCACTAGAATTGCATGTGTGTAGTGTTGACAAGAAATTTTAAAAAAGTTTTTATACAGTATAAATTTATTTAATTGGAATATCGTAAGTACACCTCGAACTTTCCTTAATCGAAGTCACAGGACCATAACGAAGAATCATAATTTAATTTCAACCTCGATGTACCTAAATCGATCCTATAGTTCACGATATCTAACTTTGTCTACTAAGTTCAAGGGACTATAACAGTAATGTTTTTGTTATTAGCTTTTATGTCAGTGGCTATAATCTTATCGTCTTTTACAACTTCGCCATCATTGGAGTTTCAACTAACGTCACCAAAGCCTTCTACCTACACATTCTCGGAACGGGGCAGCGTGTCTCCGTTATCAGGAGTATCAGATAGGCGACGCGCGCGGCGTGCGTGCGCGTGCATGCGTCTGCGCATATCGCGCACTGGATCGGCTTGCAGATGAACCATGGCGACATTGGAGATTGGCAAAAGTTAGCTTTTAGTTTAGATATTTCGAAGAATTATTATATAGATAGTCTTTGAAGTAGCTGGCTCTTTGCCATATTTTTTTACAATCAACGCTTAAGCTCTCAGATCCTTCGGATTTCGGATTCGGATGGCATTCGTTATAGCATGGTAGAATTACATTTTACGAATTCCGGACTGACTCTTACATTGAAAATCTTTCACCAAGCACCTAGCGGTGTGTCCTGTCAGCTGTCCTTGAGAGTAAGTAATTTTAAGTTAACCCAAAAACCATAATATAATAGATGGTTTCGATGACAGCTCCAAAATGAATTTTAAATCGTCATTTTCAGTTATTCATTGGTTACATTGAAAATCTTTCACCAAGCACCTAGCGGTGTGTCCTGTCAGCTGTCCTTGAGAGTAAGTAATTTTAAGTTAACCCAAAAACCATAATATAATGGATGGTTTCGATGACAGCTCCAAAATGAATTTTAAATCGTCATTTTCAGTTATTCATTGGTTACATTGAAAATCTTTCACCAAGCACCTAGCGGTGTGTCCTGTCAGCTGTCCTTGAGAGTAAGTAATTTTAAGTTAACCCAAAAACCATAATATAATAGATGGTTTCGATGACAGCTCCAAAATGAATTTTAAATCGTCATTTTCAGTTATTCATTGGTTACATTGAAAATCTTTCACCAAGCACCTAGCGGTGTGTCCTGTCAGCTGTCCTTGAGAGTAAGTAATTTTAAGTTAACCCAAAAACCATAATATAATGTATGGTTTCGATGACAGCTCCAAAATGAATTTTAAATCGTCATTTTAAGTTATTCATTGGTTAAAAGAAGATAAAGTGCATAAAATTCCAAAGTTTTAGATTCCGCACTTGCTTAGTTTTTGAGATAGACCACGAGGTCTAGGATAGATGATTTCTGTTACGAATGATCTAAAACTGACAACTAATAAGGCCACCCATTTATTTATTTCAACAGGTGAAATGATAAAATATCAAAATAAATGTGTACTCTACACAACGAGTTCTACACGATGACACCCCAGTTGCTAGGGTGCAAAAGAACGTTTTTTTTCACCTTACAAGCTTGAAAAGGTGTTGTTCATCATAATCTGCGTGGAAAAATGCTGAACTGTGAACTTTTTATCAGCTACCGTAAAAGCTTAATTCGAACCTCTATAAAAGTGCGAACTATTTTTTCTTGCAACTAACATTTTCCTGAAAAATCGTGTGTTGCGCTCGCCAGCAAATTTATTTTGCGATTCGTACCATTAAAACCTTCGATACGCTCAGATTTGCTCATGTTTCAACTCTAAGGTCCTTCGCTTCCTCAGGTTAGCATAGTACTCGCGCCAAATAACGACTTTGTACCCATGCAAACCAAATAAACCTTTTTCAGCCATCTCATATCAAATGGATCTCATATGGAGCCACTTCATCAGGGTCTCATTAACTGGGATCCATTTTGCCCTTTGATTACTGAACCATAACATACTGACATTATGAAATATAAGTATAACAAATACCTATATAAATTAACTTATTAGGAACCGGCTAGCGCGTAACAGGTGAGTTACGCTCTGAGGCCCGCGCTGGTCGCTTCGCGCAATTGTGACTCCCCGAAGGACTTCAAAACAGTCCGAAACTGGTCAGAATCTTTCCGGCAAATATAACGCGGGTCCTAGTCGGTTCATAATAAGTAAATATACATAAAACTCGCGATAGTTTTCAAAGTGAAATACCAATGTAGTTACTCAAATATTTATTAACCATCGTGTTCTATAAAACAATTACTAAGGTAGGTACATACGTATCGTCTTGAAGATAACATGTGCCCTGTTTTATCAATTTTATTTATTGTAATACGACTTTATAGACGCTAGTTCCTGTAGTCGTAAGTGGAGACGCATGTATGGACTTGAACAGTTAAGCGACCCGCAAACTCAGGAAAAAGGAAAAAGTAGCTCATTTGTAGAAGCGCATCGTTTCTTCCATATTTAATGAGTTTAACCGTTTGATTTATAGTTTTTATCACATGAACAGTAACGATTGGTGCAGTTCTCAAGGATGTGAGCATACAGGTAATTATTTTTTCAGATATATACCTAAACACCGGAATACTTTCCTTAGATAGTTACCTACTTGAATGAAAATCTTAATAAACGTTTCTTTTAAATATAATGAAATAACGGCGGCCTATGTCGGCCGCAGCCTAATTCGATTTTCAAATTTGTATTGCGCCTGATCTAGCGATGTACGAGTATTAAGTATTTTATGAATTCAAAAAGTAATTTTAAACAGGTAAAATGCGGTTTTAATTCAAAAAACAATTTTGAATGAAAACCGTATTTTACCAGTAACATTACTATTTATGCGAGTTCGTCCGGGTACGTACTGCCGTACCTTTTTTTACCGCCAAGCAGTTAATGTTTGCATTACTTTATTCCAGTTTGAAGGGTATGGGTGCCGGTAACATAACAGGCACATGAGACCTAACAACTTAAATTATCAGGGTGACGGGCGCAGTACAGTTCGTTCGGCCATTGAGAGGCAGAGGAGGGCCTCGTCAAACTTTCGTCAAAATCGCATAAGAAATATGTTCTGGCGTTTCATGTTATCATTCATCAATCATCAGAGGTCCTACAGAGAACTTGTAGAATAAAGATTAAATATATTTTCTATTTAGCCCTACTACCTTATATACTCCTCTCTTTTCTCTCGTTGTCGTTTCAAGTACTTAATATACTAACTGCAATTACATCAACAAGCGCTAACCCTAGAGGACACAATCTTGCGCTCCCGCGACTGCCCGGTCCTTGTAAATCTTGCAGATAGTACCGAGACAGAAGATAAGGGCCCACGACCCTGGTAATTGACGTAATAAGGGACCTTAGGGCTTTAGACCCCTGTATATGTTTAGTTTATATTCTATACATGAGTTACATCTACAGAAATGGCTTTTGTTAAAAACTACAGAGGACGCATATCTTTGGAACCGCCATAGGTAGTGGACATTTTCACAGAA
Source organism: Plagodis dolabraria (assembly GCA_963854805.1). Lineage (NCBI taxonomy): Eukaryota > Metazoa > Arthropoda > Insecta > Lepidoptera > Geometridae > Plagodis > Plagodis dolabraria. The sequence goes on along the minus strand of OY978441.1, from coordinate 35,634,744 downwards.
TATGTGTTAGCATTGCGGATGGCCTAAATATTAAAAAAAAACCATCGTATACGGGCAGTTTTTTGTTCATTTTACATAGATGTAAAGGTAAATGAGTACAAGTAAGTATAAATGAGAACATCGTCGATGTTGTCGAATCCAATTAAGTAAGCATTATTAGGTATAACTCAAATTCGATTCGTCAGACGTCACCACGACAACCTGTAAAAAGTTATGAGGCAACAAACACAAAAAAATACAGACGAATTAAATATTTAACACTAGAATAGGGAATACAAAAATTGTGTTTTTAACTATTTTAGTTTTTCTCTCGTGAATCTAAGGTAAGTATATGATAATAGTACAAAATCTAACGTATAATAAAAAAAAAATATCGTCCTAGGGCGGGTCAGACTCCTGCTAAGGATCTACAACTGTATAAAATAAACATTCTGTAATGGTGCGGAACCCTCAGCATGCAAGTCCAACTCGCCCTTGGCCGATTTTATATCTTCGAATCTTTCTTCCAGAATAAGATTTACTTACAAGATTTAAAATTCACATTTTAATAGAACCTTCAAGTATATTACAAAATGTGAGCTCGACTTCCACCCAATTTCATTTGTAGGTAAAAGAACAATAACTTCCCAGAAAAACTTTTCATTTTCGAAAATTGCTTTCATGCGAATCAATTAAAATTTTCCAAGAAACTTAGATCCGGCAGATACTTAGGTATCCAGACATCAAGATCTACATTCGCTTTGGCACGTGATTGGGCGAGCGACCGGCGCGGGCGCAGCGACCACGCAATTTGCTTGGAGGCGTGTCGCGGAAGGGGGGGCTCGCCAGATTTACAGGGCTGACCTTTTGCCTAGTTGTTGGAAATACAGTGAGAGACATAGGTACACAGTACTAAAGTAATGTTGAATTGAATGTAATAGGTAGTATAGCATCCTAAAGAACTAATAAAATATCTTTAGATGTTATACAAGTAGAAGACACCGTAATTTTATATAAGTATATAGTTAATGGGAGTTTGGACTGAATGTAACCTTATCTACTAAATTCTAAACACTTATTCCATCTTTGCCACTAACATTTTGCATACAATAGTTTCCTATTATATTTTGTGAATGCTACGGATTTTTGATACATTGACATGAAGCATAATATGACGCCGACTTGAGTAAAAATAGTAATTTAAAGTAGAAACTCACGTCTTTGGCGAGAAATTCAAAATTTTAAAATGTTTTTCTTTTGCTGCATCGACTAGCTAATAAATTTAGTCACGTAAATGTGAGATCCAGAAAGGAGTTTTTACAATTTCTAGTACATTTTATAATACTCATTGAATTTAAGGGTTAAATTCGAAACGGGTAAGCGCAATTTTTAATATTTTTGATGGTTTCAGCGGTAATTTATGGAATCATAAGAATTAGTGTCCAATAACTGTTCAAGGTATTACGCGCAATATTATTTTAAACTCGAGAATATTTGTAGAATGGGTACAAAATCTAGATAGTGTTTCATTTTGTATTTCCCGACACAGGCGTGAGTCTCCTTAAGAAACATTTATTTATCTTTAACGTAATTCTTAATATTACTCCACGTTAGTCTCAGAAAGAAATACAATAACACCATGAAACAATACTTATGAAAGATAAAACAATAAGACGCACATAAAATAAAGCACCTCATGCGTGAGTCTCAGATCGCCTCAGGACACAATAACTTTTGAATGGAACTCTACGAACAAAAGCCGCAGGCCATTACCCACTGCTTTAATTAAAGATTATAAATAAACGTCTGCACAATTTGTTTTAACAATAAAATCATTGAAGACAATAGCAAAATAATTGTTCACAACAACCCAAAATGTATGAGTATATTCTGAATTGAATCTCAACAGATCACATATTGTATGTTCCAATTAAAAATAAATAAATATATGCCTTAGAATACACATTAATACTATTCGTATCTCACCAAAGTCACGTCAGATACCGACAAGGATGTTTTAAACTCAAAAGTAGGTGACAATAGGCATGAATTCCAAAACAGGTAACACGAAAACATAACTTACTACAATCGAATCAAACATAACATTAAGATAGTGGAAATCTAACACGAAATAGATAAACTCAAAGAACATTAGTTTCGTATTTTATATACACTTCCGTGGATAAACATGAGCAACATAAAACAAAACTTAGATATGTGATAAGAGTAATCGATTTAAGATTGAGTTAATTTAACTGAATCATCCTATGGCACCTAATTTGAAAAGCTATAGGGTGGTCTCGGCACCTGCTCTAAACAATGAGGAATCAATAAGATTAACTTCTTTCATTCTCCTTCGGGCAGCTTTCAATATAGGTATTAAAAACTATCATAATGAATGCAGAGGTATAAAAACTATAGCTTGGAATAGAACTTTTTGCGTTACTTCTAAGAAATACTAATTAAATAAGATAGTTGAAAAGGAGTAAGATAACAAGACAAAATAAAACAAAGAAAAACGTGTCGAGGGGAAGTCTCAATCAAGGTTTCATTGTGCTCGCAACTTTTTCAATCAAGATATAATATATAAATAATTTGTCGACATTTTGGTTGTTCTAAAGTCAAGGTGAGAAAAGTTACACCAGACCAGTGAACAATATTATTTGTTCTTGGCAATTTGTTTTATTGTCTTGATCTTAACTATATTCCTTGCAATGATTAATTGCGTTCACCTATATTTGTAGTTTTAGCTGTTATATTTGTAAAAAAGTATGTTGTTTTGAGAATGCATATTTACAGTAGTACGGGGTATTAGAGAGGTATATACTTATAACTAATTTTGACAAATATTATGCGAAATTTGACAACTATAAAACAATAAAAGAACTTGGCCATATCTGGAAGGTATCAATTGAAGGAATGATCTTCAGTCTTGTAGGAAACCTAGTTCCTGAATCTTTCTGCATAATATCCTTGATCCTAGGGTGCGAAGAAAACTTTTGAACGGCATTTGAACAGTTCTCTGTTCAAATTTCATCTGATCATCTGATCATTTGTAGAAAATAAAGAAATGTGGTCTCTTCAATGCAGTAGATGATTATGGTGAAACAGAAAATATAAACTTAATTTATTAATCTTACCAATAACACACAAAAAACAGTATATGTTAGTTCTTACCTAGGATAATAATAATACTCTTTCAGTGTTGGCATAAAATAATTTTACTGGATGAAGGCTTACCAGAAAATTTTGAAAAAGTTAAAAATCTAAACACAAGGCATGTCACAATCTGCGCACGCGTCCGCCGCGCCCGTTCCCACGTTCACACACACACGCGCCCACACTACGCACGTGTTTGTGTGCAAGCGTCGCGCGCGCAGCTTGCGCCCGCGTTTTCATAGAGCAGGCATGTCTTGAACTTCTTTTGACGCGGTTTTTATTTAGGTACATTGCGGACTATGTTTTTTTTACTTTGATAATTGAAATTATATTTTTTTCTAATAATTTCATAGCAAGCATAATATATTTAACAACTATTTTGCCGCAGCCCCCAATTTTGTTTATGTGGAATTTTGCTCAGTAGGTATGTGGATCTATAATGGCGGGCTGCATCAAAGATCTAATTATGTATCACGCGCTGTGAAACTTTTGGAGAGGAACTAACTTACGGTCGCCTGAGCATTCGACTATCACTACCATTGGTACAGATTATATCATTAGTTAGAAAAACTCAAAACCTCAAGCCCCAGACATGAAGTTTATGCCAGTATACAAACGAGGCCGTTACGATAAGCATATTAAATTTCTAGGTCTTGAAGCGGTGACTTCTTCAAGCTTAAGTCAAGGTACAATAAATGTAAGATATAGCAATCATCATCGCACTTTGTGATTTCTATACATACGACGAGATGATTCATAACATTAATGTACAGATACCTACAATTACTTTTTTTTGGATACTGTTTACAAGGACAGGTCATAGCATAGAACACAAAGCGCGCCTAACTTACAAATTTATGTGGCAGCAAGAAAATCTGCTGTTTTATCACTACTGCAATTTGAAACCTTTTGGGTTTGAAATTGCACACTACACACTAAATTTCAAACAGGCAACATCTAAGTACTAAGATATTTAAGTATTTGGAAACTGTGTTATAAGAATTGCATTATATTAAATATACATCAGAAAATAAAGACATCTAACTCTCTATTTATATCAAAACCAGCATCGATAGGTAATAGTAATGTTGGTAATTCTTTAAAAAGTAAAGTTAAGCACATAACAACACTTTACAAGATGATCGATTAATAACTGAAAGGACAAGTAACCAGTCCCAGGCAAGGTCGCCGGCGGCGGCTATCTGTCGCAGATGGTAAGGCAGCTACATCTGCCGATAACGGTGGTAAGACACGTCGGGACATGAACGGGTGGTTTGGTGATGCAACTGTATAAGGTGTATAATAAATGTAGGGACTTTCGAAAGTATGCGAGGAGGCTAGACGTCAAAGTTAAACAGGTAAACGTATTAAAGTCTTGTTTTTGATCCGTCTGCATCACCATAGTTCCCCCTTTTGAGTAAGATGGGCTACCAGTGCTACCACAGTTGATCATATCATTACACTTATGTTTAGTGCATAGGTTCGCATAAAGTTTTGTAAAACCAAAACAAAAAAAACTTAATGGTCATAAATTTTAAGACAAAATCAGAAAACGAGGATGTTATGTTCTATTTTCTCAGTTTGGCCTTAATAAGGGATTGAATACCAAGTAATTTAAAGCACATAAATCAGTTATTATTATTACATTGATATTATACTTGGTGAACTTAGAATAACCGGACGGAAAGGCATATTATTTACTATTAAATTCAAATTACTTTTTAACAACAACATATTTTGGAGAATTCATTTAAAATATAAAAAATATAATTACTACTACCTACTATAGGTACTTTTAGCAGTAAATCAGGCATGATGAATGATATAACAGTTTTTTGAAAAGTACCTAATTTTAAAACTAGAAATGCTACAAATGTTATTTTTGAACTGGAGGTCAACCATTGGAAACTCATAATATAATTAGATAATAAAGCACTTTAACGTAGACGAGACAACTGAAACCGTTTACCACATCTGGCACATAATCTACGAAGCCTGCTGAGTACGTCACATCCGCCGATCTCTATTGAACTGACGTGACGATAGCGGCTGACGGAACACAAGGTGAAACGTTTTGACATTGCTGCTCCAAACTACAAGCGTTGTTCAACGTGCATCACCACAAATTCGTATGTTATTATTATCGAATTGCCTGAGGGTTGCCGGGATAGAATTGCAGCTCTTATGGGAAGGGCTCTTGCTATGAGAGTCGTAAGAGACGACGGAAGGAAATTACCAGAAAATCGGCAGCAGCGCTTTCTGAAGAACTGTCATCTTACACAGCGATCCCAAGATGCCTACTAAGCATGGGAATTATGGAAAATCCAGTGGAGATGTGAATGGGAGAGGTATTTGTTCAGCAGTAGACTTTATGACTGCTAATGATAATGATGATTAATATTTATGAACAGAAAACCGATGCCCGTAATATTGTGTCGAGACAAAATGACGACCCAGAGTTAAGAATTTTATTTGAGATAGAGAGAAATGTCCTAAAGTTATTGATTTCATTGTTAATGAATCCCTAAAAGCAAGCGCCAGATTATTACAAAGTTTTCTTGCAATAACAAAAAATATGATTTGCTAGCAATAATATGATACAATAATTTCCCTTATTGAAACTCAGCAATCAACGACTGACACAATCCTATTCGCACTACATATTCGTACAGTCTAATAATCTTCAATAGCATCCTGTTTAGTTGTCCACGGACTTCCAAATCTTTTTGGTCTCTCTTACTATGTGTGCACTGTGTAGTATTGGGTTACACACACGTGCATGTGCGGACGCAGTGTAAATTTCCCTCAACGTTTTGTCACGGCTATTACCTTATGTAATGGTACTGTCATATGAGGATTGAATGTCAATGCAACCATGAGAATTAACAGCAACATTCATTTTATAAATAAAAGTGAAAGAATCGAACCAATTAAACATCTCTAAGAATATGCAATTAAACTATTATAGGCACATAAAAGGCAGGTCTTCATCTAGGTTTCATTTGCACTAAGAAGAACAAACTGATTGATGTTAGTGAAACTAAATGGACCTATCAAACCAATTAGTTGATTTATAAAACAAACAAACGAACAAACGACGCCTTCATAAACGTTGAACTGTTTAACGTAAATGTACCAGACCGATGTTAATCAGCCCACTTAACGGCTCGCAAGAATCGCGTCCAAGCTTGAAATGCCCTCAGATGGACCTGATCAACAGATCCAAGATAACACACAGACACTTAAAAAATAACCACGAATTTAGCATAAACACAAAATATCATCAAGATAAATCAATCGAAAGTACATTCTGAATTGATTACGGTTATTAATCGAATTTCGTTACCAATATAACATGTAATCAATAAGAACAAAAATCCTTAGATCGATATCGGTTATCTCGATCAGCATAAATATGAATATGGGCGTTACCTTGTCATGTTGCACTTAGAACGATTTATACTCTTTTTTGATTTCGTTGGCGCCGAGACTTGTACAAAGATGTGTTAGCAATTACTGCGAGAGAGCAGTTAAAATCCAAAGCCACGAGATGGTAGTGTCACAATAGTTTCTATGGAGTACGACGTTGCGACGCTTGTCGGCTCTGGACCGGTCCGAGTATAAATCCAATGCCAGAAAGGACGAACTCGCTCCATTATTATACCCAGACATGATTGCCCTCGGGCACTCAACGAAACGCACGCTTAGCAACGGATCTCTATGCTCTTCGTCTTTTTGGGACGGTGAGGTTCAACGCATCAACACCTTCAAGGCCGCGATGAAACAATAGAATAGATCAGCAACATAATCTACTCCTCAAGGGACGTGCGACACCCGTATTGTAAACAGAAGACTCAATGTATGACGAGAATACTAATTCACGGGGAAACACACATTTTCAATTCCATTTCTGTAGGTAGGTATATATAGGTATTTCTTAGCGCCTGCGATTTGTCCAAATCCTAGAGGTATTTGGACAAATCGCAGGCGCTAACAAACAAATTTTCTACATCGAACGGCACACCGTCAATCATGATGACGGTAAATACCTCCAGAGCACGACTTCTATTGAATGCCGGTGAGATAACGAAATGTAAATCGAACATGACATCCGGGTGCGAGTTCAAGCGAGCATCACCGCGAATTCAAAATGGAAACATCCACGGTTGCCGCTTAATCTCGTATCGAATCAATGAGATTGTTCTGTGGAGCACGCTCGGGGTCGGGTCACCGTGCTAAACGGCGCAACAACTCGAATACGAGCACAAGTTGCTGGAAAGAATACGTGCCTACACACACCGCGTAATTCCATGTCATAACCAGTTCCGTTTGGATTCTGAGCCATAAGTCGATGGAGCACGGCGATGACTCGAAGTTTTCCATCTGTCTGACTGACCAGACCAAAGCGCCGCCGTGACTCATGCAGCTTTATTTTTAATAAGGTTTTTAAGTCAATAAACTGTTCAGTTTTTATTGACTCTTTGCGAGAGTGAGCTACTGTCGCTTTACGGGTAAATATTTAATTATGAACGCGGTTGAATTGAATCATAGTTCGCTAGTATGATGATGTATGAAGCGGTCTCGAGCACGACGTTCTCCGATCTGTGCTCCAGATCTACCGTCGTGGTCGCACCGCTCAGGCATTATATGCAAATAGTAACCGTTCACCAAAGGCGCAAGTTCCGAACATAAGCGATAATTCACTTTTGAGCATAGACCTACAGTTGTTTCAAAGTTGTGAAATCAGATTCATGATCCATAAATTTCTTCCAACATCGGTGTGCAATTTGTAAATAGCAAATGAAGAAAACGTAGACTCTTGTAGATACGAAAACATTCCTAGAAACTATCGGATAAATTTAATATTCTACACGTTAGCTCGAGAACCTGACAAGTTGGTAACTTAAGCCATCAAGCATAAGGTTCTCAAAATAAATAACAATTGAGCAACTTATGTCACCCAATTGTGGTGTTACAGTCGTGCTCTGTGTTAAAGTGTTCAAAATGGATGCTTTGGTAAAAAGAGACATCCCATAATGAAGACATCATTATGTGCGACGAGCAAATCAGAGAAACTGTTCCACAAAAGCAGGATTATAAACATTGGATTTAATGTGACTTGGCTCCAGTGTTACAAGATATAAACTTGTTTGAAATAAGGACATATCTGGTGGAATATAGAGTGAAAGCTTTCACGAGATACAATTTGTCGTAGGTAAATCACACTCAGTGATTCTCGTTTTATCCAATGAAACGCAGTTATAGTTTCCGTTTCCGTCTTAAGATTATAAGGAATATTGAATCGATAGTCGGTGTTTTATATCAATTTAGTTTAGACGAAGAGAAAAGCCTTTTCATTAATCTTATTTTTATGACAAAGCTACATTGAGTCCGCAACCGGTTTTAGGACGCGCCGGTACTTTAAAAACTATTTGTATGATACTGTTCTAATGGGGAATGAAAAGGACCCAACAATGTAAGTAAGTAATGATCGTACTTTTTATGCAATTACAATATAAAACGACTTTCGTTTCATAGATAAGTCGGTTTAGTGTTTTATTTTACTTTCGCTTGTTGCGTTTTTTACGTATGATATAAGTAATATTGTTTTGGCTTCAATACTTCTTGTACATATGAGATCAGCTTTAAAAATAATCATTATTATGATTCGGTCCTCTAGAGTTAGGTATTCTGTCAAATACTTTTTGTAGATTATAAACTTCAAATTTACAGGTCAAAATTTATTCTTGTAAAAATAAAAAATATCCTAAACGAAATTTGATAATTCAGTATTAAGTTATAACTACATAAAAAAGAAAGGTGTCAACTTGAAAATCTTTCCTGTCTTGTAAAACAATCACAAAAGTCGGTTATGCTCTTGGACCACTTGAATGGTTAAAGTATGTCTTTGGAATCACAGGTATTTTTGAAGGAAGATTCTTGTATTATTAACTAACTGTATTATTCTTGTATTATGTTTATACTTAAGTTCACATATTATCATAGATATTATGTTATCGTGCTCGAAAGACGCAAAACCCATCTTACAATGTCTTTTATAACCATCCAATTCTTGGTAACTGTATTACTTTGTATCCTCAAGCATGTCATGAACAATACATTTAATTTCATTATTCCTTCACAGTATTTTTTCGTAAAAACTTCCTGCTTTTCAAAACGGTATCAAACAGTGTAGCAGTTACATCAGTTTGTGGGAAACAGTCATACCATGAGAGCCCCTCTGGCCTGCGTTCCCTGCGATTGGCCTCGGCTGCCGCAGCCTCAGGGCATTCGACCTGGCCTAACCACCGGCAGTGGAAAGTTTGTATACGTTTGTCGAATAGTTGTAATGGATCTCTCGTAATTTGATACCTGTTCCAAAACTAACCTTTATCCTCTTTATAATATTATACTACTAATACTTTATATCATATTATAATTAGATCAAGCCAAAGAAGTTAAACATTTCAATGGCACTATGTGAAAATATCATAGAAGATAATAATAAATAATTCAATCATTGTTCTCAGTGCTTACATAAATACTGGTGTTTTTAACTCACAGGACAATAGCCGCAGCACTATCCATTTTTTTAAGTATTTAAGGTTTTGTATAACTGGTAAGTAATAGTTTAGTCGGAAGGTGGTAAGCTGAGACAAGTGCACTACGCACAAGACAGACACACATAAGAAAATATATAATATGACTTAACTAGGATAACAATTTCCATACTTTCAGGACAATTTTCTATTTTATTCTATTCATTAACTTTTAACCATTTTGAGAGTAATGCGTCATTCATCGACTATAAATCTTTTAATAAATGTCAATAAAATATAGTATAAGTCGTTGACATAAGATAAGCAGATTGCTAGCTATAGGTAGAACTAAATAGAATGTATAGTGTAAAACAAAATATATCATGGCAAAGGAAGCAGAAAATATGCGAGCACTTAAAAGGAAAGCAGGGACATCTAATATGGTAATGGTAATAAGATTTCAAATGAAGTGGTCACAGAACTAGTTTTAGGCCATGATATCATGAGCCATCCAGACAGCACTAGATGCAGTCCCATTGCTTTCTCATTACATATTCAAATATGCATTATGGTCAACGGACACTAGATGCATAACCATGCTATGTTTTATTCAGCGCATGCACCTAACATGATACTTAATAAATCTTACAAGGATTATGGAGGATTTTACTATAAATATTCTATTTTAGTTCTAGGTGACATATAATATAACAATAGTATAAGAACTCCTATTTCCAAGAAATATGCTGACACAGAACTTGTTACATTGAGTACATATCCAGTTTTTATTGATTACACTTTACAGTTAAATAGTTATAAGTACTCGTTTTATGACTGAATTCTAAGATAATAAAGGGCTCGTGTCTTACTCATCAGAGAAAGAGTAGAGATATAAAGAGAGTTCGGGCCACTGACGTACCTACATCCGCACAGTTGTTTTAGGTAGATTAATGGACCGTCGAATATCGCACCAGATACTCTTAGGTACATCATAATCACTTTCATTTAACTTTTTTTGGCTTTAACAATTTCCAAAACTCAAAAGTGAAACTTCAAAGAAATGTACATTCGCAAATAAATATTTCACAATATCACCGACATCGTCAAATTTAATTTGCGAAAACTCCCTTCACCTTTATTTTCAAAAGCACGCGTCTAACTAATGCCGAAATCGTGGGCGGTAACCTGCTAGATACCATCAGATTGATGGTATATTATGACGCCCATAACCAAGGTGCAATGAAGTTATCGATTCTAATGGCCACAATCTAGAGGACATTGTTTAAAAAATATTCAACATAGCAGTTAACTTTGCAAGAGGTGAATGTTCATGTTGCTCAATACACATTGACACCATATACTCGTATACATTGAAAACCGTGAAAAGACAGCAATATACGCAATATCAAATTTTGTATGTAATCTTTAATTGTCTTTAAAACTATATAAGTAGATACCTGTTGACAATACCGCTAATTGACGGACACAATAAGATCACAAATACAACAAAACAAAAAAATAGATCAAAATCGGTAGCAGATTAAAGGCGTATCGACATTGACCTTATCTGCGCAGGCGCATGTTACGAATCGATTCCGTCCAGCCAATGGGGGCTTATTCCGACTGATGCTGGGCAAACAAGTCGGTCGACGACCCGCGATCAGTGCTCGGACAATTTGCATAGCTGGTGATTGCATCACTTGTGTCCGCCACATTGATGATATTGTAATTTGCTTCACGACTTCACCTTGGTAATATTTAACTCCCTTTGACACATTCATGTAAAGCTTTCATGACATAAGCCCCCATAAGTATTGTTCTGTCAGCTAATCCCAAAATTACTCCCAAGATATATTCGACAAAATCCCAACTCCAGCATCAGAATATTAAATACATATGAATAAATGCTCTGAGCACGGCTTCAACGAGTGGTCATCGTTAACTTTGTTCTTAAGTATGAATCACCAAATAATAGGCTACGTGCAAAGCATTAAGTTGGTTTTGAGACGAGCGACGGCAGGTGAAGCCTGTTCCAGCGAGTCTTCAACTTGTCATAATTAAAAGGGATCGGACCTTTCGGATGGTAATTACATTATATCTAACACTCAGAGTGAAGATTATGGTTCTCCTCGTATAAAGGCGTGTTAAGTTGTAGCCTAAGAATTATTACTAATATTCGAAAGTTAAATAATTTCTCTATTTTAGATCTCTCTATACCTTTGTAGCTGATAATAAAGTGAATAAAAATACGACATAGTAAACAATAAGATGGTAATATATAACATAAGACGATAAGAAATGATATTATTAGATGCGTTAATGTCTTAATTAATAGTTAAAATCATATAATTGGTTCGTATGCAATGAAATTAGAGAATTGAGATATATAAAATGGTATTATCGTATAGCTAAAGTTCACAAATAAAGAGCAAAGCTTTTTATATTTAGGAGACCAATTTGTGCATCAGATCAGACTGGTTTTCCTTAGCAATAAAGTCTGTTAATGGAACACCATTAATAAAGGCGGCGAATAAAAAGGCACAGCCGTATTCAAATTTCTTTATAGCACATCTGTGATAAGCTTTTGATGAATCGAATATTTTAATAACAATCAGATTTATAAAACTTTATAAAGCTTCGGCTGGTTATGTGAATGCAATTTATGAATTACGATATGTTACACAAGAGCTTTTGAAACACTTACATGATTTATACTTTTAATCTGATTCTTCCCTATTTTCTCAATCAATTTTTTTATTAGATCCGGAAATTAATAATTTGTTATTCAAAATTGACTATAGAGTATGCAATTTTCACGTTTGAATACTACATACAGTTGAACTAAGTAAAAGAATAAAATAAATATTAAACCACTGACATAAATCTTTATCATCAGAATTCTAAATAAATAATCAATAATGTTAAATTGACTGGAACAGCTATATAACATTCTCCTGAAACGTATCGTTTTATCGAATGATAAAACGTTACGTTTCAGGAGAATTCTTTTGTATGATTCACAAATATTCTACCCAAGAATATTTGTACATCTGATCGGTCACCCTTGATTTGTCCTGCATTGAAGCATTCCTTCTTGAGTACTGTTTATTTTCTTTTTTAATTCAATACAATCGCGGGGGCTTATTCAAATGAAGCACGTAATCGGTCTCTGGCACCAGTATTAACGCTTTTTAAGGCGTAGTTGTCTGTTTTCAAGCGATGAGACGTAAACGTTGCTGCATTTATTTTTTGAGTACGTATAGTCTCATAGAATTTTATCGCTGCATTCTTTCGTCTTAAATCGACTGTTTTAAGTGTTGTTTTCTGAATCTCATTTAAAATTTTATCATCATCAGCCACGGCAGTTGATCCAGAGTTGGATGATAGCGGGAATACGTAATTACTAATGGTCTCTTCTAAATTAGGCACATTTATTTTAATATATCTGACGAAGCCGATTGTATCTTAATATATTCATTGTTTTTTTAAGATATAAGCAAGATGATCGGTAAATGATGGACTACATACATTTATCGACTGCTTTTTGTACGTCTTATTCTCAAATATGGAAAAGAAATTGCTAACAGATATAAAAACTTATGACCACATACAGCTTGGTCACATTGAAAGTAATAATATTATTACAAGATACAAACCATAATACATATTTGGAAGATCACCGTTCCCGACCCAACACTTGAAGTCAGACTCGAATCCATCGACACGATCAATGGACTTAGATGAACATTAAAAAAAGCGTGATGATTTTTTTAAACATTAATCGGAATCGATTTGAGGCTTCATCTCAAAACGTTTACTTAGTAACAGTCCGTTTTAAATAAATCGTTTTTCGATGTCATCTCCAGTCATATACAAAAATAGATTTTATTACTGCAGCTTGAAGAGTGTTATTTGATTACTATCAATTTAACAACTCCAACTCATTTGAAGTAACTGTTTGGGAGAAATACATTTTATAATAATGTTTTTAAGTTGCATTTTTCAATGTCTATTAAGATCATTGAGCAAACTGTGACATTCGTTTGGCTTCTAACTAAAATATTTTGGTATTGAACCACTTCCCGAAAATTATCAAGACAGCTTTTTTAAACAGGAAGTTGTGTATTATTTAGCGATATATAATATACAAAACTTACAACTTTATTCACTAATCAGTAATGGCTTTCTTTATGCCTAAAAATATCAAAATTAAAGATAAAATTCTTAAAGATAAAAGCCAAATTGTAAGATACCATTTACCATTATTACCACAATTGTAAGATATATATATTAACTAAGCTTTAAATAGTGCTACACTCATCAGATAAATAGTTTAATATTTATTCAGATAGCACTGAAATTCATACTTTAAACGTTGAAAGAATTGAAGTATACTCATTGTCCGTCGATCAAGGCTGGGCGTGTCTCTCGTTCAGACATTATATGTAATAACAGGTTGAGGGGCATTCAGATCTCGGAACAATATGTTTACGAGGTCTGCATGTAGCTCCACACACAATTGTGAACTCCATGTTCACAATTGTTTGCCCGACAATTTGTTTTTCAATAAAATAAATTTTTGGGTATTTCTGAAACTTTGTACCAGACACAATATGCTGGTGTTACTTAACAAGCCGGCGTCCTCTCGTATGTTCAAAAATATCCAGCGTTGTTTTTTATCAATTGAAATACAATGGACAATGGTTCTTATTACCAAGCATTCCACATTCATCTATATTAACACTAATTACGTAAATTTAACAGCTGCACGCACTTCAAGTGATGCTTCTATTTAACGGGCACTAACGTTAACTACCACTAAATGTCACTCCATATATTTGTTAGAGCCTCCGTTACTCACAACGTACTGTTTTAGACCAACATTTTTTTATTTCCATAGCTATGTTAATTAAGTTCATTTATCACTGTAAAGTTAATTCCTATTTCAACCTCTTCAGTGTTTCGAGATGCATTTCCATCAACAGCGGAACAAACTGAAAGTAATGGATTTACTGACTGCGTTAACAGAAGCTTGGAATATTTATAAAGGCAATAATCTTATCCTGGGATCTCAACACTCAGATGCAATCAGTGTCTGCCTGCTTGGAGATATGACTGCGCTGGTTAGAGGAAGGTTTATAGATTCGTATAGCTTTAGTATGGCCACAAATGGTCGGAGAGCAGTAAACGTGTATTTGAACAACAATGTAGTTTATAGATGCACTAAATCGTTGCTTTTTGTGTCGTCTCCTCATTGTAGTTGACTTGCAATTCTTCGTACATCAGCTAATTGGAAATTATTGTGACTGGAGCGATTGGGATTGTAAACTATTCCATTGAAACGTTTAGTTAAATCACTTTGATAAATCCTTGACATATAACAAAGTGCAGTGCGTGATCTTTTTTAATCGACCACATAACGGATAATGAACCGTTCGATGGAGTTAGAAAACAACTCATAATTTAGGTTAAAGCGTTACTATTAATTATCTTAATATGTATCAATATGATGCTGCGTTCGAATACAAAAACAAACTGCAAGAATGACAATGAACTTGAACTTGATTTTAATACAAAACTGTCTCCAACTGATTCCAAAGCAGACAACAATCACGGAATCTCAAAGATCGTGCGTAAATAAAAAGCAGCCGCTAAGCAAACAGAGTTTAGAGATTTCGTTCCGGTCGGGCTTCAATCCAAATCCTAAATTAGTTTGTTTTTTGTCGCAAGCCGACTCGGGAATGTCGGCCGGTCACGTCTCGAGATCAATAAAACATTTACCAGTGAAGATTGAAGATAGAAATGAATACGTTGAAGAAGATAGACTCTTAGGTATTTATGATATTGCTTGACGTATTTATGCCCGGCTAGATAATTTGTTCTAGATTGTTGCAGTTGATGATAATTTTATTTTGATTGATGACTCTCAGAAGCTCTCTACAAAGAGAGCTAAAGTTTGTTGCAGGCTTAAATTGTAATACGTTGATTACATTGCCTACATTATATCGTTTTTTTTTAATTTGAATCACAAATCTAGCAAAATCAACGTAATAATAAGTTACTTGGAAGTATTTACCATGTTGGTCTATTCTTCCTGACTAGTGCCATAGATAAATTAGGTAGGACCATGCTAGTGCGAATCTGTAATTTCATTAGCTATTGTATGCCAAACCCAGCAATAAACATTATATACTGATTTTTAATTCCATACCCTACGAATATTTATTAGCAGACCCCACTATATATTGAGACAAATAAACCAAACTTGAGGTCAATTATAGAGTACTTAGCATTAAAATGATTAAATATTGAATGATGATTTTATACGCGTCATCATACAAATAGAAACGCATGCCAGTAACCTATAACCCTAACATTACGATTTCATGTAAACCGGCGGCGCATGTCCGGGCGTCTGACAAACGATGAAATGCTGAGGTTTCCACCGAGGTGAGGGTTCAAGATATTTTGTTACGTACATTATTGTGCATGAATGAATCATTACGACCGGTGTTGACATCCGATGGAACCGCACACGTTATTGATGATGCGGGGAAATTTATGTTTGATCGCACAATTATATTCTTAAGAAGAAGAAAATGGCAATTAAAGTTATGTACTGGCTTATTGTTCCATAGAATGCGTAAGACTCGAATGATAGATATACTATATCTAAGAGTACATAGATGTAAATTAAAAAGATGTTGCAAATTATAATGGTTGAATATAATAAGAACGTATTTAATTTTCTTAGCAGTCTGTATGATATGCATCATACGAAAGCTACTTGATTGGTTCAGACAAATCTTAGTGAAAAATATCTCGAATATTCAGAAATGCTACTGTGGTTGGGAAAGGATCAGTGGTGTGAGGGTGGAGAAAAGAAGTGTGGTGTGGTGACGATGAGTGTAAGAGCGGAATTAAGTAGTTCTAATGGAGCGACTATCATAACCGTCTGGTTGCTGAGCGCGGTAATATGTACCTAAATTCAACGGTACAGTATGTTTATTTTCCTATAGTGCTAATCATCAAGCTACATATCTACAGATCAGGGCTAGCTGTTAATTATGCTCCAATTGTTATTACTATAATACACTGTTAATTCAAAAACACTCTAAAATCCACACAGTCAAGTTCATAAAGGAACAACAATATATTGCAACGAGCTTTCACATTCATCTTCAACTTCTTTAAAGAGACTTGCCCGTCGATTGTTCTATTCAGTGCAATGCTCGCAAACTGACGAGCCAGCTTTTTGTCTCTTAAATCTATTCATACTTAAATTAATGATTCTTGGACGTCATTAGATCGTGTGGAAACTGTATTGCAATAGTTAAGACAATAGCAAGCTTTCAAAGTGCTTTTGTTTGCTTTGGAGAAACTATTGGGCAAAAGTTGGAGGTAAAGGTTGCTGTTATAAAGGTTAAATATTTGAGATGATGTACTTATGATGTACTTATAGTTATGGTATACAAGCATTTTTGTGTAATTATTATGTTGATTTAATGAAACTTTTTAGTAACGGAACGACTTCCTTCACTGATAAGGACTTGATAAAGGTGGTACAATACCGATTCAAATCACTCCAGTTCACATCATCATGTTCGGACTTCAGAAGTCGGTGTTTTCTTTTTCACTCTTTTAATTGTGTAGTGTAATATAATGTGTGACCATGCATAACTTTTTACTGGATCATCCAATCTCAATCGCGAAGTCGCGATAAGGTTAGATCGCGACTTGGACATAAGTATCTTCGGCAGATTAAATGCAAGAGGCGTGAAAAATAATTCTGCATGCTTATCTATTATGAGATACATTTTGGAAGAAGAAGGATTGTAGAACAGAGTAGGTATGCAGACTATTGTTCATGCTAACATAAGATTGCCGGCTCTCCATGACTGCTGACAGAAGACACCGTTAGGTGCTTAGCGACAGATTTAAATATAATGGTGGTAGTTAGGCGCCTCCTACCTCCTACCACTTTTCTATAACAAATGCCATCCTAAGACGACAACAATGATCGACGGAAATGCCACTGGGGTCACCCATCCAAGTTTACTATCTGCAGAATAAGATCTTGACAATCCGCTTCTGCAACGCTTCACTCAAATTGAGTGGTGGCATGCTGCTTATTTGTCGCATTCTTTCCCTTAGTTGCATTTTACGACATCCCACAAGAGGGAACGGACCAGCCCCTATATTTTAAGGCTTGGTACTTCAAAATGTTAACTCTTCGAAGAATAAAATGTCTTTGCATAGGTGTGGTGCGCAAAGTATTTCCTAGGCGTTTATCAGAAAAGAGGATTTTGATATTTTTATGAATATTTGCAAAGAGTATCTGATTGGCGCAGTAGCGTAAAGCGTAATCCTGAGGTTCAGGGTTCGATACCGGGAGAGAAACCTATCTTCTTTCTTTGACAAAATATTTCAGTAGGCAATTCCAGAAACTGGAACAGTGCCTGGTAGACGACAATATGCTCGCCCTGTGTCTGGTTAAACGTATTTTGACATCTCTGCCTATATGTGTTTATCCGCAAGTAATGTTCAATGACTCGCAAATTTAAAGGAATGGCTACTCAAACAAGATTAACTGACAATTGAAACATTACTAACGCTTCTCACATAAATAACACACGTCACTATTTTATGTAAAACTACACACACTTTACCACAACCCAATCCTTAATACGCTAAACCGCTACAGATCGGTAATTATTTAATACAATTAAAACTATTGTTATTCCAAGTGAATTCACCGATCTTTACCAGTTATTCCTTCATACATTCATACCTTCACTCTTATGATTTCACACAATTATAACTAAACACTTCTCTTCACATAATCTACGAGTACACAGAAATACTCGTACTTATTAAATAGTTAGTTATAAATTTACTTGTTTTTCGAAATGATGAATTCTATTATTAAACTTCATTTACATATAAATCGATGATTAGGAGGGCATTGGTATACATCACAAGACAGCTCTGACCAATGTGTTTCCAATGTGAAATATATTTAATCTAGTGCGGGAATCGACCTCACGTCACTCGGTTTTATATGCACTGCCAATTACATAATTACGAGTGATCAGTGTTGAAAAAGCATTTAATTTAGACAGTAGTTAGTTCAGAGTTGCACCATCCCTTTAACGGGTAAAATAATAAAATTAGAGACAAAATTCGGTTCTCATCCAATAGTCTTGAGACTACCGGAGGGGACGCGGGTTCGGTTCCCGCTAGAGATAAATATGATATGCTCATAAAACTCGAAAGTTTTGATAGAAGCTTTTGAAGCATATATTTACTGTCAACTGCCAATATAAATTCCATAGAGCAAATAAAAAAAAAATCAAAGTTATGCCTCAACAACCAAGACGAATTGACTTTGGCAATGGCAAAACTTTATCTCCATCAGGTAGTTCACGATCTGCAGAATAAGATCTTGCACGAAATCGTACGGATCCGTCATCGTTTAGATCGTGATGTTATACTGCTATTATTTCATTAGAGCCATAATTGATAGCTCTAGATGTTGTAACATCGTTTAGATTGATCGCTCGTGTAACGCGTCAAAGTTTAGAATAGCTGTCTACAGCGTACACGTCTCGCCACCCAGACATACAACATCAAAACCTCTTTACCAGCTCTTAAATGTTTTCAATGAGTGATTAAGCATATCGATACATCATTTCGTAACAAACACTTATTGTTAAGTTCATAACGATCAAACGGTTTCTCATTTCCACTCAGGGTCTATCACTGACCGGATGCCAATCTAAACAAATCAAGACCTAAATTTGGAATGTAACAAAACTGGTCCGCGGGCGATAGATATCGATAGTGATTTTCTTTAATTGCACATAAAAGAGAAAAGGTATACAAATGGAATCGATTTGGAAACCGTAAAGTTAACATATTAAAATAGTAATTAGAACAAGGCAAATGAATCAGAGATTTTGACAACAAGTCTTGGAATTGACAACGGGTAAACAAGACATGTGCTCTAGTTAACCCGTCGTGAATAAACTCATGTGGTCTTACAGTTAGTATGGCCATTAAGACGTAGCGTCTTGGTGATAAGCCATGGCGGTCCTGAGCTCCAAGAGACGTGCTTCACGGTATCGAGATAGCCGCGAGCACAGGTGTACTTTTCACGTATGTGTAACAACATACGTTTTTCTTTAACGTCCGTGCCTATTTATACGACACTAAAACTCATTTTCGTTTGTGACAATTGAAGAAATGCCTGGCGTTTGTCGGGTTGTTAGAGGTATTACTGAGTAAAGTTCAGGTTCTTTATAGCTCTCTATATGTCATGAAGATTTGATAATGATAGCAGTTTATGAGACAAAGATAAATATTACACTGGAGTTCACGCACGCGTAATAGTTTCCATAACTGTATATTTTATAAAATTTATTTCTGTTTCCTTAGAATTAAAAATATGATAGTAATTTAGAAGTATCAGTCTCCAATACGGAAGTTGCTAACTGACCTTATATAAGAAGTAACAAATGCAAAAGTAGATGCCGCAATTACAAGTCCTAATAAAACATCAATAGATCATGCTGTTACAAGAAAATCTATACATAATGCAGGTAGAGACAGAGCGGCGTTGTTAGTTCAAATGCGATGCGATACAGATATCTGTAAGGCGATTACTGAGGCCATACAATCCCATACAAACGAACACCGTATAAGGTGCTTGGGCAGTTCATTAAGGTGCGACTTGCCTTACTACTTGATGAGATGGGATTTAAGAGACAAATTCAATTAGATTGCGTAATTGGAAGAGATAGATGAAAGTTTAATGGAACATAAATATATGAAATGCATCATTAATGTTTATGTGTTTATTGAAAAGGTTTACCTTAAACACGAAAGAGCTAAAACTTTACCTACGATATAATTACAACTTTGAAATCAGTAATTATTTCAAAGTTGCAATTATAATAAAAAATTTTGCTCCCGTATTAAAAATATATATACCTGCTACTAGATTCTTGATACTCAAATTTAAATGAAAAGGTCGTCGTTTGTTTGCAAAATTTGTTAACAATTATAGGCTTGGTTTGATACATTCATAAACTGTAGAACACCTTTTACTTCTGACTACAATTATTTATCAATATACTTATTAATTTCAATAATTTTCGGATTATATATAACACTACATTGCTCTTCTTTTTTTGGGCAGTCGTGTAAAAATAATGGATAACTGTTAGGCCCTTTGGTTAGGCCAGTTTTATGCCAAAGTAATAAGTGTATGTTAATTTACTAATGAAGTTTCTCAAATAGACAAAATATATCCTGACGGTAAAACATTGCATAGTCTGCACATGACTGATAGCTTAAAAATATACATTAGCAATGCATACAAGCATAACTCATATAGAGTGTGTAAAAATGAATGAACACACATATCACGTTTTACGCAACCCACAACCAGATTCATTAAGGAAGTTAATTGAACAAATGAATGTAGAACACATGCTCCAAGCCGAGGGAATGGACCCATTCTAATGCTCGACCTAAAGAACGTTTTGATACTACGAACTGGATTTTGAAATAAGCATTAAGATAAGGATATCGGCATCGAGTCTTTGTATTTGGTTAATTAAATATATAAAGTCTTGATAAGTAGATACACAATGTGACAGAATTGCACAACCCTACTAAATGAAATAGACTTTGTTAACTATATTTTAGAGTTAAATGTACGTCGTATATCAAAATAATTAAATAAGAATCTATTAAGTCCAGAAAAGCGAGTGACTGATTTTAAGCAAATATACAGAGAAAGGATGCGAAGAAGTAGTGACGTCATTAAAATAATATGCATTTAGCTAGTTTGTAGCTCATATATAAAACAGAACAGCAGTCTATTCTTACCGATAGATTGAATCCAGTCCGATATCTGGATGTGTCCCGATAGATGGCATTAGGCTCGTGTTACAGGTAAAAAAGTAATAAACCATCCCGAGTATCCAATTTTGCTTACTAAGCGAACAGTTACTGAATCATTTAAATCATGATCCCAAATAAAATTCAGATACATTACGACCAATAAGAAAAACTTATGTATTAGAATTTATTTTAGCCGTAACATCTGCCGAAGCTAAATCCGTATACAAAAGCCTTCGGGCGACGGGCTGGTAAAAAAAATTGAAAATAATAATGATACGGCCCGTGTCCGCCGATGGCCGAATAAAGTGGGCCATTGGAATGCATCTGTGTTGGCTTCGCTTTGGAAATAATAAATGATATCCTTCCTCTGCTCAACCTTAATCTCGGCTTTTGGCAAGTTCTTTCAACAGCCCGTAATCAGTTTTGCACGATCTTTTAAGTTCAGTCAAAATGTGTTAATTGGTTTGCAATGGAAACCAATTTATGACAATAATTTACTCGATGGAACATTTAATTTCTTCGCGTTAAATGACAAATTTGTAGAGATAATTTATATTTTATTACTGATAATATTCAAACATGAAAAGCAATGCAATAATTGTAAAATAAATAACGTTAACCTGTGCCCAGGTATGATGTAGTAATGACGAACACATCGAGAGACTGAACTATTACGAATAAAATTCAAATCTAACACCAATTTTAATATATCTCCCCACATGAGGTAGCATTTGAATTCAAATATTATTTTTCATATTTAAATAGACGGATTAACGTTCTCAGCAATGTATTCATGTTGTTATATTGATGTAAACGTCACAACAATGTACATCTCATTTGAATTATTACGTGAATTTGTCAAACATCGTCTGTAAACAAATACCCAAAGGTTACTCATGAATGTAACAAATGCTCGGATATAGCCGCAAGAAGTAATACATTTAGATAGAATCGTATTGGATAAATGGGAACGTTTAACTAAAGGCCATGTAACTAATTCTAAAGTTAGAGTAGAATGTGTGTGGCCTTGCGAAATTAAAGCACCATTTGGAATAGTGCACAACGTGCAAAGCCCTAACCGTTTGTTGTTGTATAAAGTTGGACCTAACCGGGACCGTGTCTCTGTCTACTTATGCTAAATACCCATTCAAGAGAAACGTATTAAACACTCTTCATAAGGTAAGGTAGAAGTAGATGACTTAGTATAAGCACAACCGGTGGTTACAGAGACGGAGAGCAAAGATCGTATCGTGTTATTTATTGCATAAAGTCATGGTTCAATACCTCTCGGCTTATTATTATTCATTGGCGTTGTATAGGAAATCTTTGGCTGGACAGGGGGAAGGCTTTGTGATAGTGGAGGTGCAGGCTATTCAGAAGAACTATACTTAGGTATATCATCTGAAAATTTACTTGTAGCTACATTATGAATAAAATAATTAAACGAATGAAAAGGGATGAATATACTGGGTAAAAATAAAATCTCTGGCCCGGAACAATGCTCGGTCACGTATGGTCCATACCCAGACGCCATTGTTTCAAATTTGCCCAAACGAACCGGTTCCGAGATAATAGCACTTAAACGATCGTCCACGCACGCTCGCCGCAATCTTTTAGAGAGAATCCACTTGAAAAGGAATTCTGTTTAGAGACATTCTAAGGAAAAACATAATCTTATAGAGAAACGCAAACAATAAATAAAATTTTATCGTCGTTTATAAAAGAGATTTTGGTTTTTCACAAAATTTTACAAGAAATAGAGAAAATTTTAAGCTGCTCACTGATTCCCAATTAAGAGAACGTCCAGTCTGTTGTAAAATGTCCAAGAGAGGTGCAATTTGCATAATTTCTTTATGCATATGACCATTATGACCGCGGTAGGTGGCATTTCCTAAATAAATGTTGCGGTGGTCACAGGTAGACACTGATTTAAGTTTTAAGTTAGCAATTTGGATTCAGATGTATTTCTTTAAGGTTAATAAGACCCTAAGAGCTTTCTGAAAGTAATCTTTTTGGTGTGACCACCGACACGTAAATTGTGGAGGGAACATCCAGGTTTTATATTACATAGACGTTGAACTTTGTATCTTATGCCATTGTTACTAAGTTTATATTCAAAAATGACCTATCAGGCAACTTTAGCTCCTGTTGTGCTCTAGCAAAGTGGAAGGATTATTATGGTAAGTTGTAGATCAACTTTTTTCTTTTTAATTGTGGCCAGATGCTCTCTCATGTTGGGTTCTGTTTACCGCAATATTGTTTTCGTTTTCATTACATTTTTAGTTTGTTGAATCCTATTTATTACAACTATCTCTTTCTGATGTTATATATATATTTTTTTAATAATTTTATCTGTTAACAACGCCTACTTGGATAACTTAAACAGTACAGCTTCATTCCTGCATCGCAACGCAAAGCTCTCGGGCTGGGGCTTGTAAGGAAAATTATATTATAATGACAACAAAAACGTTCAGTATAATGCTAAAGCTTGCACGTGATCTGTAGATATAATCGCTTAGAGATCTGAGTGGAAAAGAGCTCGGAGAAGAATAAACTGTCTGAGTGGAATTTGACAAAAGAAGCCGTGATATCATTGAATTGAATCCTATCGTGAAACTCAATCAGAATTTGTATTTTTGGTTATCACTAGTTATATTACTGAGACATCATTAATGGTACCGACCAAAACGATATTATATTCGACAGTATACTTTATTATTAAAGGTACGTACTGGCATTTAAGTAGTACTATTTAATGCCTGACAGGCTAACCTAGATAGTATCTAACTAGTACTATCGATTATCTAGTTTTTATAGAAATAACTACAATTCATAAAATAAATTTAACTGATAAAGGAAATGAAACCACATGTCGAAATATTTCAGTAACACAATTTTAACATTATTAAGAACGTTCTGGGGTAAGCCAAAAACAATGCCGACATTCAATGTAGCATCTAAGCAACAATTCAATTACGTATGACATAATAATCTCGCATTTACACAGAGAACAATTCCCAAAAGTAGCTATTTTCTCACGCTCCGAGACCAGTCATCTCGAGACGAATTTGAGGAAGTACCTACTATTATCTTCTTTGAAGTAAGTCAAACAAACCGAGAAAAGTACTTTTTATACCGGTTCTGAGCTTCTAGCGTAACAAGGTGGATAGTGGTGCGATTAAACTAATGCATTTCGTCAAGATCCTTTATTATAAACACATTTGGTGTTAATGGATTCACCTTACTTGGAGCCGATAGCAATATTATTAAATTCTTAACGTACTTGAAATTTAAATGATAGCCCACGAAAAGTTATTGTTATCTTAATAATAATAGCACTTCTTCTAATTTAAAGAATATAGAGTCCTTACTTTAAATACATGTAATTGTAAAAGTAATGGAACAGCGTTAAACAAAATGACCAGACAAATGAACCAATAACCAGTAACAACTTTCACAAAGTGAGCCAAATCAAAGATGGACAGAAGCTGTTAGCCCAGATACTGTTAAAAACTCTGAAGAACATTAAAATTCGTTGACATTACGACAGTCCTTGCTACACATTCGGCATATACTCGTAATTGTGTTTACGCAATCTTGTGAGAACTAACGGCAACTCCTTCATGTTTATTTGTTACGTTCGAAGCATAAAAGCTAGTTATGTGGTCATCTATTACAATATTTTGTAATTCAGCATCGTTAAACTTGACTGTTGACGGTGATACATTATGCATGTTATAAACTTGATCTAGAGACTGTTCTTGTCAGCTTTTCTTTTAGATGTAACTTCATATGAAAATTTAAACATCTGAATAGAAACAAATTGATCGCAGAATTGGCCACATCATTTGAGTTTTATTGACTAATTTTGTTCAGTGTCTCGCATAGAATCAAATTTGAAATCGATTGGCGCTCATATACATCGGCAACACGGAAGTGTTTAATTCAAATTAATAACCCGTCTTATCAATATCCAAATTTAAAATATTGATAAAATTAAAACATTATTTTCTTTCAGTATTTTCTGATGTCAAATTATATGAATATATAAACAAAAAATATTTGCTCTACTATACAAAATGAAATCGACGATACTCAAGCCTCAACCTTAAAATACATGGTGCATCCTGAATGTGTCAGTAACATAGGCGACTGGATCAACCGTTTTGCCGTTACCGTTTATGGGTACATTAACCGTTAAAAAGTTTCGTGATTCTATTTAAAAATATGTATACGTATCGCCGAAAAATTCTTAAACGACATGGTACTAAACTTTATTGTATATACTGTATTATATTTAAACCACATTACAATTGAATGTTGTCGTGAGCGACGTATGCGCATGCGCAAGGGTCGGGTTCAGTTCTAATTCTTAGAAACTATATAATTTCGGTCCATGATACACAACGAAATTGTGTGAAAAAGAATAAATCTCTTGAGGAATCTACCAAAAGCTGGAACGAATAACGGCATAACATTTAAGTAAGCAACATATACATTTTCAAAAATTTACTTCTAAAACTGTATAACGTACCTTTTTAAAATGGTTATGTGAATGAAGGTTGAGATCATGGAGGTTATACCCAGAAAAAAATATAATCTTCTGAAACGGCAACTTTATTATAGGATATAATTAACATACAATTAGCCGTATATCTTGCAGTAATATTGGCCCACTGGCAAATGTTGGTAGTTCAAATATTGTCGCGGTCAGGATTTGATCCACGGTCCCTACAATGAGTGACTGCACTGGATAGTGGTGGAATGACATTATACAAATAACTTACGGTGTGTCCAGCATCTAACCTTAACTGACCTAGCCTAATAGTCAATAGTCACCACAAGTCTAATAGATCATAACGGCGAACATCCTATCAACAATATTTTACAACATGGAAGTCTTCAAATCGAGAGTAAATTGGTTCTTTTAGGTAAGCGTGCTCCATCAGACCATATTAGGCAGGGTGTGGTCAAACGCAAATCTATTTTAAATAAAAAACTATATACTAAGTCTTAATTCATTGGAATAAATTATAATATTATGGAAAAGCTAAAACTCGCGGTTTCACATCCGCGCACGTGCCTTGTGGTAAATGATAAAAAAATATAGCGATAACTACGAAGTGAAATTTATTTAGCCCATGCAGAGCTACGTGAATTCAAAGTATTTATTTTGAACTACAATAAGTTTGAAAGATTTAGACCAGTTCAAATTTTCCTGAAGCTAAAAACGCAGATCATTAAACAAGCGCGATAGATAAATAATAATGCATGCGTAAATCAAATCAAGGATAAAATGCATACTCGTAACAAATACACTTAGAGAATCAGATGTAAACAATAGAAAAGTTGGCATAGAAATACATAAATCAATAAGAAACCATAAAAATGGTTATATGGGATCTAGCGTATTAGCTTAAAGCGCTCTATAATATTTTATAATGTGTTAACACTTATGCCTATCATAACTTAATGTGCAATGGTAATTAGAAAACTGCATTATGCAAATAATTATGAATGCACTTTTCTTGTATTCTTATAATTAATGTTGAACAAATGTGAATATTGTTGGCAGTTATTACACGATGAGATTTTATTATGTGTGAACAAAATTATCGTATAGAACATTACGTGTTTGTTTTCAAAATTGTCTGCAGTGGGCATGGGCCGGGCCAGTAGTTAAACATCAAATAGGATGTCCTCTCACTCTGTCCAATCAGTAAAATAAAACGTTAAACTACTAAAAGCACATTAAACGTCAGCATCAGATGGATCTGGTTACTGAATTTCATTTCTCTGAATGATTTTAATTCCCACAGCTGTCCTTGAAATCAGTCCCATTTTAAGTGAAGCCTGTCCTGTTTAAAATCCTCGACTCCTACGTCACTTTTCAACAGGTGAGATAATAAAAACTAACCTACAACTAGAAGAAAAAGACTACAGAACAAATTAATTGAATTTTAATATCTATCTTGTCATCATTATGTTGTTATACCGTCAATTTAAAAACAAAACACCAACTTGCAGTGTTAAAACTCGTGGCGCTGTTTAAGACCATTAGCTCTTGTTACCTTTTCGATCTTATGCAAACTCTGTTAGCCCATCAATGATACATTAATTCACGATAACACAATTATATTATTAGGTAATCGAAAACTTCACAACTTTTGTATAAGAATCAAAAAATATGCTTTTCCTACAGGGTTTAATAACAAAAGGAGTCTGAATTGAAACACAGTTTTAAATTGGTCATCCATTTTTATTTTCTTTATACACTCTTGTAGGCGGTACTTTCGGAATTGATATTAAGAACTTTGAAACTTTTGTCTTATTATATGATAAATTTTATGGCCCAAATGGGTTTAAATTCGTTGGCATCGATTATGGAAGAGCTCGAATCGTGAACAATCGTTCGTCAATTGATGTTGAATCGATTGTTATTCGAGAATGCTTTTGAATGGACATATCCGAGACACGTGTAGAATTTATATGATGACAGGGGTTACAAATTGTTATTGTTGTAACTACAATTTCGTATCCTCCCCTTATGATAATACTAAAGATGGATTATAGATACATATCGAGTAGGTACGAGTAACTAAGCATTAGAAAGGGGCACAGCGCTCACCCGTGTTTGTTGACATCATTTCTATATCCTGTGATCAGTTTCTAGTAATAATAATATAATTAAATGACGTGAAGGGCGGGTAGGTAGAAAATTTTATTGCTATACTTACTACTGAATAAACCTATTAAATTTTTTATTTTTAGGAGACTTGCTTTTGGTCTCCTAAAAATACAATTGCATGGATTAGGTATATTCCTAATGTTAGTACATTGTAATTTTTACAATCACGCCTGCTAACGGAAAAACGAAAGGGAAATGCACGTCTGAGCTAAAGGCGCGGTTAGGTGAATCCCATTCGTAGTTAATTAATTTCTTCGTTGTTATTTTATATTCCTTATGTTTCCCATCCTTGTTCTAATACACATCCAGACCAATATTGGCAAGACTAAAACGTGGTCTCTTTGCACTCTTGTTTCCAGTTTTTTTTTATAATGACTCTATCCATTCAATTGATCTGTCTTGAAGGGATAACGAGAATAAAATATTTTTATTCCTAAATGCCCGTATTTTTTTTATTTTTACTAGAATTTGGCTACGTGTGATTCTAATAGCTAAAACATTTTAACCACACACAATAAAAGCTAAAACCTACGAAAATGTGAATGTTTTAAATGAAAGTGCATCATCCGGTCAGATAATTTCATTATCCTTCACCGGGTCCTACAGGATCTTACATTGGTCCTCGTGATGCATGACATCAGCCCGGACCTACGCCCACCTCGATTAGTTCACCGACACCGGTACAGCAATTTGTTGATCCTTTAAGTGCACCTTTGTTATTGTACATTTCTGTGAGATATCTTGTTAGGAATCAATTTGGATTATGTTTTCTTGTTCTCTATTTTTATAACTTTATAAAGTAATAATACATGATTTTTGGTATTCTACATCTAACTTTCCGAATGCACGGTGTTTTGTTCTGACATGTCTCAACTTATAAGTAGAAGAAACTGTTCGGGTTTTCTGAACTCTAAATGTGGTCAGTTGATACCAATTTCGTGAATAACATTTCAAACTGTTTGATGTATAAGACTGTAGGTTAAGATTATTTATTGCTTTTATATATTAAAACACAATATATTGCAACAAAAATCTATGAAAGTATGAAACAAGTTCAAACTTTTCAGCGTTAGAAGTCAGTTCTATTTTTTGTAAAAAATCATAAATTTTTGGAGTTCGGTTAAAAAATGATGAATAAACAATGTATAATTTGTTGTAATTGGGATATACAAAGTCTTATATAGACCCCGCGCTTTAAACACCTAAGTACACTATGTTCGATACTGTATTCTGTCATCTAAGCAAAAATGGGGTCACTTATGCTACTTTAGGTTGGTACTTGGTTAATACATTCGTTACAATCACTGGAGTCAATAGAAACTTTATAATGTATCAGGTCCACAAAATATTCTTCGATGTCTCTGCTATTAACACCGAGTTCGTTACACGTTACTGTTTTGGGAATAACAACGGCTACGAAAATGTTCTGGTCTCATTTTACTTTATAATCATATGTTCGGCGGAGGTGTTCCGCAAGGATCGTATTGTTCTCATTTATGGAGCTCATTAAAGGGCTCCCAGTATGGAGGGCGCGAAAGGGTACAACTGCAGGAAGTTGTTGTTTGTTGTTGGTATTATTCTTATTGGACATTTGATATAATTATTTTTGTTAGTAAACTTGGTTGCTCTGTCTATAACATATTTCATGATCTCTGTATTAGTTTGGCATAAACAGATATAACTAATGTTTTGCCCCAAACTTTAGAAACACAAGTTTTGGATTTTAAGTCGAAGTGGTCAATAAAAAAATTTCAGACTAAGAGCGTAGAACTGAGAAACCTTGTTTTATTAATAAGTAATAACGTCTATAAAGTGAGTTTTTTAAAAACACCAACATTTTTTAGGGCATATACTTCCAATTAAGGAATTATTTAAATAATTTGTACTAATACGATTTACTATATAGACACAAAACTTAATTAAGTGAAACTTTAGCGCTCTATTCATGATTATTTTCTAACAAGAGAACTATATGGATTTGTGTTTTGGACCAGGCATCGTATTCTTAATATCTTCTAAAATATTATATACATCATGTTATATATCTTCAGACGTACACTCTTTATAGATACATTGTTCGAAATTTACCTCTTAGACTCACTTCACCTTAACTAAAGAAATTTGAAGTTTTAAATTAACTTTATACTTAATAGTTTTGTGGTGTACAAATTTCTCGAATATCTCATTTACCTCTATATATTTTGCACTTTACTATCACTACTTGGATTATCTATATCTATTGGCAGCTGCATAAGGGCTCAAGACAGTTTTACCCTTTCCGTAATTCGGATCTTATCTTTTTAAGCAACTTACGGGGTGCCATTTTCAATTCCTTGAGAGTGATTTTCAATTTAAGGCCACAATCACTTAACTACATGACCTAGCCTATCAGAAATAGAACCTATAGTCATTTAGTTATAACATTGCGACAGTAAAACGACGCATCGAAGTAAAAACTTTCTTGATCCATAATCTTGGATCAAGTTTTTTATCGTGACAAATAAAAGAGCAGAAAATACCTGTTCAAATACCAATATCAGTAGACATTAAAATTTAAACTCATCAAATGCTCGACTGGCAATCCTCCGCTTCTATTTATCAATTTCATGCTACATTGCAGAATTTATAGATGTCTAGACTAGATTTAAGCCCACAAATGATGGCGATCTTAAAAGCTTTAGTGCTAATATTTCTTCATATTGGTTTTACAAGTAAATTTTTTATGTTTTTTTTTTATATCTGAAAGGATATTGTTTGAGCACTATCTCACCTGATGGTAAGTGATGAGGTAGTCGAAGATGTTGTTCAGGTTAACCTAGAATTACTAGAATTTGGCTCTCAAGGACTGCTGCCGGAACACACCTTTAGATGCTTGGCGACGGATTTTGTACTTAAGGGTGGTAGCCTGCTACTAGTCTTCTTGAGGTCCATACCATGCAATCGGATCGGAAAGCAAAATTGATAAATTAAGGCTTAATTAAACAGTGTTTTAGTTACAATATTTGAATTTTAATCCACCTCAGAAAATTTTATTTAAGTACGTCAAGTACAACTGTCCCCTAAAAAAACTAGATATCAATATCATAAACACATATAAATTCTAAATAAATAAATAGTGGCATGTGCCTATCAAATCGATTGTGGATTGTTTTTTGTATTTAATTTAAAAACTCTTCGGCTAATAGCTATTGTAACTAGATATCACTTACAATGCACCAACTTTGTAATGCAATTAGGGCTCACTTCAGATCACAATCAGAGGGTAAAAGCGCATCTGTCTAATATTTCCTATTCTAACACATCCCACACATAGAACGGAGCGAGAGAACGAGAGAAAAATAACCGAAGTGAGATGGATATATACACACACACAATCATAAACACACGTGTCTGTATAAATTCGACACGCTCACAAAGGATTTAGGGTTGTCAATAAAATTATGACGGAAATGTAATGAAATAAATTTATTGGCTGTTAAATTTCACATAAAAGTGGTAGTTTCAACTGTTCGATTTCAAAATAATTATTTTTTTATAATATCAAATGTACACTGTGGTCTGTGGTTTTAAACACTAGTTGCTCTGTGAGCTAAAGACCTCGACTGGATTATGGTTTTTTTTCACGTATCCTAACCCCTTATCTCCGTTGCTTCGCAAATTTTCTAAAGACTGATTAGACAAAAAATTCAACATAATCATCAAACCTGCTCACAAAATTTAACGAGATTCAGTTGACAAAAGCGACGATTAAAGGAGAACCACCGGAAGTCCGGACATCGAGACAGATAACCGATAGCATTTTTGCCGAAGCTCAATCGAGGACACATCACACATCACTCGCACTTCAGCATCGGTCAGTTGAAGACGTAGCTGTATTACATCGACGAAAACAAAACAACAAAAAATATCGAAAATTTACACTCTATCCAAATAACATTTTGATTTTAATGCCAAATCTAACATAAGACTTTATTTCAATATTAATCTTCAAGTTGCCTAAAATGTCAAAAACCTGCAGCGCAGTTTAGATATATTTGAATGAAAATATTATTCTTCTAACTTCCTTCTTCTCACCCCTAACGAAAATATTGTAGGGTGATACGACCTCCCATGTGGGCTCCTAAGGGGTGTGAGGGGTACGTTGCAATAAATTAATGTATAACGGTTTTATGGCATATGGACTACACATACTCGATTTTTAAAGCGGTATTGAAATTGATCATATTATGAGAGTTCATCGATATCGTGAATAGCAGAATAAGTCTCCTTTTAAATGTTTTAAAATTAATAGCGCAGGTGTCCATCATTGGTTTTGATTGTTTCAAACAAACACTTTTGAATCCAAATATTTTATTTTAAAACGGTTTTATGAAAAAAAAAAAAAAGGTTTTACAAATGCTTGCCATTTGAAAGAGTACCTACGGATTCGACTTCCATCACTGAAAAGTAGCAAACAAGTTCAGAAAACTTTTAATTTTTAATATTTATTTTGTGATAAGGACTGCTAACAAGATCATTCTTTTGCTTAAAATAGTGTTCATCGTCGACAACAGCAAATACCATTAAATCATCCAATTAAGCGAATACATTTTACACTAATTGACTCTAACTTATATACTACTCCACTGATTTCGATGAAATTATATAGGACATCAACGGAGGTATGGTATACCCTTTCCAAAAAAAAAATATCAAAATCAGACTACTCTATAAAAAGTTATGCGATTGAGGTTATCATTTGAGCGATTGCGTTGATTTCAATCTACTCTTTATTTGGAAGTCGGTTAAAAAACGCGTGATATCCTAACAAAATTATCTTTATATATTACCATAAATTATCATGCTACTTACTTGCAGAAATATTCGCCCCGTGGTGTCGAAAGACATGTGCCGCCATTCTTGCACGGAGATGGGGAGCAGGACACGAAACCTGTAAAACAAGAAAAAAAACTGAAACTAAGTATGTAAAGAGTTTTTATTGAAGCAAGTTGAGCTGTTGATAAAATCTGGGGAAGAATTCAGAAAGGAAACGTCACGTCAGCCGCGTGGGTGAACAACTCGACATGGCGAAAAGTGCAATCTCTGATCGCGTTTCCAGCTTAAATGTCAACTGATTTAATTAAATAACATTTTTAACAACGTATATTTTACGTTTATCAAATGTAAAATATAGTTGCTTGGTGGAAGGGCATTTTTGCGAATGCCCGCCTGGCTAGCGACCACCCTGAAGTAGAAAATCTGTCGCCAAGAACCTTACGGTGTGTTCCGGCAGCTGTCCTTGAGAGCCAGTAATTCTAGGTTAAGCCTGTTTAACACCTTCGACCACATCATCACTTACCATCAGGTGAGATTGTGGTCAAAGGCTTACCTATCAGCAATAAAAAAAAAAGAAAAAAAAATGTGGTCATATCAATAACGGATCCGATGGTCATCAAATCTAAATATCCTTAGTATTATGCGGTCCGTTAGATATAAAGCCCGTAGAACCAATATGACTAGTGGAAAACGCATCGGTACCAAAAAATATAATTATTAAAATGTTTACACAAAAAATCTGACTTTAAATATCAAATATGCATTATTAGGGATAACTCAAATACTACTCGTCACCTCTAACTCAAATTTAAATGGGAAAACACGCACCAGCTTCCCAATGAAAAAAACATAAAATCTTTCCATCCTGTAAAGAGTTATGACGTATCACACATAAATAAAATATTGTCGAATTGAGAAAATCCTCCTTTTTTTTAAAAGTCAGTTAAAAATACACAAATTTAAACTATGTCACTTCCTCATTAATACTATAAATTATAGCTTCTAAACGAATTTTGAAAAAAATTAGTCATAAGGTCCAGAATTTATAGGGCTAGAAAGCGCGGTAGGTATATACAATTTCAACACTGGCGTAGCCGCGGGCAGAATTAAGTAGAATTATAAAAGCACTTAAAAACTATAGCCACAATAACACAATGACAACGTCACCAAAGTCTTACCACAGTTGGGCAGTAAATTATCTCAACAACTCATGTTGTAGGCCAAAATGTTTTCTCATATATGGGAATTTAGGTCAAAACTACTATTTCTTATAGTATACATTATATATTATATGATATGAGATAATGGTAAGCAGTTTATAATATTAAATTGTCTCAAGTAACTTGATGCCGGTAGATATGTATTTGGGTCACAAAGTTATTGCGATATGAATTTAAATAAATTAGTTTATATGAGCTATTTTAATATATTTGTTGTACTTAAGTACGTTAATAGATGTTTTTTTAATAATAACAAGTATTTTTAAAATATCGATCTTGACTCTTCGAGCGCCTCCTGAGGATGCTTTTTGTAGAACCTATAAATGCGTCGAAAATTCTTCCGGTTTGTAAAGTAATGCCTGATCTATAGTAATGTATACAATGCAAACCTAGGGACTTTCACCAATTGCTAACAACATAATCAAAAATCAGATATCGTAACCAAAATCAGATAAAGTTAAAATTTAAGTAGAGGAAGGTACTTGATACAAAGAACGATAAAATCATTAAAGATTAACCTAAATAAAGTGTATCCATTTCCCGGTAAAAAGAAGCAGTAGATCTGCTCACATCCGATGACATCGCGCACATTGCGCCTCAAAGTATCAAGAAAGTAACAAAAAATAGTGCAACCAGTGGTTTAAAAAAGAAACGGTCAAAAACAACGTGTTATCGTCACTATCGAGATGTGATCGAGATATATATCGATCAGTCAGCTACAGCATGGGACCACCCAAACTCTAACGATATATAGGCAGATATATCAGCAGACAGATTCTGATATAAGTCACATTAATAAAAGTAAAGGAAACTGGAGAAGATAAACTAATAAATACAAAAAGTCGTAACTGAGATTCAAAATCAGTTAAAATACTCATAAAATGGACCGTTAAATCTTTAAGAGTTACGACAAAAAGCGTAAAAGTTGCATGATAAACTATACAGCAACATACTTACAGGATTATGCTTGGATGATAAGTTTTTTGTAAAGAAAATTTTCAAAACAAAATAAACCATCTCAAAATGTTTGTTAGGGCTAGCAGAAGTCGACCCTAAGAGGTTGTTAGCATTTTACCAATAACCCTGAATATAATAATAATATAATTCGGAAAAATAACGATGTAAAATTATTATAAGTAAACTTTTATAGGGAAAGTAATTTAATTTAAACTACTCACATAACCAAACTAAGCGTAAATATTAAACAAGATAAAATTCGTAGATAGGTACACTGCACTGGTCGAATTTTGGAAAGTTTGTATAGCACTTGTTAAATTGTATATTAAAGTAAACACCTTCAAAGTTGACAAATAGTATGGGATAAGTTTTATCAGACGTTGTTCTTTTGATTATCTACACATTAAAAAAAATAAACGGGCTATGTGCGAGTTGGACTCGCACGTATCGAGGGTTACGTACTAACACTGAATGTTCCAAATAATGTATTATTAACCGACTTCAAAAAAGAAGGATGTTCTCAATTCAACTGTTTTTTTTGTGTGTTAACTAATCACTTTTTGTAGGGTATACCGATTTTGATGATTTTTTAGGGTTCCGTACCCAAAGGGTAAAAATGGGACACTATTACTGAGACTTCGCTGTCCGTCCGACAGACGGACGGCGTCTGTCACCAGGCTGTATCTCAAGATCGGTGATAGCTAGACAGTTGAAATTTTCACAGATGATGTTTTTCTGTAGCCGCTATAACAACAAATACAAAAAGTTGGCCAAGTGCGAGTTGAACTCGCGCACGTTATAACCCAAAAATTTTAAAATATGAAGTCTAATGTTGTATAGCTAATGGTACGGAACCCTTCGTGCGTGAGTCCGATTTTTTGTAAATTAAAGTATAGGATGATGTAAGATTACCTTCCCCGAAATTAGATATTTCATTTACTGTTAGAAGTAGTACATT
This sequence comes from Plagodis dolabraria, assembly GCA_963854805.1. Classification (NCBI taxonomy): domain Eukaryota; kingdom Metazoa; phylum Arthropoda; class Insecta; order Lepidoptera; family Geometridae; genus Plagodis; species Plagodis dolabraria. The sequence continues at coordinate 35,598,519 of OY978441.1, read as the reverse complement.
ATTCTTAGTATCAATAGCATTGATATCCTACAGGTACTAAAAAGAACCATTAAATTGTAACTATTGACAGGGATAACTCCATACTGAGGTCGAAGAAAATTCTAAACTTTGTGTTTAACGCTTACGAAACATGATAAGCTATCTAAGCAAAATAAACACTATACCTAATGCTCTCCAAAGTCCCAATTTGATCGACATTCACGCGTGGGAAGAAACGTTTGGGCTTATGTAAATATTGATACGAGTAATACGAGGTGATAATCCAAATTTCTCCGATAACTTGCATCAGAAATACGCACAAAAATTGATACACATAAAAATAACGTTACGAACTTCTATAATTCCATTAAATAGATACTCATACATAGTGTTGGTAGGTTGGTAGGTGTTTGCATAGTTAAGCCTCATTTATCAACTTCGAAATTTTTATTAAATTGGTCGTAAATACACAGTATTCATAAATTTTCATAAACACGAAACTTAACCACATAACGAGAACAAATTTGTATTTTTCGTATAATAATATTAATAATGCTTCATATACTTAAAATAAATGTTGTGGAATCTTGCAACTTGTCAATGAGCAATGCATTTTAAATGAAATAAATGTACAGCGTCACAACTCACAACGCATGCCACTTTCCTGGCCACCATCTAGACATAAAAAAGGATACTTAATTCACCTATCGAATGTCACCGTCAACCTATTGACGTTTATCCCCTGAATTTGCCAAAACGTAAACTCCAAGCTACCTGGACGACACAATGGCGGCTGGTCTGCCGTCTGCATCTCATTCTTTTTTGGCATAACTTCCCAATTTCTCGTTTCCACAAAGGCGGTGTTCGACAAAAACCGGCCGAGGCGGCATCACCTTATAAGGTCACCCATTGTTTTTGCAGAGCTTTGGAAGGCACGGAGAAGTGCGCGACTTCAGGAAACTCTGTGGCTTCTTATCTTCCGCTGTGCAACAAAGGTTTCCAATTGAGAAATGTATTGCGCAAAATACGCATGCATGAATACCAAATTTACAAAATATTCTTTACTAAATGAAAAATATATTATCAGATAAACTTTCAATTTAGGTAAAGAATGTCACGTTAGAAATGACACGTATCCCAGTCGGAACAACAATCGCCACGTTTCAATTCTAGTCGAATCATTATCAGGTGGTGGTGTTGACTCTTAGAGCGTTCTGTTAATTTCTGTTACATGGAATCTATCTAGTTTATCTATATTCCTGACCTAGACGCTCTCACTCACAAAAAATCTGAGTCACTGAATCTCAAAAAACCTATCTGTATTATGATTCCCTGTGTTTTTCAACATTAAGTTTTTTGAGCACTTTATTGAGTTTATGCCTCAATACAGTTCTTCAGGAACTACAAAGAAGATTACTTCTTTTAATTAAATATAAAAATATAAGGTAGTTAAATAAGGTTCTTATTATGAATTGTTTTTACAGACAACTGAATAGGTCCATACAGCAATTCGATTTCAAATGATATTGCTATCATGAATCATTTTCGATCATCTCTCGCTTCAAGGTTAGTGTTTACCTAAAGTACAAGTTCTGGCCGAATCTTTAATTTGGAGTTTAAATTTGTATAAAAGAGCATTTTGCGAAGGCTTGTCTAGCTTGCTACCACCCTCAAGCAGAAGATCTGTTGTCAAGCACCGAAGGGCTGCTGTCCTTAAGAACCTGCTCCCATTCTATTTTATGGTTGTTAAGTACCTTCAATCATAATATATATCACTTACCATCAGGCGAGATTGTGGTCAAAAGTTAGCCTTGCAGAAGTAAAAAAATACCGTGTCCATATTAATAAGTTTTGCATTTCAAAAAGTTAAATCCTACTTCAGACACTGATGATAGTAATATTAGATTTACTAATGGGAACTTAATGAGTACGTGACAGAGCATAATCATTGTAAGTCACTTGTAATGTATGATATACAAAATAGACTACAAAAACTCACCCAAGACGAGTTCTGATACTAAAAAGGGTCCAAGATCAGACAGTGCACTTACTTAAGAGCAAATGACTTTGATCGATGTTCGTCGCCCGTTGAAGAATGGTAACGTTAAATAATGACACGTCGAGCACTTGTTCATATTCCTTAGGCCACATAAATCTTAACCGAATCTGGATGGAGCTGATCGGAAGCTGTCAGCAGATGATTGAAGAAAGACTTCCATAACAAAAATAATGTATATATTTAATATCTTGGGCAAAAAAGGTGCATTTGTTATGAGCATGTTTCAGGACAATAAAGGTTTTTGTGCACCTTTTGATGAAGCGATAAATAAGTTTCTGATTGTATTTATTTTTCGTTTTCATTACCAGATCATGATTGCAGTTTGATTGTTTTACATTCAAGTCAATTATTGAAAGAAATTCCTTAAATATGAATTAAATATAAATAAAAAATAACTTTTGATATACTTGATAACCAAATCAACCAAATACCTATGGCCAGAAACAAGTCGCAACAAGCGTCGAAAAACTACAATGGACATAACAACATTGAATCATGGAGGAAGCGACCGATAGTGCTATCTCCGAACCGTGGGAACGTAACCATAACCTAACCGATAACAGTTATAAAAAATTCGCCTACGAATCTAAGCGTTTCCGCAAAGTCGTGAGAAGTGATGTTATTCTTCTATTTGCATATTATGATAACAAATGAAGCGGGCGTTGAACGAGATAAGTGGTTTATAATACCTATACATGTAGTGAACGACAAAAGCTTTTATAAGTTTTTTTGAACGGTAATGGAATATAGCAGTATTAAGTCGTGTGAAAAACATTTCGATATTGTACTCATATTCTTTTGTTTACTTTCAAAAGATTAACAAATCTTAAAGAAAAATAGAGTAACAAATACAAAACAAGAAAATCAATAATGTGACTTTTAATACACATATAACAACGCTTCTTACTTCTATGATTCGAGTAAATAAATATTCATTCATAGTAGGTGTTTGCCTCATTTATCAACAATTTTGTATTCAATTGGTCGTTATATATTTATATTTGTAAGGGATTCAATAACTTTCCTAAACCTAACCACGCAACCAGAGCAAATTTATCTTTGAATACAAATTTGTATTAACTAAATAAAAGTAAAGACAACACAAGATAGTTTTATAAGGTGGACACAAATTAGAAATCCAATACATCGGATAATGATATACTACAAACAAATATAAAAGACACTGCTACTTTACATCTATGAACTGTATTCCAAAACTACCGTATTCGCCGAATCCTAAATAACCGCATATCGCGTGTCTCTCACCCGTTATTTTCAAAACATCACAATATAAATTACTTTAGCTAACATTAAAGATTTCATGGTGAATAAAAATATTTGACAGTACGTTATTTGAAAACACCCGGCGAGGAAAAACGCGAAGTTCTCATGGACGTTTTGGAACAAATTCGGTATTTGGAGTAATTATTGTAACTTGATTGTTAGTGTGACTTATACGGTTCTGAGTTGGTTAATTAATGAAAGTGGTGATTTGCTCACGACCATACGCCTTGGCTAATCAAATGAAACAGCCTCTGCTCAAATTGCCATAACTGAAAACTGCAAAGGTTATATTAGAAGTAAAATCGAAACAAAAACTTGATGTTTTTTTACAGCTGATGGATTAGCCTTTGAACTCTTGGTAAGAGATGATGTGGTTGAGTTAGGTGATGATGTGGCTGATGATGGTGAACGGGCTTAAAAGATCTTCTATTAGGGTGGTAGCTTGCTAGACAAGCATTCGGAAATTGTCCTTCCACTTTTGAAGCACTCGTAGTAAAGTTAGCTTATTTGACAGCTGTTCTTAACCGATTAGCAAAGATAAGCAATGTCCGCGGCGGTCTTGAATTGGATTGGTGACCGCTAGTGACATTACTATTTACTATTTAGCTATTTACGCTTCCGTCCTTCGGAGACGTTAAGCTGTCGGTCCCGGTTGTAGTCTTATAATGGCAGTCGTTGTAGGATGGTGGTAGGGCATTTTGCGAATGCCCGCCTGGCTAGCTATGACCTCAAGTAGAAAATCGTCAAGCACCTAACGATATGTTCCGGCAGCTGTCCTTGAGAGCCAGAAATTCTAGGTTAGCCTGAACAACATCTTCGACCACATCATCACTGGTCAAAGTGGTCAAAGGCTAACCTATCATGCATAAAAAAACTGTGCGATAAAACTAAAGTCCGCGGCGGACCATAAGTTAAGATGAGTTTAAAATGTCGACAAAGTGCAGTTTTAAGATAAGAAAATTTGAGGTTGTCGCTATTAATTTGAATATCAACGAAAACCTAACCTACTCTACAAATTTATATGCAAAAAGTAACATGATTAAAACATATACCAAGCTTTTCAAATGACAACAAAATGGTGCAGTTAAATAAAGGGGATCAAATAACTGACAAGCTATCTACTATAAGTTAATGAACTTGTATGATTCATAGTCATCACATTATTGTATCTACAAATTAGGGTATGAAGCCCAAACGCATCGTTATCTAAATGAGTTCGGTAAACACAATTATAGAAATAGTTGTAGAACACAATTTGTCACAACTTTATCGCCATTCGACTACAGTATAAACTCTAGTGTTGGTTCGTTTTCAAATATTCGACTTTAGGAAAATTTTCTTGCTATTTTTATCCATCATCCTATGATACTAACTTCATTATCAAGTTAAAAATTCTCAATTGAGTACATACCATCCATCTAACCATCTGTAATACATCGCATCAATAGATAACTCCACTTCATAAATATTTGCCAAACGGACGCGGAAATTTCTTGGGTTATTTATTTTATCAAAACTTCACCACAAGATTAGATGCATATTTACCGAAAACATTTAGGTAGAAGAAATAGCTGGAATTACCTGCCGGTTCTTCTTGATGGCTCAATCTTTTTCAACTTTTATCTTTTTTAGACTCGGCGGAAGAATCTTAAGCATTCATAAATGAGTCATAGACTCCTCAATAGATTCTATGACTTTGATTTGAACTTACCAATACGTGATGTATAATAATAAAGTCATAAAGCCTTAAATGAATAAATGACTTTTGCTTGAACTTATCAACAAGTAACCTAAATTAATGATCTACTTCACTGTAGAACTATTCAATAGTTATCAATCAAATATGCAGTTAATACTCCCAAAAAATAGGGAAGTCATTTGTATAATCATAACATAAGGCTTTAATTAATGAACAAAAAGAAAACATCCGCAAGACAGCTGAGGTCCGAAAACCATAACGTCTCGTACCGTTATAGTGAGATATTGATGACCTCCGACTACTGTTAACACGCGTAGGTGGCACCTGACTCACTTGGCGCCTGGTAGCTATTTTTGGGAGGAATTTCCCTGATTTGGATGCAGATATCTATCCAAGTGATCAAGATAAAATGTAAGTCATTTAAATTGACTTACATTGACATAGCAGACGTGGCAATGATAAAATCAATATGAAAAATAAACTTGAATATTTTGTTGCTCTTTTTGCGCCGTTAGAATTAAATCTTCATGTATATTTCGACTTATTAGTCTCAATTGCCAGCAGAGCGTCCGCTTAACAATTTTTCTTTCTATACATTGTAAGGCTCTTCTTATCTCACCCCATTACTCCTAAGAATTCTTAAAACTTAAAAAAATCTTTAATCTAGCGTTACTGGCATTAAGGTGGTGTTATTGAAACCCACAGATCATAAAAACAATGGCTTTTTTCGTTAGTGTTGCAAATCTTAGTGACTAAAATGTTCCTATTAAATAGTTCCTAGAACTCTTTGTGCGATTTCGTCTGGGGAAGTACTGCTACCAACCTGTTTCTCCCACCAAGCAGGAATGTTCGCATGAATGTATTCCGCTTTGAAGGGTACCTATTGATGACAGTGAAATTACAGGTACTTGAGACTTGACAACTTTATGTATCAGGGTGATGGGTGATCGCTACAAGTGGCTGATAAAGGCCGAAGTTAGCGCTTAAAACCAGGTGGGTATCATGCTAGTTCCAACACGATAAAAAAAATTTTGATCCATACCGCTTTCAAGTATACTTAATAAAGGAGTTCGAATCGTCAACATTAATCCAATACAGTCCAACCCGTTACAATAATTACTTGTTATGCGGCGCTTAATTACCTCTTTGTGCCTTCTCAACATAGCTCATCATTAATTCAACGTACAGAAGAAAGAATCAGCACTACTGTATCTGTCATTAGAGAGTCATTAATTATTGTCATTGTGATTTGTAAGTCACGAAAGTGCCTAATTACAAATTGTATGCTGTGATTAAGGGGGTACAAAGTTATTGTGAGAATCTATCATAAAAATAAAGCGAAATATTTATTTAGAAATTATCGATGGAACATGACATCTGAAGAATTAGGTAGTACTGCTATTCAAGATACAGCCTTTTAAAGATCAGCCAGACTGAACGGGTGGATAGCATTGGTTTAGTAATAGGGTCGTTTTCTAGAACGGAATTCTGAAAAGTCGTAAGTAAATAGTGGCGATGATTGAGCGTTTTTTAAAGCTTTAATTTAGCCTCAAGGTAAAGTGAGTCTTAAAAGGAAAATGTTGAATCTGTGTTTTAAAAACAGTAGTTATAACGCTTTACAGGTATGGAAATATACATAATACATATTCTAGAAGATATCACAAATACAATGCTTGATATGAAAACAAGATTATATATATATTTCATATTTCTCTTGATAGAAAAAAGAATTCAGCTGAAAAATTGTTCTTAATCAAGTTTTGAGTGTATAGTAAATCTTATGAATACAAATTTTATTACTTTAAGAGCCACTTTTTACATTGTTATGAAGCAACCATGTGAAAAAAGAAAAGTACTTGAAAGATATTTTCCGTTTTAAAAATGCTCACTTTTATAAGGTTTTATTTTAAAAAATTCGCTCACGCTGTTTTAGTATTGCGTAATTCTGTTTCGTTCTCTGGCATGCGAAACGAGATCTCCCCGTCCTATGCCCTCAATCTGTAATTTTTTCGAAGACATCTTTGTTTCGGTTGTTTTTTTATGCCTGATAGATTAGCCTGATGGTGAGATAGTGGTCAAAGGCTAGCCTCAAGTGACGACGTGGTCGAAGGTGTTGTTCAGGCTAATCTAGAATTACTGGCTCTCAAGGATCGCTGGCGGAACCCAACGTTAGCGCTTGGTGACAGATTTTCTACTTGAGGGTGGTAGCTAGCCAGGCGGGCATTCGCAAAATGCCCTACCACCATGCTATAAAGACTGCCATCCTAAGACAACAACCGGGACCGACGGCTTAATGAGCCCTCCGAAGCACGGAAGCGCTCAGTAGTAGTGTCACTAGAGGTTACACATCCAACTCATGACCGCGGCGGACGTTGCTTAACTTTGCTGATCGGTTAAGAACAGATAAGCAAACTTCGCCACGAGCGCTTCAAAAGTTCTTTTTATCATAGTATGCCTAGTTCTATAATATGACGATAACCGTAGCAACTGTTATTTTATATTGGTGACATTTCCTTCTTTCCTATTTCATCATTAGATCAGTAGTGATCAAAAGGCATACAGTTAGTAGTAGATGATACTATCGATTGATAATTATTATTACTCCCGACCCTAGGAGTCATGCACAAGTTTACGCAGGGGTCGTGTTCACCCTCTGTATCGAACGGCGCGCGCGCATCTTTTGCATAGAACTTACATATCAAAACAATATTGCCTTGCGTCATCGTAACTTCAACATTGTGCTATCGACAAATAATTTCATTGTATTAAGTTTTTACTGTCGGTACTGCAGTTAAAACACGCATTTCTTGTGTTAGGTAAGTATATGGATCTTGGTGAACAATAAGGTAATAACTAATGTTTACTTAGCCGAGCTACTTTCATTGGTTTCGGTAGGTTAAGTAGGATTTGTCACGTAATTTCGTCAGGTAGAGATTGAGTCCATAGTTGAGAAATAAAATTAAAGATATATTTTATCAGAACACATACAACACTAACATGACTTGACTTTCCAAACAAAAAAAGATGAGTACTGGTTTCAAAGATCAAGTCAAAAAGTTTTATGATTAAGATGAGTTGAAAGAATTAAGCTTGCTGTTACTTTTAAATTTTAAGGAAGGGAATTGTTACATTTTTACTTGTCAGTGCATTCCCTTAGGGTAAAGGTCTAGTATACTTTCTGAGGAAGTCGTAAGATGCGTCGAAAGGGAAAATACCAGAAGGTGGGTAGTAGTGCCTTCTTGAAGAACCGTCATCTTACACTGCGATTCCCAAGACGACGCTTGCCCAGTGTGGTGATTATGGCAATATTTGGAATGAGGGAGGTCCTTTTTCAACGGTACAGACGTTATGATGATGATGATGTTGTCACTGCATCGACGCATAGTGTTTTCTTGACCTCTTTTATATTTGAGTACAAAGCGATCTCTATATAACATATATTTCAAATGTCAATGACAATACAACTCGGTGACACCGTGGTAATCAGATGTCTGTCTGAGAAAGAAGGTAGGCAACGAGACTCCTCAGTGACTTACAGAAGACTGGGATGTTCTCACTAATTCTGAACAGCTTACAGTAGCTACCTTTTACAAAGAAATACTATGTACCTATATATTTTCCTTATCAAACGACACACGAAATAGTAAGTACAAGTGGAAATACCAGTGAATCTGGATCAAAAGCGGTCGATCAGCGGATGTAACAATACAGAGCCGAGGGCATCCGCAATTACGCTGATTTGAGGCCCCCGTTACCTACTGTACTCTGGCTAACTGGTGACACTGGTTACTAGCTGTTTCCTAGTATATTTAGTACAAGTACACACATGGGCATTTTTAGCTGCATTTTTTAAAATGAATTGGTTTGTTAACTGTGTAGCGTTTTACTTGACATATCTTCTTCTTCTTGTGCCATATCCTAACGGATGTCGGCGACCATCTTACTAAATATGACTCTTTCCTGAGCTGTTCTGCTAAGAACAGCGGCGTCAGCAGTACCAGTCCAAGATTTTAAGTTGTCACACCAGGCTATTCTCCTTCTGCCTCTACCCCTCCTACCCTCTCTTTTCCTTTCAATAATAGTTTTGATTAAATTGTATTTTGTGTGTCGGTGTAGATGACCAAAATATAACTTGACATATAACATTTGTAATCACCAATTGTGAACGAACTACCCAAATTATTAAAAAAAAAAAAAAAAATACGGAATACTGACAAGCCAGAAGCATAGATATTAGGTTCGAAGACACTTAGATTTGATATTACGTATCTTGCTAACTCTGTTGTGCTATTACAGGCCGCTACCAATAACGTAAGTCAAATTTGGTCTGTGTAGAAGATAATTCTCGAAGGAATATTAAATGGCTAAGTGGCACCAGCTGCTTGCAACATGGACTGCTACGCAGGTGTTCTAAGGTTCGAATCCAGCTATATGCTTGTCCTTCACCGCAGGGTGGAAGGTAATTATGCGAACGCTCGCCAAACAGCTATAACTTTCTAGAAGAAAATCTCCCATTGAGCACCTGATATGACGGTGTGTTCTCGTCACCCAGTCCCCACACTTGGATACTCCTGTTTACGAAAATTACGACCCTGGACTACAACATTACTTTCAAACATGTGAGAGTATGTACGAGTATATTGTAAGTAACCTGTAAGTGATGTTATGCAGTTAACTGATCAACGATCATATAGAACAGGATGTTTTCAAAGTTGCTTTGGAAAGGAGTTATTCTGTTATCAATAAGAGCATATTCTAAAAACCCACGTTAATTTACCTTAAGAATCTAAACGTAAATCTAATTACGTGCTTACTTCTGAAAACTATTTTTTCATTTCAGAATAAGTAAAGCCGCTTGCTAACGTTGTTATTTGAAAAAATAAGGATTCGAATATCGAGATTCAATTTTGTTTTCTTTATAATTTTGATATCTATAAAGTTCTACATTTAGTACAAAGACATTTCTGTCGTAAATTGTAATGTCTAAGATTTTTGCGATAAAAAACGACCATTTATATGGCCTGGCAACACGTGCATTAGTAGTCAATTAGAGGAAAAAACCTAAGTATGAACTTTCATCAAGTCAAGCTACCATATCAATGGTATAAAGATAGCCACATGACGGGTCCCTTCCCTTCTACGGCGATTTAATATGAGCTTAAGATATGAGTTCCGAGCAAGATTTCACCGGCAATTAAAATTTAAAATATCTGCAACTGGTTGCCGTTGGTTTTGCGGCCGTTCTGGGAAGCAAAGCAGGTTACTCTACTAGAAAATGTTTGTATCCATGTTTATGTTGGTAGACCATGGTATAGCTATCAATATTATCTTTAGTTATTATCACGTTGGTCAACCGTTTACGATAGATATGACCACATGACCAAAAAAAAGTGCAGTATGTTATTGTGCGGTTTAGATATATGTTTATGACATACCTACTGAAAATATTATAATGAGGTCTTTGATTATTATGAAGCATTTGCTCATATAACACGCGTGTATATACTTGTATACATAGTGTATCGACCACCAAACAGCTAAAACTGTTTTTGCTCCTGTAAAATTATGCCCGTGTGGACGGGGCTAGAATGTCATTATCATCGTGAGGTATCTCATAGAATGGGAAGAGCCCCCTTCTATTCCGGTGGGTGTCGTTAGGAGACTAGGAGTCAAATACCGGAAGGTGAGCAGCAGCGCCTTCTAAGAAACTGACATCTAAAATTGCGACCAACAAGACAACTGCCAAGTGTGGGGATTACGGCAAACTTCATAATGGGGAGGCTGTGGTTCAGCAGTGGGCAATCCGGCGGATAAATTACAGTAGCTTTTCTTAACTAGTTTAATTTTTGGATTTCATAATCCATTTTAATATAATAGACCAAAATTGTCTAATTTGACTACGTCCAATTTACTTCAACATTTGATGATACTCCACATCCCAGGGTACATAAAAGTTTTCTTTTCGTCCTAACAATTTCTTTTATTGAATACATAATTTTAGGTTTGAGACTCAAGATTTATCGGGAATAATGTGTTTTTTATTAATTTAACATTTTATATGACCTGGAGACTTATGACATACTGACGGACATCGAAGTTTCATATATAGGTCTTTGTTTTAGCCATTTGGGTATGAAACTCAGAAAATAGCTCATAAAAAGGATGCTTGATTGACATACCCTAAAAACGTGTCCTTATGTCCAAAAGATCCTGTAGGACGTAAGCGTAATAAAACTGACTTTTAATTCCTTCCACTTAGATATTAATTTCCTGATTACAAAGTTTGGCGATTCCACATAATGATATGCCATTGAAATCCGTATCAAGCAGGTTCTTATTGAAGTCGGGTGCATTTCAGATGACTGCTTAATTTAGTCTTACCGGTTTCAACTGGTTTATTTTAATACAAATAAGTAGCCGGTAATTCAGTTACATAAATTAAAGCTTAATAAGTCTCGGTCCTAAAATATTATGCTTTTAAACCTTTTTACATGCTGATTATTTCCAATGCGTTTTTTGATTAAATGGGACATGTTGTTGTTGTTTTAACATGTTAACGGGAAAAGTATGGTATTATTTTAGTTATTTGGCGCTTGGCGGATAAAGAGCCCCTCCTGGTTTAAACATATAGGTTGAGAATTCAATAGAACTGCGCGAAAACCATACCTTAAAAATATATAAGTAAATATAGAAAATAGTCTACATCTGTCTGCCACGCCTGACCTGATAACTTGACCGTTATAATGCCTATAGCCTAATACTGTATCCCGTTATTCTAGGCTAGATACAACGTCTATGTTATAAAACACCATACCAGTCCTAAATTGTAGCAATTTGTATGGGAAAACACGTATTGAAACTAGGAAAGTAAGTTTGATGCCCTTATAAGTCATTTTATAAAGAACAGCTGGTGTTTTAACAACTCTATCTTAAAAACGGGGAAATATAGGAGTGACTATATTACGGACTATATTCAAGAAGTCACTTTTTTTTTGTGCCTGATAGGTTAGCCTTTGACCACTATCTCACGTGATAGTAAGTGATGATGTGGTCGAGGATGTTGTTCAGACTAACCTAGAGTTACTGGCTCTCAAGGACAGCTGCCGGAACACACCGTTAGGTGCTTGGTGACAGATTTTAAACTTGAGGGTGGTAGCTAGCCAGGCGGGCATTTGCAAAGTGCCCTACCACCATGCTGTAACGACTGCTATCCTAAGACAACAACCGGGACCGACGGCTTAACGTGCCCTCCGAAGCACCGAAGCGCTCAGTAGTAATGTCACCAGCGGTCACCCATCCAAGTCATGACCGCGGCGGACGTTGCTTAACTTTGCTGATCGATTCAGAATGGCTAAGCAAACTTGGCTACGAGCGCTTCAACTTAGTCAAACGTGTCGTTTATCTTTAACCTATGGGCATAGGATACATTTATGTTTGCACCTGATCACTTCATATGATAGACAGACTCTAATGACTGAATACACGGCTGCTATTGCTGAAGTTTTGACGCTTTCTCTCATTTAAATCTTGAGTGTTTATATTTCTCAGTTTAATAGTGTACAATTTGCTAAATAAAGTGTTACTGTATAACAAGGTAAAATAAGGTTGCCAGCAGTGTCAGATCTCTATTAAGGTCATAAAGAATCTGTTTAGGATGTTTATTGAAAGGCGGCTCTTCAAAAGCGCATAAGGGATCAGTGGCGAAATATCTAAACGATAGTGGAAGAAATATTACAAAAAGTCAGCTAAGTATACTGATTTCAAACACGGGTCATTCTTTTTAAAGTTTAAAGGTCTTTAAACAATGTGTTACAAATTTTATTACAAAATTATTATAATACTTGTTTACATTACGGAGGTGACAGGTGATAGCTTGGTAGAGGCGGAATCGTCTTGACATTTTTTTCGTAGTAACTACAAACTGTATAGGATTTCTTAAAATCTTGGAGAGTAATCTCCAAATGTTTGGAGAATTCCCAATTCCTTTGGAGAATACAGATAAGATTTCACAGAGCAAACTGTTTTAAGTGCAGTTAGTCATAGTGCTTTTAGTAAGTCTCAACGTCACGTGGGACTATCCAATGGTACATAGAGAAGTGCACGTATGAACTCTCATGAACTTCATGTTGCGTTCACGTCATAAATCTCAGCACTTTGTTAACTTAATTGCAGTGCGGTTTGCGTGACAAAGCATCGGGGACTATTGTTTGGTGATCGATGGGCGAAGATGTTATGTCTGGGGCAAGTAGGGTTGAGTCGACAACTGCTTGATTTACGAGTTTCTTAGCAGTCTCGTCTTGGCTTAATGAGATTTTTTGGTTTACGACTGTGTGAGAACTACATTGTAAAAGGGCACTCGAAGAATAGTTGATTGCTAAGCCAAAATATAATAAAGTCGGTCTTTATCTTACATTTGATACGTTTTTGAATATTGGATAAGTTTCTGCCCCGAAATTAAAGATGCCGAGATTTAATTTCAGAGAGTTTAGTTGAGTGTTGGTGTTAAATATGTAATTCACAACAATGTTACAAAGAATTTCAGTGAAACCAAGAGCAAATATTGTAGATATAGATAGTAGAACTATTTTTTGAAGTAACAGTAATGTTCACAATACTGTGTTCCGGTTTGAAGGGTATGGATGCCGTCGAAATTAAAAAACACATGAAACCTACCAACTTTATAATATATCTCAGGATGATAAAAGCAGTGCAGTTAGCCACTTGTGACGAACCGCATCGATTTTAGGCAGAGCTTAACACCAGGTAGGCCTCGTGCTTGATCTATCTCGATAGCATAAAAAGAAAACATACGATATTGAATTATTGTTAAATAACAAAAGAAAGTACATAATGCATATTGCACATATATGTTTATTGGAAAATGCCTCAACTTCCGTTTACATACTTACATAAAAATTTACTAAAGCCAAATATATAAGTAAGCGTAGACAACTTCGAGCTAGTTATTTAATTTTGCCCAGAGGCAGGACAAATTATGGCAAGAAATCTGTAACCTTTGAAGGAGCACAACTATAATATAATAAGCTACCCCCACGCATAAAAGACTTGCAGTCATTCAGCGCCTTCAAAAAACACCTCGATGACTATATCATATCTGACATCAAGCTGTTACAATGATGAATAAATGAAATGTGTGAGGGTAGTCGGTACCGATGAATTATAAATTTAAATTTAAATTATTATTTGTTACGAATGAAATGGCGAATGTTTATCTACAAATACTTAAGTTCTCAAGTAACTAAATGTGTGTCTTATTGGGGATAAATAACTTTATAGTTATACGAGTAGTATTTGTTGCCGTCATATAATCTGATAAGCGGATGTAAAAATCCGGCTTTAATAAGCCAGATGACTTTTGTCCATTGGATTGACAGTCTCCACTGTTTCGACAACCTCGTCTCATCAATTCATGTTTCACGTGTCCATATCCAATGTCATAGAGTCGCGACACCCCTGTCCATTGTTTGGTGATGAATCGACGAACGATTCATTATCCGTCGCAAGCGGACACAATGCATGTCGAAACATCACGAGATATATCAATAGTTGAAAAAAGGCAAAAGTCCCATGAAAGGCGTGAAAGATACGACTTTGTTCCGCCAATGGGCAAACAGTCTAAGTCCCGTAAATAGTATAGTAGATATGTTGGTTTTTGGCAGTGTGGACTTGAGGGGCCATTATAACTTTATTGCTTTCTCTTGTGGTGTTTGATTTCGTGACTTATCTGTGACCTGGGAAAAGGCAAAAACAATTGAAATGTTTTTTTATTGCTGATGGGCTAGCCTTTGACCACACAAGTGACGATGAAGTCGTAGATGGTAAACCAGTCGTGATTGGCATAGTTCAGGTTCAGGCTAAAAAATAGAAATAGATTAACTTTTGCCGTTTTAAGAATTTTGATATAATTTCAGAGATATTTCAGTGATCGTGGATATGGCTGATATGATAGCTCTCTAATTATATATAGTGTATATGTGATAAAATTGTGTTTCTGCGTTCATTAACTAAGGATCATAAAGTCTTAAACTTTTTGTGTAATTGGTCTTTGATTACTATCTCATATTTCACTGCACCTGCTGAATTCTCGAGTACTTCAAAGCCAAAACGCTTCGATTAGGCAAATTGCTCTGTCCGTCTTTTTCTACATTCCACCTCATACAATCACTCTGATGCCTCCAAAACCGGTTATTAGTATAAACGCATAGTAATCAACAAACTGTGCACGATTACATCGGGTATCAAACAGGCAAATCAAGTTTGATTAGACATTGAAGTGGCCTAAATTGTTGGATCTTATGGGTGTAGTGTATGATATAATAGAAAAGTTTTCCTAATCTTTATTACAACATATCTGAGATTATTGATTGTTTATTGAACTAAATTTAAAAAGTATTTTTTACATTACCTATGTGAATTCAAAGTATCATATACTCTTCAGTTCGTCTTGTTTGTAATCTCGTGGAAAAACCTCCTCCAAATATCTGTCTAATATCCTACATAATTAGACATTTTTGTTCTACCGTTAGTCATTAAAGCTCATGCTAGGAGATTTTTATAAAGGTATACAGGATTCACTAACAGGTAGAAGGCACATTTAAGGCACTTGAAACATAGCCTTATAGAAAACCCGAACTAAGTCCGTCTTTTTTTTTAAATAATGATACCGAGCTGTAATGGCGCAACTCTGGTTCAATATCCCTCGCCAGCTTAGTCTTCAAGCCGCAATCAGTTTGGATCGAAAATGTAATAATTACCTGACCGTAAAGCAATTCAATAAGGTGCATATTTTGTGGACCCGAAAAAAGGTCTGATTTTCCAAGATGACATATCTACAAAGAAAGATAAGTAAATGAGTCAATTCCTATCCTTCCATTTAGTCCTTCATATTAACAGGCCTACATTAGCCGTATCCAGCGTGGGTTTGCCATATAAATGATACAATTTGCAACACCGGCGCACTGACTAATAGCAATCTAATGAACTGGCGACACTTATATACAGACCTCGCTCGCAATGCCATGGTAATGAGAACGAGCATGATAAAATGATAGGGCATGCCTGGATTATACATATACCAACGTTCTCTCTCAGTATTAGAATAAGTATTAGCTTCTTCATCCTTCCTGCATTTATCCCGCAATAAGAGGGGTCGGCGATATGTACATGTATAACACCAAATTGAAAAAGGTAACTAATAAATATATCAACGCTTGACATAATATTTTACCGCAATTTAATTCCATTTTCAATATAAAACTTATCTTTTGTTTGTAATTTTTGTTGCTGAATAATCTTACAAATCCAGAACGACACATTTTGAACCAAGTATATTGTTTTTATAATAACTTTAGTGCTATCACTATGCATATAGCTGTTTATTATTTTTAAGAAGCATTTAGGTATGTATGCTGATCGAGAAATTTGATAATTTCTAAGATACTCTGTTAGATTGAGAAACAGATTTGCATCTTATCAACACCAGTACAATTGTCACT
Source organism: Plagodis dolabraria (assembly GCA_963854805.1). Classification (NCBI taxonomy): domain Eukaryota; kingdom Metazoa; phylum Arthropoda; class Insecta; order Lepidoptera; family Geometridae; genus Plagodis; species Plagodis dolabraria. The sequence goes on along the minus strand of OY978441.1, from coordinate 35,581,982 downwards.
TATATGATGTGAACCAAGAATGGGTTCTAAGAACCAAAGAGACCTATTCCTTGAATCCATCGCTTGCACTCACATGCTGCAATTCACTGTATCCATATCGCGGATTTATCACTTATAGATATTTGTGACAAATTGTTATGGCGATCTGAGGCTCTAACATTAGAAGTGGAATTTGAAGACAGTACAATAAATCCAGACGTCAGATAGATGGAGGCGTATCCTAACTAATTACAAACCTACTTCTACTTTTTCCTTCGTGTCAAATTATCACACTTTTCTTTGTACCGTTACACGGGGAACGGTATGGCATCTTTAACACAACTTACACAAATATTCGCCTCAGTAAAGCAATACATATAGACCATAGATATTCAGGGGTACGACAGTATAATGCATGGAATAATCATATCAATATCACAAAACTATCATTCATAGTGGGTTCAAATCACGATTTTACCACGTGGTAGGTATAGTGCATCGAAGCAGTAGTGTGCAAACACAACTATGTTTATGTGCGAAGAGCATTGTAGCAATAGAAACTAACTGGGTAAAAGAGACTTAAGAACTTCTTTGGGTGATGGGCGCAGTGCTATGTCAAGCAACTCGAGGATAGTGAAACTACAACTGTAATAGGTAGGCGTGACAGATTACCATTAGGCGGGCGTTTTCGTCCGTCTCATCACCTCAAAACATTAAAAAAACAATAATATTACGTTATTGTATTTTTTAATGTTTCGATATTTTTGAAGCGCTCGTAGCCAAGTTTGCTTAGCCATTCTGAATCGATCAGCAAAGTTAAGCAACGTCCGCCGCGGTCATGACTTGGATGGGTGACCGCTGGTGACATTACTACTGAGCGCTTCCGTGCTTCGGAGGGCACGTTAAGCCGTCGGTCCCGGTTGTTATCTTAGGATGGCAGTCGTTACAGCATGGTGGTAGGGCACTTTGCAAATGCCCGCCTGGCTAGCTACCACCCTCAAGTTGAAAATCTGTCGCCAAGCACCTAACGGTGTGTTCCGGCAGCTGTCCTTGAGAGCCAGTAACTCTAGGTTAGTCTGAACAACATCCTCGACCACATCATCACTTACCATCAGGTGAGATAGTGGTCAAAGGCTAACCTATCACGCATAAAAAAAAAAAAAAAAAAAAAATATTTCCAAGTAGCCTACCAAAAAGTAAATAAAGCTCCTCCCTCCGTTCACATACATTTACAGGCTTGTATATGTTCAGTAGTAGACGTCCAGAATAACGCAGACTTAAGTTTTAATAATAATTCACTTCATTTACGTGTAAGTTCCAATACTGTCTTTCCTTCACCATCAAACAGCCCTCACATAATGTATATCGGAGGATAGCTCCCGGGGCGAAACACGACAAGGCGATTACAGGAACACGAGGCCGGGACGAGTCCGGTATGGAAATAATGTTGGGTACTTAGATGACGGCCGGGCACTCCGAAACGGGACGAGACCGATCCGACTATAAGTTTAGATGATGGCAAAAGCTTTGTGGATAATGAGATTGCATTTTTCAGGATATTAACGAACTCTTTGCGGGTAATGAGAAGAATCTGAACTATACATTTCAATGGGATCTCAATATTCTAAAATATTTCTTTAACATTAGATTAATTCATACATAGTTTCAAATCAACAAAACTAATGAATGGCAATCTTCATTAATAACTTATTTAAAAACGAACGATGTTATATAAAAAACATCTCAGAGCAACTGACCCATGTAAAGTTCTGTATTCGTCGCACTGTACTTCAGAGAATTGCAATTTGTGTAGACATATCAATGAAGGTATAGGACATAGGAATTAATCGACGGCTATTAAATATAAATCGATCTCAGCTCTGACACGAAAACGGTTACTTTAGATCTGTTGAGTGCGGAGGAAGTAACATCTAAAGGTATTAAATGATTTAAGTGGTCTTTAGAGCAGGACTAAAGCTTGGATTTAACGGGACTCAGGCTGTTGGAAAGGTTTTATCTTGAAGTTTATGTACCTGTATGTGTAGTTATTGGAACTGATATATACTTATAACCTATCATGAATGAACCCTGAATTTAACCAAGGTTGTATGGAAGGGCTTGGATAATTTCAAAACAGATGGAATAAATAGTAAATAAATCTTTAGGTTGGTCATTGTTTTGTTTTCACCGGAGGATCACATGAAGCCATTAAAGTAGCTTAAACCAGCTTTCTAGTTATAACTCACTATGAAATGCCTGTAGATTTTAGCCCAAATGTGTACAAAGTTTCGATCATTAATATTCAACGTACTTTGACGAGCGTGATAGAAAGACAAAATATCTGACATATTTAAGAGGTAATAAAATCAAATATAATATAACAACAAATATTCCAGACATATTCAGTTCACAAAATTAACATAGTAAGTACCTATGCTACCTATTAAAAATTCCTTTCTTAATCATCACAAGAGTAAGTTCGGTGTTTCAAGAGTCCGAAGATTTGTAACCTCTAGAATACAGCCAAACTATGAACTGACATAACTCAAAAATTTACTGAGTCCCAGTCCAGATAATTAACAGTAGAAGTTAATTGAAGTGTTGTGAGTATTCTATGTAGACAACAGTAATTCGTTTAATTATAAGCAAGTAGCGGTCAAAGAAGCCGACATTGATCGAACCAATTTCGAGTAAGTAAGACTTTGCAATTCAATTCGTTTCGCTATTAACAAAATTGTTTTTAACGAATGGGTACCTACTAAAAATTTAATTGTAAGTCGTTATTTGATAAATGTGATAAAATATACTGCAATTGATGCAGAAGCTATAAATGTTTTAGAGGTTTTTGTGTTGAAATAACTATTAATTTAGAATTTGATATTTTGAAAATTCTAGGAGCATATATTCCGAAATTATTTAATGCTGCATCGCGAACAAGTGATGGGTTAATTTATTATATAAAAAGAAGAAAACAATCGCATATTACAAAATGTGTACTAGTTATATTCTAAGCTTATGAACATACTACCCACGAACACCTGAAGTCACTTAATGTGCGCACAGACATTGGATCTTTTATCGCATTTATAACGGGGAGTGTTCTGAAGAATTATTCATCCTCACGCCGGCGTCGCGGTTTTATAACCACCCTAGCCGACATCGCCAGAAAGGTTATCCACATATAATTTCCACATATATGTATAACACGGGGTTTTATAAAGACGAATCAACAAAGTCCTTCAATGGTAAGCAACGTATTTTGATGCCCCGGGTGTTACAGATATCTATAGGCGATAGTGATTGTTTTCCATCAGGCGACCTGTTGCTTATGTGCCACCAAAGGCATAAAAAACATACGAAGAAGAGTTAAAGGCACTCGTAGAAGTCAACATTTGCTGACAGGCGAGCTGACCGGAAAAACGGGAGAACCGGAAAATAATAGGCACATTCAGATAGGACTAACAAAATTTGGATAAACCAAGATAAATGACAAACAAAACTTCGAAAATGAGATCAACAATAAACTAAATTTTATACTATGCCACGTCAGCTACTCGGTGGTCTGACTATATTTAATAATTTAATAGCCGTCCTGTACAGTCCTTGCCACAACATCAATAATCACACTTGATACCATTAATCTCGTAAATTGTTGTATCATTAAACTTAGAACTGCTCTACAATAGTTGGTCATTATACTATAATCATGAAGGTCACACCAACTCCACAGCTGACCAACTGATCTGTCATTCATAGTGTTTGCATGGCGAACTATTATTTAGCTCGTGGTTGGTCGGTTTCTGAATCCGGTACCTGAGGCTATTGTGTTACTTCATGTTCATTATTAAAACACCCACGAGATAACAATAAAAAATATAGCAGTAGTTCTGACAGTGGGACCAAATATTACTGGGCATGTTTTATGTTGTCGACTGTAAAAACTGACGTGTACTTGTATGTATTCAAAAAGTTATATACGAGTACAGCACAAGGTTTTAATATTGCTTATATTAATAAATGTAATATACCAGAAGGTTCTGCAGAGTTGGTAATTGAAGTAACGCCGAACCCTATGCAGAATTGAAAAGAACTGAGTGTATATTTGTTAATTCGGTGCCATCCTATTGCCAATACACAATTTTTCCGCAATATATTGAAATCTATTCTGACCAAAGACAATAAAGATACCGTGTAAATATTACAAATATGTACTCAACCAATATAAAACCATTGGTACCATCTTATTGGCAATATAAAAAAATACACATTATGTTAAAAAAACATTCTGACTATAGACAAAGATACCGTGAAAATGTTTCATCAAGTATTACTCAACCAATATATTTGTTTCATCTTGTTTGAAAAGTATTTTGTTCTGCATACACAACACCTGCTGCAGCTTCCTCCTACACAGATGCAACAAAGATAGTCCTCAGATGAAAGGTTATGATAACATAGCCGTAACAGCATGAGTAATTATGCAAATAACATTTCCAATACCACAGTAGCCGTTATCCGAACTTTGTTTATTATCTATTAATATTCATATAATGCTGTGAGAATGTTTAGTTTGTCTTTACACACGAGATTAGTTTTTCATTTGTCACTACTGAATTGTAGATTTTATTCATCAAGTTTTTAAGTCAATTATAATGATAATGGGATCGATTAAGTATGACGGTTGGTTCAATACTTTTTATTAGAGAAAAAAATGTCGTAAATCGTAGTAATTGCATTGTTGTTAATTGTGATGGGGATAATTTTGATGATAATTGTGTCAATCGTGTCTAAGTTGAAGGCGATGGAGACGTAGATGGTAAGTTACGTGTATATCTTGAGCTGATCTGTTTGCAATCAATAATTCGTGTTTTTAAAGACATAATGACTTGCAAAGTTATGTACTTAGTCAGTAATTAAATAGTATCGTAAAATCTTTCAATTGTAAACTGACATCTGATAGTCAGACAACAACTGGAACAGATATATAAATGCTACAAGTTTATCACCTCGTTCTTATACTGCAGTAAGTATACTTGACGTAGTAAGATAACTTTTAGCTCCTCTGCTTAATGCGGTTCATGTGATGATTGATTCATATACAATATCTATGTAACTAAAATGCTCAAATTATATATCGAAAAACAGAAATTAAAAATCGTTCTACTATTGCCTGGAATGCGTTTTCATCATTGATCACACTAATCACACTATTATTATAAATGCGAGAGATTGTGAGTGAGTCCTCACTTGACCTCACACCAGAAGTAATCAGGTGAGTACTTACTTTCTTAGACGAAGACTATAGTCTTCGTCTAAGAAAGTGTCCTTAGACCTAGAACACTACATCTGTCAATCCCCCTAGATCCCATTTGTAGAATGTATTTAGCTTCAAAACTGTAACGTTTGAAGTCTTTCTGAATGTCAATGAACGTATTAGAAGTATTAGTATAAAATTCATCGCGCCGACAAACCCCACAACACGTGGTCTCGTGTTCCCACCATCCCTCACAAAACACGCTCAAGTGCGCGCCATCTGGTGAACATCACATGTGTTAATTCAATACATCTAGTTAGGATGAATATTGCGGGAGATGGGTATACAGAATATTGTGTATTGTGACGACGCCCTTACATTTTTAATGCACATTTTACTTGTTTTATAGATACAACTGGGCTCTGATTGTTTGCTCTTTTTGACGTAGAGTAATTATTTGTAATACGTAGGTAGGTCTTAGGAAGTTGTGTGTAGGAGTAGGAGTGTTTACTTATTAAAAACCTATAAATCCTAATGTTTATTTAATAAAATTAGTACTTTAAAAACCATTACAAAAAAAAAACATAGTGAAAGTAGTTTTTAAATTCAATAAAACAACATATTTATTTAATGAATGAATCGTATTCATTATGAACTACAATATGTCTCACGCTGGTAATTCAATTTATCCAAAAGATAATTTTAAATAAACAAAAATCTACCACAAGCCAACAAAAATTAAATATCTAACTTTAATAACTACGATTTACAATTTACGTCATATTTTTTTTTATTCAAAATCGTTATTGTTATAGACGAAGTAAATTCTCACGGTGACTCTTAAACTAAGCTAATTAAACATCCAATAGTTACTATTAAAACAGCGGTTATTAATTTAACTGATTTTTATGACTTTAAAGTTGAAGTGACTGTCAAAGGCGCGCCGGCGCCATATGAGGTCAGGAATTTTGATAATTATGATCATAGGATGACAAAAATGGACAGATTGTTGTAAGTGCCTAATAAATGAATTACTATATCTATTACTCACGGCCTTGATTTTATGACAAGTGCTAATATTCAAATAACTGTTTTAGATACACTTGAAACTATAGAAAACTGTAAGCAAAACTTATATATTTATAAATATATATACCTATTTAAAGATAGATACTCGTGGTTTGAAATTCTGGTGTCGATTAACGGAAGTGCGTGCGGGAGCTCGAACTGTGCTTCGTACTGTTACAATATCATAGTTAGCCTAATGAGCTTTTAATGGCAATGAAGAAATAAATTAATCATGTACGGGGACGAAGTTGCAAGAACCAGTCAATTTAAAATTAGAAGTCAAGAAAAGGAAATAATATATCAAGATACTTAAGTTATACAACATAGCTAATTTTTTTTTCTCAAGAGGAGAAATAACTTGTGGAGTGCATCACATAAACTTAAATTCTGAACCGAACAGCAAAGTTAAGCAACGTCCGCCGCGGTCATGATGGGTGATGATGTTGGATGGGTGACCGCTGGTGACATTATTACTGAGCGCTTCCGTGGTCAAAGGCTAACCTATCGAGCATAAAAAATATGCAAGAGACAATGATATTCACCGTACCATTGGATAGGTACCAAATGAAAAAGAGTGCCTACGAGTGAACACAATAACAGAAGGACATGTTGAGCAATGGCTCAATAGAATTTTAAATTTTCAAAAATTCATAGTATACTAGAATTAAAATGAATCACAAGCAATAGTCGCTAAGTCATTTAGACTAGCAGCCACGTGTTTGACTTACCCACGTATCTGACAGATTTGTAGGTGAGTCAATAAGACATGCAATTAAAATACAAGTATATTCATTTCCGAAGCACTCCTAGCTGAGCTTGCCTAGTTGTTCAACAAAATAAGTTAACAATGTGCACTGCGGTCATGACTAAGATGGGTGACCGCTAGTGGCATTTACTACAGTGCTTTGGAGGTCCCATCGTTACCGATTGTTGGATGGCAGTCATAGTGGTAGGACATTTTGCGAATGCCTGCCTGACAAGCTATTATACCCTCAAGTAGGAAATCTGTCGTCAAGCACCTAACTAGGTGTTTCGCCAGCTGTCTTTCAATTATAGATAAGCCTGAACTACATCTTCGACCACGTCATCACTAACCATCAAGTGTATCAACCATAGAGTGATCAAAGGCTGGAATCACTAGAAATGGAAAAAAAACTGTAAATTTTCAGCCATTGTATAAATTTGTTAGATAAATTGGCCGGAACGAGACAGTTTAACTTGTTATTTCATCAACCTCTCAACCGCTTTGTTCAATAAATCATAACTAGTAAGTCCTAGGTGGTAGTTCTAAGCTTTTCTTTCTTTTTAACTTCATGAAGCTCAGATCAACCGGTTGAAAGTTATCTTTGCACAACATACAAACGCCGCGTTCTTTAACACTCCACATTCACATAACATAAAAAACTATTCGATTTAGGCGTAAGTTCCAATAAAACAAAATGCCATAAGGTCGTGCGCTCAACATGCAGTACATTTGGCGGTTTTTTGTTATCCTTTTGTGTTACATTTCATATGCCATTGGGACAAAAAACGTACAAAAGCAACAGTTAACAAAAAACGATCGATATAATATATAAAAAAACTGATAAAAAACCGAATACGAAACACGTGGCCCCCAGTAGTGAACAGGAATTCGACAGGAGGAATATAAGAGGCTTATGCTGTGATATTTTATGACTTATAAAATTATGGTTGATTTTAGGGGATTACAATATTTTTGTTTATCCAGAACACCAAAAGTCTGAACACAATATAACGATAAGTTTGTAAAATACATATTATATAGCCTAAAAAGCTACATTTTTACTTTTTAAGGCAATAATAACCGAAAAAGTAACATCAAGAATCAATACAGTACCATTATCAACGCAACAGTCGCTTGACCGGATGACAGAAATGCGTTATCCAAACGAGACAGCAAACCAAATAGATATGTTAGAAAGAGAGAGCGTACGAACATTGTACGTTGGCTGCAGCTGCCGCTACGTCACGAAGGGTCTAGGGATAATAATTGAGACCGCTCAAGCATAGTAGAAAACATTTCGTATGTCGGTGAACCGTCCTTGTTACTACACATTTCAATATCAACAAGTAATAATTGTAGGATGGTTGCAAGACGTAAAAGAGAGCTTAAAAATTTCGATTACCCCAGATTTGGTTATACTATCGAGAACAGAAATAATGTTGTCGGTGGCCTGAATTACCTTTGTAATAATTAAGAAAAATCTTTACATAATCTATCTATAATACGGATTCTTGTTATTAAAAGCAGTACATAGGTCTTACAATAAAATTTTACGCGTTGATGTCGAGAGGAAATACAAATATTAACATTATAAAACCGTGGCAATTACCTGCATGTAGAAATATTTTGAACGGAAATAAGTGGGGCCTTACATAATTAGTGAAATTCCACTAACTCAATTCTTAAAATACACGAAATAAATGTTAAACAAACCCAATTCTTGTACAGATTAGAATTCCGACAACGCATAGACAATGGTCGCAGCGCAGCGGTGTAGATACAATACCAATACCAGAAAGGATAAGCAGAGGCATGCAAACAATTACTTGGCCCATGGTCCAAGCTCGTGCAGTATTCAAAGATAAAGTAGCACTATAAATAAGCTCTAATTACTTCCCTTGTTCGAAAGCTGTTGAGTTTCAATGCCAATTAGATGAGGAAACAATAGATGCCTGAAATCTAATTAATGCAAATGAAGATTACATTGTCGATAGCAAGTGCGAGATAATTCTGGGTATTGTTATCTAATAACAATAACATTTAATTTGAAATATTACTCGTCAATAGGGCTGAGACAGATAAGAAATAATATCGAAAGGCAAAATAAGAAAATATTAAAGTTTTTTGTTGTTGTCTAGATGCAGAATACAGTAAAATACGTTTTTAAGCCACACTTATACTACACAAGTTCAATGGATTATCATTGAAATTCAAAGGAACATTGTTATCACCATAACGACCAAATTAAGTATTTGGCCTGCCCATAGGCCAGTAATGGACCATAAGTTTCTCAACTATATTTTGTTTGTAGTGGCTGTAGTATGGTAATAAGCTTATTGTGTTTTACCTTTGAATATATTCAAACCGTTGATAGATTGATTAATGTTAATTGAGTTAAATCAAACTAACCTAGCTCAATCTCACGCAAATAAGCAGTAACAACAAAACCACAACCAAATCTGACATTAACAATAAAACCCATGAAACGAGAACGTGGAACTGTGATAGGAAAATGTAAGCGCACCGCAGCCGATATTATTACGTCGACAGACGATGGATCATTACTTATTCCACAATAGCGTCTATCATCTAGAATAGACTCGTGGAGAGCCGTTATCGACTGTGTGGTGCAAGCTTGGGGATCATGCGTAAATATAATCAATATTTTTTATAGATTTTTGTAAAAGGTATTAAAACTGACAGAATTAATCATCATCTACCTACCCTTATCCAATTTTTACAGGGTCAGCACAATATGTCTTCACTACAAACACAGTAGACAACATGAGTATTTAAAATAATGTTTTAGTTAATAACATACAGGGTAACGTCAGGATCTTGTAAAAGTTTTAGTTTTAGTTCTCCGGCCAGCCTGCCTGACGTGAATCCTCCTTGGGAATTTTCTTGTAGGTATTATACCTACTAACCTTCGGTTAATGAGGGCTTGTAGATGGTGAAGAGTCCTGTTGTGCGCCTGAAATGCCACAACAACTTGCTTATAATTATAATTCTTCCTTATATTTCCACTTTTACGACATCAAACAGCATGGAACATTCCTTGTACTCGCTGGGAATAGTAAGACAGAAATTATACATGGTGTTCGCTCTACCAGAACAAAACCCTCAATCCTGGAGCATTTTGTATCCATCGCTACGATAGAAACAAAATATTAAAGTAAGGAAAGATGGCAAAAAAATTCCATAAACAATGATAATTATGGATTTATCAATTTGGTTAAGGCAAAATACTTAAGACGATAATATTTATTTGGTATTTCATTGTGCAAGCTCCTCCTTCTATATCACCATTATGGATTTTTACGTACCCGATCTTTTTGTAATGTCGTCTTACTCACAAAAATCTAACAATTTTGTTTGTAGAAAACTAAAAAAACCATTTGAAATTATAATAAGTTCATAAACTCCACGTAGTATTTTAACGATACAAACTTGGCCCAAATGAAAACTTGTAAAGCACTGAGAGAATCGCTCCTCCAAATGGCGATTCCGATTCGTCATGACGCTAATAGACCTCGGGACTCTCTAGATTGCCTTGTGATTGTCCGCGGCCGAGCGCTTTATACTTGCAAATATTGCTTTTGAATATACAACCAATGATTGACCGTAAAAGTTATAGCGCTGTTTCTTAATAACTTCTTTGTGTATGCTTTTACAACGCTTGATTGCATTCTTCGTCAGCAAAGTTATCCATACATGTCTTATAAAATAACTCGAACAAACTATTTTAATATGCACTAACTTTAATTTTGTACTTTATCTAGAGATGGTATGTTTAAGTTCTCAGTTTAATCTATTCGTTCTGATATTTCTCAATGACCATAACATTAGTGCCGTTTAACACATTCTTGACAATCAATTAGATGCATCCTTTCTCCAGCTCATCAGAAGTGTCCCGCGTTAAAACAGAGGCCCTCACGATAAATGGTACACACATTTTAATTTCCCCATTAATCTCCACCGCGTCTTTATTTACGAGATTCAACCAAGAGCATATTTCAGAGGGAATTAGTACTGGGAGATAACCAATAGCTTCACGTTTAGTTACTTCACATTTATCCAATTTCGGTTCGTTCACAGGCCCATGGTCATTTATTTTGGTAGCTGAATCGAAAGAGGCGGCATCTGTGGTGTATTAATTAATCAAAAGGCACGAAATGACCAAATCGGATTATTAGAGTCGGTGGCTAATAAATATGCTGCGTATGCTGCTATCATCAGTCTTACAAGACGCCCGGTTTTTGGGCAGTGTAATAATATATCTAGCTTGTGGTCTCGCACCGCAAGAGTTCAGATAAGGTTGATCAACTAATCGTTATAGAATTGATCATGTCGATGAACGTAACTGTTATTTTTATAAGAACAAAATATCATGTTAACGTAAAGCTTGTAATGAAGTAAACATAATTCCTACCTTGTTTATTTTCATAGAGTATTATTCATTTGGTTACAAATGTATTGTATGGACTCATCCTAATTCATCGTTACATAATTAGCGATAGAAAATCGATGACATGTAAGTTACGACCGGTTAGCCGTTAGCCGAATCTGACAAGCTTTCCGCAAGCTCGCGCCATTCTTGCTCAAATGACTTATTGCCGAGCTGAGCAGATTTGTTGCATATGCCAATTACTGGGTTGACCATAAATTATGTTCACAGCTTGCAGAATCGTAAGGCGATTCCGAATGGCTCCAATCCCATAGCAATTGCGTATGAAATGTTATACTATTTCATTGTAACTGCATTATGTAATAGAATAAAGTTTATCTGCACAGAGAATTTCTAAACGATTGTTAGATTTTGGTTTATAAAGTTTAAGCTTTAATTCAAATATACGAATTAATGAAAAGCCTTGGCTGGAATCGCTACGAAAAAAAAGGTAATGCACTATCATTGTCTATGAATAAAATGGGTAACATATGAGAAATGTTAATAATAATAACATAAGAATCAATTTAACAAGGCATGCGGTTTATATTTTTTTTATAGCTGATAGGCTACAAAAATATTTCACCATTATCTCACCTGATGGTAAGTGGTCGAATATGTTGTTCAGGCTAACCTAGAATTAGGGCTTCTTAAAGTCGCCTCCCGGAAGTCCCGGAACACACCGTTTGGTGATTGGTAACAGATTTTTTAGTCAGCTAGCCAATGACGACTGTCATCTGAAGACCACAACCGTGACCGGCGGCTTAACGTGCTCTCCGAGGCATGGAAGCGCTCAGTAATAATACCACTAGCGGTCACCCATCCAAGTCATGATCGCAGCAGACGTTACTTAACTTAGTTGATCAGTTAAGAACGACTAAGCAAGCTAAGCTACAAGGGCTTCAAAAGGCCGAGTCCCCTAATTATATTCAATTACAGTAACCTCACGAAATGATTTTGCGACCTAAAGGTCGGGCGAGATCCTTTGGAGAATCGGTTGAGTATCCCATATACGTCTGGCTCACAATAAGCTGGGATTCACGCTTTACTGTAATGTAGGTAATTTGGATCGGGAAACGGCTTACAGGCGGCCAGGCTGAATTCCTTCTACAGTAAATCCTACCTAAGGACTTTGTAATGGCCCGCTAAATATATGATAGAATTGCAACAGCGGATTTTACGTCCAGCTAACGGTGGTGAACTGCATTATTTAGACGAAGTTTAATCTCTACCTGTACTTGTTTAAGTCACTTCAGGTTTATGACTTCACAGAAAAGTAGCTTTACAAAACCCTCGGGGTATAAATTCTGCACTGGACTAACGATAAACTCGACACAGCTATTTTATTACTCTTCTCCGGTATCAATATACCTACTAAGACTTTAATCGTAGCTTTCTCCCTATCCTGCAATCGTCTCACTATTAAACTTATTAACTCGGACATCGCGTGACTTATGCCAGTGAAAGCGTCTTCTAAATGATTAATTTAAAAACCCTTTAGAAGGCATTGAATCGACCAATACATATTGAAAATGAACATTAAAAATTGTGTTTTAACATAATTTATTATAATCGCGTAATATTATATTCAAGTTTGACCGCAAACAATAATCCGCGTATAAATCATAGAGTACCCGACTCACGCGAGGTGAATCACTGTTCCAAGAAAGCGGAAACGACCAAATTCTCCATTCTTTTTTTATGGTATAAGCCGACTGGATTCAACATGACACGGTTGCCATGGCACCAAGAGGTTGTGTTGTTTTTGTAAAATAGACGGTTAGCGCGGCCATCGTCGTGCGTCGTGCACCTGCGCTCGCGCACCCGGCGCAAATCTCGGAGGGTGCGCTCCAGGCGAAGGGAGCCATCCCGGCAGGTAAACGGTCCCAGCCCTTAGACATCGCTACAAACGGAAATCTTTCCTAATATTATGTTTATTAAACCGGTTTTCCTATTACTTCCACTCGGACTTACAAGTTTTGGTTTGCGAGCACGCCTTTTAACGGTGATATTTGATGGATTCGTAATGAATTTAATGATGATGTTCGAAGTGCCTAAAGTACCGTGTATTACACAAGCTCCGTCGCATACTGAGGTGCGTGTTCAGTCGGCTGTGCCAACGCCATGGCGCGTTCTCAGCACAAATCACTGATGGAGAAAAACTAACCAAGAATAAGTTAGAGGTATTAATTACCCAGTCGACACGATACTCGGGTATTATGTAATAAAACGTTACTTCCAATAGTGTCGAAATGTTACTTGATGGCAATTTTATTCATTAACAAAAAGATATGTTTTTCTGATAGATTATACGCCTTCAAGTTTCTCTACATGTTTAGATAACTTTGATCTCGTGTTAATGATCAGTAAAGTTTATGTCGATGATGTTACATTTGTATCATCTGCAGAAGCTGCACTCTACACTGGAAATTGACACAGGTCATGCTAAATGTTCTGTAACTAATATAATTTCAATTGCTTATACAATTTCAAATCTCCAGAGATATTTTAAGTCACAGTTATACGATTCACGTCCTGACGAAACAAACGTCCCCTTTTTTCCACATGACTTCAAGTATTTAAATCTTGCCGTTGTTGGCATTGCATTTTACGAATGCTGGCCTAGGAGCTAGCATCATCAAATAAAAAAAACTGTCGATATATTCCAGATGCCCTTGAAAAATAGTTTCCATTTTAGCTTAAGTCTACTAACCTTCAACCACATCATCCCTCAACAAAAAAGACAAACAGGAAAAAAGCAAATGGACTTATTAAGAATAAAATTTGTGTAGGTGTCAGTACTGAGATTATCATACTAGTGGATAGGGCGATGCGGAAACTGAATAATTTTTTACCGACGCCTGGGATACGGGTACGAAGAAGAAGAGAGAGCCTTATCGAGCTGCGTCCCGGTGAGAGTGCAGTCAAAATACTAATTCCAGATACAAATGCTCTCACGCTCGCGAACCGTCAAGCTAATAAGGTCTCTGGATTCAGTTCGTTCAGTAGCTTTATAATAATACTAAAGTAATTGGCCGAGTCAAGCGCGGTCCGCGAACCAGATGTCGATTTTATTCGTGTACCGTTATTATCACGACATGCAGTGGACTGGTTGTAAAGGATAATCCGTATAATCAAGGGCTATTGCTTCATCATGGTCTTGAGTGTTTGAGTGAACATTCGTATCATTAACATTTATTTAGCTTAGGTCAGCACCACCAGTATCCTACACTCAAACGAGTTTTAATACCTTTCAACAATTGGAAATGCTAAGACGCCACAATAGGTGTCGGTGGTGTTGTTTGGTCAAAAGGTCAATGACGCTTTAAAGTTGATGATTGAATCAAAATTCAGGAAGTCAGTTAATGCGAGATACGCTGAGTCCTACTATCTACTTTTTTCAATGGTTAATTTTACAACCCTACTCCAAACCGAACATTACTTTTACGGGTTTAAAGACCACGAGCTTTTTAAAAGACAATAAATCTCAGGTAGTTGGGGAGGTACAAGTGCACTAAGCGTAGGGTTTACTGCGTCGTCTCTTTTGTTTACAACATTGTGGCTCAATGAATCGTCGGAAATGGTTCGTGGTCCGCTTGACTTTCAACAACATTTACTAGATTCAAGAGCGTTTCCGGAATACATCCTTTATTTTAAAGTGTACTTTAGTGAGTAGGCACTTCGGTTAATGGGTGCTTTTTGCTAACGTTTAATGATTTTTTGTCGCTTTTGTGATACGGTTTTAAGATATGTTTTTTTTTCTATAGTTATTAAGTACAATATTAAGATATTTATTGTAAGATTGTGTATATGTTAGCTGCACACCGTGGGGTGCCACAATGGAATCCCCCCTCTTATCTTCCAGAACTGTCGTTTTACACTGCCATCCTAGTCCGTGAGGATCATCATCAGCAGTGGACAATACAGTATAGTTTAAAGAAAAAATTGCTATACAAACACTACTCTAAATTGTCTGATAAAACTTCAAGAAAAATTAAAGAAAAACTTCCAGGTGTCTGAAACCTCTACAACCACGATCAAATCTTTTCCAGTAACTCATAATTATTTACACCCGAATGTATTGTTAAATCCTATTAGCAAGCATAAAACCGTTGTAACAAACTCCATAGCTCGATCAGCTTGAAGCATATCAACAAATGATAATAACCATTGATATATTGGAGAATCGGAGCGAACGTTGCGGTGTCCGGCGGAAGCGGCGCCTGCGCCGATGTGATAGGGTGCGATCAGGTCTGGACCCGTCTCCGACGGAAACACCCTCGGAAGTATGCTATCGCCGTGAGAACCGTCCAAATCAAGGTCTCGGGAAACCCAAATTTCAGGATATAGGTATTATGTTGTATGTGCTGATAAGGCGGTTTACGACCAACTCGATTAGGAAGGTTTTTTTGATTACGAAAAAAACCGCAACAATTTACACTTAAGTGTTTCTTACTTCTTATAAATATAAATGAAATCGCCTAATTTTAGATGAAGATTATCTATTAAGCGAGATATCTATTAGACGATTAAGCGAGATAAATAATATAATCGCCTGTCACCTACATAATTTAAACAAATATCGTAATAATGTTATATATAGCTTGTATATTTTTTTTTTACCGGCGGTATGCCTTTATTAAACAAAATACTATGAACTATATACAACACTACAGCTACTACAATAAAAGCATTTAGACACCTATAAGTCATAGCAGACTCATAGGCAGTCCAAATGCTCCAGCCCACTCCCAGTTGGCAGCGTGCCCAGTATGCTGGCAGCATTGCCCCGTTGAATTGCAATGCTTATTCGTTGAGCCAAATATGTGCCAGCATTTTGATCACGCGTCGCATCGACCAAGCGCTCAGATAGGTTTTGGAAAATATCATAAGCTTGTATCACATTGTTAAAAGAATGATCCCGAGTTTCTTGCCCGTTCATCTCGCAGTAGACCTAAACATTTTTTCTGGACTTGGCAGTACGTTGTAGGATATTTGAATATTTAACTTTGTAATCGACCTTCATATGAGCGTCGCAGAGGCCTACATTGAATTTTTTTTTTGTTGACATTGCTTTTGCTAGACAAAGTGTCTTTAAGCTACAAAATATGCATTCATTTAGATGCAAGTTACCCTAAAACCAATATTTCGTCAGAGGTAAATTTTAATTGCCGTACATGTATGTGGATCCGATAACGTGAATGCATGTACTGTTGCAATGTGTTCTCACAAAAGCACCACTACTTAAGAACAATTCAGATCAGAGGTGATGAGTGTACGTACAAGTGGTATCTAGTGTGTGAATTGTATGTGTTGATTCCACAAAACGTTTAGTAACTAAAAACTGATTGTTTAAATAAAATAAAAATAAAAAATTGATTATTTAAAGTTACGTGGCAGTAGACAAGGGAAAGAAAAATGTATATTATTAAAAGTAAATTCGATATTCAAAATCATTTATTCAATTTAGGCGTCTACGACGCTCATATGAAGGTCAATTACAAATTTTAATATTGAAATATTCTACATTGTACTGCCACGTTCAGCAAAAAAAGTTTATAGAGCCACTGCGAGAAGAACGGGAAAGAAACTCGGGGCCATTCTTTTAAAAGACTTTTTACAATGTGCTATATACAATATAATACAATTATTACAATATTTGTTTAAATTCCGTAGAAGACAGGTGATAGCTTCGCAGAGGCGGAATTTTCCAAGCATTTTTATCGTTTAAGTAATCACAAACTGTGTAGCAGGATTTCTTAATCTAAATGTTTTTCCCGTACAATTTGAATTTTCCTTCTGTGAGCATTGTAATATGTCTGGGAATTTTATTATAAAACCGCACACAATTACCTAAAAAGGACCTTTTATTTGTCTTTGCTAGTCTAAAATAAATATTGAATGATTTCAAACCCTACCTCGTTACGCATTTTTTTCACATAATTTGCTTGTATTAACGGTACTTTATGGTACGGCATATTAGCTGAGCGAAAAAGGTCCTTCAATAAGGAGTACTAAAATGTTAACCATATCGTTATTAATTTATACTTACAGCAATACCTACAAATCTTACACGGTCTTGTATTTATTGTTTCTTTTTTATCAATAAGCAATATATATTATAGATATAAAGTTTAACACGATAGTCTTAAAATCAATGAGGCATGTACTGCATAATATAGTGGGATAAGTAATCAAAAAATAGATGCTACTATTTGGAACTGTATCGCTTCTAATAACTTCAAAACATTTTTGAGTCGTCTATGTTGAACTTTAAAATAACATTACGACAAGGTTCTGAAGTGGCAGCACACCTACTTATGATAGGTATCAGCAGTGACCAGACATTACGCACCACTTGCGTCAAAGCGTTTCGTAATCCAATTATGATCTGTCTGGCGCTGCACCTGCAAACCACGGCCCGGTGGACATTGAAGCTTTGACAGCTTGATTATGACGATTTGCATAGTTTGATCTGGGAAAATCTGATCTGTCTCAGAATATCAGTTTAAAATAGGTATAGAATAAGGTTTCTATGAGGTCACAGAAATATATAAGCTAAGGACAAGTCAACACGAAATAGTTATTAGGAATTTAACTTGAAGACAAAGTATGAGTATCATAAGTATAAATATATCAAATCTATATCAGTACTAATATTATAAATGCGAAAGTAACTCTGTCTGTCTGTCTGTTACGCTTTCACGCCAAAACTACTGGACCGATTTGAATGAAATTTGGTATGGAAATAGTTTGAGACCCGGGAAAAAACATAGGATAGTTTTTATCCAACTGGGCAAAAAGAGGTTAATGTTTTTGTGCGATAACCGACATACGCGCGGGCGGAGCCGCGCCCGGAAAGCTAGTTAATAATATAAGCCATGGACGCCATAGTCCAGATACTAATAATGACAGATAATGGAATAGATGTATTTGCTTCCGAAAGAGTGCTGATACTTCACGCGATTTATGTACGTATTGTTCTTAATTTTCTATTAAATTATATATCACTACAATTAAACAGAAAAGGCTAAATAATAATAATAACAAGGAAAAAACTATCTATGATGTTACGAATTACGTTAGAAATAATTGTGATGTCAACTATTAAATAATTGCACAATCCGTAAAATAGGGCGTAGACAAGGCAACAATAATATAAACTAGTATCAACTATTTAAATTAACCCAAAAGCCCATCATGACAACAAACTTGAAATAAGTAAATCGTGAAATAGCGCTAAGTACTTGTTCAGATTGAGAATGTCAAAAATAATTTAAAGACAAAGCAAGGTCATTTTCGAAAGCACAGCAACAGCAAGTAATAAGTTCTAAATTGGAGACCCAATCGTTGCCTCATTAGCTGACTTTTTGTGATAATTTAAGAACTAAGCCACTTCCTAGGACCACTTTCGTAACTCATTCTTGATTGCTCTCTGACATACACCGTTACACAAATCTACAACAGCGTTGATGACTCACAAAATACATATAATATGAAACTGTAAGGTCATTTTAAATAAGACAATGGTTTCTGATTCTTATCAGTATTTTTTTGATGTCTCATGATTTCAGAATGTAAAATATAAACCGGACTTTGTTAGCATTACTATAAAAATAAATAAATACTCCTTAAACACCATGTATTATTATAAAATTGCAAATATTCTGAATTGATGTTGTGTTATAAATTATAATAAATACTTAGTACAACTAAGAACATAATTGTAATACTGAACATAAGAGGTCTACAAGAAGTTACTGCACAGTACAAAAAAGTAGGAATACTTTTCTAAAAACGCACTTTGCGATGTGGCATTATTATAAATTGCTGGATCCGAAGTACGTCAAATCATAGGCAATATTACTTCTTACATGACAACAACAAGTATATCTTTAGACAATGTGAATCTTAGGTACTTATTACTTAACCTAAGTAGGTTGTGCACGATGATAATCAATGTGAAAAATGTGCATTCAAATTAGAACAATACATGATTGATGATCATCGGTAAAGTCGCAGTAATGATAGTCATTAATGATCTCAACACAAAGTAAAAGCAGGATAGTTGATCACAAAACAGTTACTGGATCTTCGGACCATAATTATGTTTATGCTCATGATAGACATAAGCAAGGCAACTAACAAGACTAATGCAGGGGTCGAAACTGATTGTACAGTCAAATATACTGATTTTACTGACTGTAAGACTAAAAAATACTGACCTATTACTGACCTTTTACTGTCTTAACTTTAATCTCTGAAATGTCTAATAAGAGGGTTTATGGCAGATTAATACTCGCAAAAGATGACTTGAGATTTCGCATGCAAAAGTCAACTTTATGAAGCTTAAACAACTCATACGGGTTGTAAATTAAGTAAAAGAATATTTTATTTTCTGTTTGGCCTTCACCATCCCCATAGGGAAAAGGTATTTAGACAAAAAGGTTATGCAATCAGCTTTGTCAATGCATTCGAGCTCATCTGGTACGGGATATTCTAAAACAATTTTTTCCACAAAAAGGCAAAAAACACTGATGAAAATGCCGCCTTTGTGGTAATTAGCGCTTTCGTCACACATATGCGATGAAGCAAAACTTTAATCAGCCTAGTCAACTCTTCCAGCAAAAGGTTCATCACGTTGGAAAGCTCCAGTGACCTTCATGAATGTCCTTACACTATTTGCCGTGAACACTACTTCTAATTTCCCTTTGGTGCTCTTCGGAAAGCTAAGGATATTCTTGTAGGCCATAGATGTCGGCGGCGTTTTAGACTTCTGTAAACGTTGTGTAAAATATTCAACTATTGCCGGCCATTGTTCTAAAACCCTCTTCGAATTTTTCCAAAATACTGACTTTACTGACCATTTTCCGGAAAAACTGACTTTTACTGACCGAAGTCAAAAAAACTGACTTTTACTGACTTTACTGACCATTTTCGACCCCTGCTAATGATTTGCATTATGGATGTAAATTTTATAAAACTGCACTAACGCCTGACAAATTAAAAGTAGTCTGTAAAGTATGAAATTATATTACAATAAGATATATATAACTTAATCACGTTGAATCAATATCTGTAATAGATTCTGTGAGTTCGAGTACAAGAGCATCGCTAAAGAAGCATCAGATGAGATAAGAAATAAAATAACACATCTATTAAAATGTCTATTCCGAATCGAATATTCAAGAACCACTAAACTCAAGTTCTGACAATATGTGGCATGTCGCGATATTACGAACACTATAAACCTACAATAAAACCGATTGTATAATAGGGTTGCTGACTTTTAAAATATAGGTACATATTATTGAAAAGTCGTTACTTGAATAGGAAAAACATCGTCTATTTTCATGGTCACAATAAATGATAAAAATATTTTAAAAAGCTAGTTTAAGTCCAGTAGTTTAATGTTATCAAGTGACGACACGGACTAGTTGTTCGCCTGAGTGTGAGCGTCTTGCCTCCCCAGTAATTTTTCAATTTTCTTGCATGTCTAACCACCTCAGTAGGTAGCTTTAGTGTTTGCAGATTATTGCCTGGAAGCAAAATAACTGATACAGCGGTGGTAACATTTGAAACAGTGATGGCCTAGTAGTAGGAGCTGTGGACATCCGCGCAGGAGATCCATGGTTCGAATTACATTGCCATGGTCTTAAGCTTCTTTGCATGTTGTTTGAAGAAATTTGCGAAGACTGCTTTATGTAGCTACTTACTACCCTCAAATAGAAAACATTGGCGTTGCTGCGGCTGTTAGTATTTTCTAGTTTACGCCTATATCAACCACGATCACATCATCACTTACCGACAGGAAAAACAGTAGACAAAGCATAAACTAACTATAAGCTGTAAAAAAGGCACACTTCCTGAGAATCTAAAAAACTGTTACAATTATTTTTAAATCAAAGTATGCCGAAATAAATTCCTAACCCTAATTCCTAATTCCCTGCTTGTGATGTGATGTGGTAACCCTAGAATCTCTCGATAGTCTCACACGACTACACATACGAGCTATCGGGGGTCATCCGAATGCTTTTCACGTCTATCGACACGGCACAATGTGTTATCGAATAATTTAAAATCAATTAGGTTCCATTGGGAATTCCACGGTGCCTCTATTTATTGAGCTTGAGAATTCAGAGTGACGCAAGTTGGGAATCTCCTAGCGGTACAACTAATGTGGGCTTTAAAGATACAAAATCTGTCAAAGATACGTAGACCCTTACATTAGATTTACGATTGTTTAATATACAAAGTTTTATCCTAAAAGATAGTAATACCACGGAAGACAGATAAGTGTGACATAATCAAATCACTGATTGTCTTTTAGTTTGTCAAGCCGATTTGTCCATAAATTGTACTGAAAAATAAAACAAAAGCCATAACTACCTACTAAACTGCTAATGTATAATTTAAAGGATCTAGTTACTAGGTAAATACAAAGATCGTCATTTATTAGCAGGATATGTTTTGAATTTTATAGTCGTGTACTTTCAAGTAGGTATAATTAATTCTCAATTGATAGCCAAGATGTATGTAAAATTTTGCAATTTATAAACGTTGAGTGGACAAAATATTAACGAATATGAATATACAATAAATATAATTTAAATTAATGAAAAGATTCAGGCGTTACTTTGCTGAAATCCATATTTAATATTAATAAATATTTTGAACATATTTTTTAAAGAAAACATACATAAATATTTTAATAAAACACTTTAAAAATATATCTAGTGACAATTCCGCCTAATTTTCCTGCTAAGCCGACGTGACGTCACAAACACCACGCAGTCAAACCGGAAGAATTTTCGACGCATTTCGATTATACACGAAGCATCCTCGTGAGATCTTGACTCTAAGAGCGCACGACCGAGAAACTACTACTAAATAAAAAAATATTTGTTATTATTAATAATTTAAATTCGTTACACATTTTGTTCAATTAGAAACGTTCTTGTATTCATATCACTATGCCAAAAGGTATATTTCAGTAATTTATTTATAAAAAAAAGTAATAAAGACCACAATTAGAATTTATATTTTAATTAAAGACAATTCGTTATCAAAATAAAGCTACCGACAAAGTCAATTCAAGCAATGGCGACAAAGTACTTTTTCGATCCAATGAAGTATATTGAATAGAAATGAAGTAGAATGATCCAATATACGTACTGACTACCGCCAATAAACGGGTTGGGTAATTAAAATTATGGCTTTGAAGTTTATTAAAATTCAATTCAATTCAAAAATGTAAAGATGCCAGAATAGAATATAAATTCTGAATTAGATCAATAACAAAATATACCGCTCTCATAGTGAAAATTTGTCAATGATTGAACGTTATGCCGTGGCCATGCAGTCTTCGTATCTTGTATGTCCAGGACTTAAGGTTCAGTACGCTTTAAATGATAAAATAGATGGCTATATTGTTTCCCGGTTAAGAATTTAGTAAGTGTGGGAGTGAAGACATATGATACACGGGAACCGAGCCCACAACCCTTTGAGTTAAACTTTAAAAGCACCAAACAAATAAGAGGTAATACCAATACATATATTTATCTATGGAGTTTATTGATTGAACATAATCGGGTACCTTTGATGAGTTAAAAGATAATCGTTCTATGCTTGGGAAAAATATACATTTTACTATTTAAACAAAAATCTGAGTGGGTATTAAGACTACCTGTAAATTTATTTTTATACCTTTAACTAGGTATAATCAAATTACTGAAGAAGTTTATCAACTGAATAGGATTGGCACAAAGAAATAAGTGCTAAAACAAAAGCAATATAAATCATATCCAACATTATCATGATACGTAAAAGCCTCGAATTAAAAAGCCTCCGGCGTCCATTTTAAATATTTTTCATTTTTGAATCTCCATACAAAACCCGCTCAGCCTGAAGCGGTGTTTGGTGTTCGTGACATCGACGCAAGCGCAGCTTATTATTAAAGCAAACGACGGACGAACGGACGGTCCGATAACCACTTGTGCATATGCATGGCGATACTCTGTAAACACTAGAGTTGGAAGTATTCTTTACATTTGAAAACGATGTGATATTTCAAATCTTATCCCAATGAGCTTGCGGGTAATAATCGATTACCAACTCTCGGATAACTTCAAGATATTCTGGATTGTCATCAACGACTTCTTGCGCCTTATAGACGGGTCCAAAAATCATTAGTACAAGCTTTCAATATTAAACTATTTCTCAGACTTGTAAATGTCTACGAAGTGTTATTTATTACAAATTAATATTTTATGGAAGTATATTTGTTTGCTGTAGGTATATTCGTGTCATCTACAACCAATTTTGCATACATGTAAGGAAAAGCAGCAGTACAACATTCTCAGGCTACAATTAATGTTAAAATAACATCAAAACCTGATACATCTAATTTCAGGATACCATGTATGTGCAGGAGAGGATTACTGATTTATAGTTAATGTATTTGTATAGCTTATTTTACTCCTTTTAACGAGTGACTAGTGGATTCACCTTTTCATTCTTATCTCATCCACTCTCTAAACAAAGTTTTTTTCCAGGAACCTGTTAACCATTCTCGATTTTATTTCATAAGTTTCGTGATCATCCAAGTTGCGTTATCTTGGGTTTTGTTTGCATACAAAACATTGACCCGGCGTAGCTTGCTCAAATAGACCGCACGGATGCTAGACAGGTTTGGTCTCTCCATAGTCTCCATATTGGTAGGATGTGAAGAATATGCAAAACGGTCAAAGTATTTGTTGGTTGGTGCGCAATTTCAGACGTTAAGCTCGAAAATGCTTTAAACATTTCATGCGTTTATACTCGTATTTAGTATTTTACCTTAGTCGTGGTTATACAAAGATATTCAATAAATTACAAATAATTGTATACATATACCTTCGGCTTTGTATTCGGAATGGGAAATATATTAGCCGTTAGAATTATTTGTGTCGAATATTCAATAGTAAAGCCTCTCAATAAGCAATTTTTATTTGGAAACATTTTCTAGTCGTAAAATCTAGAGATGAGGTAGGTCTCTAGTAAATTATATATAAAGACCTGAAAAAGGAAATAACAGACCTAAAAAAAATTTTTGTTGCTAACGTAGCTGAAGTTAAACAACTTAGGGAGGAGAATAAAAGTCTCAGAGAGGATATAAATGGCTGTGTTAACCGCATTAGAGTGCTGGAAGAGGAAAACCTAAAGCAGCAGCAATGGGTGAGGCTGCAAAACTTGGAATTTGTCGGTATCCCTGAGGACAAGGAGGAAAATACCATAGACACAGTTATGAAAATCACTCAATTTATCGGTGCCAATATCCAACCGAACGACATCGAGTTCGCGCACCGGGTGCAGTCCCGGCGTGCCACCGTGAGTGCAGCCCACGGCCGTAACATCGTCGTGCATTTGAAGCAGCGTGCCTCCAAAGACCGCATTCTTGCAGCTGCTCGTAAACACCGCAGTTTGACCGCTAAGGACGTGGGCATCGGAGGATCAACAAAAATATTTGTTAATGAGCATTTGACAAAGGAAAATAAGATGCTCTTAAGTTCATGTAAGCAGAAGGCTAAAGAAATAAATTATAAATACATATGGACAAAAAACTGTCGCATTTATGTCAGGAAAAACGACTCATCACCTCCAGTCCTCATTGCCTCGCAGGCAGACTTGATAAAAATTGCGTAAAATATTCTCTTGTCTGCGTTATTATTTATTTTAATATACTAAGCCACGTCGCTATTAATAACTTGCACCTACAGTACCTATTAGTTTATAATATTATTTATTTTATCTTAAATATGACAACAACTATGACACTATTCCACACACCATTCACACAATCAATAAAATATACTATATACACTCATACTCTAAATACACATATACACATAACTATTTCATCTACTTCAAACATAATGAAAACTGCTAAGCTATTTTATTACGAGTATTACAATGATAGTAGTTTTACTAAAATATGCTATAATTATATTAATATCGATAATGAAGGGATAAAATATTATAAATTGATATTGGCGTCTTTAAAACTCAATATAGCTAAAATACTAATTATTATAAAATTAAAAAACAGACATTGCTTTACATTAATGTGTTCTTTTTTAATCTTTCTACCTATTGAATTCTTTACGGTAGAACTGATATTTAGAGTAAATCCATTGTTTAAATTTCAAATTAACGTACTCGTACGTAGAAGCCAGAGCTTTGAAAAGGGAAATAAGAACGCTTTATTTTATTTTGATTTAAATGATCATAGAGGTTATATTAGCTGGCATGGCTACCCATTTTTAGTGGTTAATGATGGATAGCAATTACAAAGAACTTAAATTACTGTATCAGAATGTGAGAGGTCTGAGAACAAAAACTAACGAGTTTTATAATAATAACTTGTTATTATGTGGCTATGATATAATTATGGTAACAGAAACATGGCTGTATGATGGCATATTGGACTCTGAGCTTTGTGATAGCAGTTATACTGTATTTCGTAGAGATAGAGGTTCCTTGGGCGGAGGAGTGATGTTACTATGTAAATCGCGATTGCAGGCCCGGGCTAGACATGAATGGGAACGTGACGATCTTGAATGTTTGTGGGTCACAATACCTTCGCACATACTAGGTTCTGCTGGTGATTTACATATAGCTGTCATTTATATCCCTCCGAACCAAACGTTGATATCAACGCGTATACAATCCTTCCTTGAGACTGTCACTGCCATCAGTAATACTAATCCTCAAGATCATTGGCTAATTACTGGAGACTTCAACTTACCATGCATCGATTGGAGTTCTAGTGAGCCGATTGTACTAAAGAAAGGCTGTGTTGATGTCCAAGATGCTGCTTCTTGCCTTATAGCTCAGACATTGTTTTTGGGCCTCTCGCAACATAATAATATTGTAAATAATCATAACCATACTTTGGACTTAGTGTTTACCGATTTTTCAGTTGACATAGAAAGATGTCCATTGTCATTAGTCAAAGAAGACGTTTTTCACCCGACTTTTTCTATTACGATAAGTGATATTTTGATACCACCTTTTAAGCCTTACCCACGCATCAAATATAAGTTCAGGAGAGCCCATTATACCTCAATAAATGAGTCACTCACTGAGCAAGATTGGTCGTTTATAAATTTGGAATCAGATATTGAACTTATTGTAAACAAGTTTTATTTTATATTAAATGACCTTATTTCTTTACATGTTCCTCAAGTTAGTTGTTCTGGACAGAAAGCTTATCCGATATGGTACAGTAGGGCTTTGATAAAAGTTATAAAAGAAAAAACTAAAGCACATCTTGACTGGAAGTTATACAGTAATCAAATTGATTATAACAATTTCTCGGAACTTAGATTGAAACAAAAACAAATGCAATGTGAATGTTTCCAAAATTTTATAAAGTTCTCTGAAGCCAAGATCAAGTCACATCCAAAATTTTTTTGGACTTACGTGAAAAGTAAACGGCAGAATAAATCAAATTACCCGCAGCTAATGTATTATAATAATATTGCAGTACAAAATCAGAAAGATATATGTACAGCGTTCAATAATTTTTTTCAAGGAAACTTTAGTGCACCTGACGGTCAATATAAGCCGTCAGCTGTTGAAATTAGTTCATATCCCAACACAATTCATACGATACATGTAACTGAACAGAATATTTTAAAATTAATTAAAGACGTAGACATTACTAAAGGTGCCGGATCAGATAAAATACCCCCAATATTTTTTGTTAAGTGTGCAAAATCTCTTGCTGTTCCGGTTGCCTTGATTTTCAATAGATGTCTCCGTGACGGCTATTTTCCAAAAGTGTGGAAACAAGCACACATAGTTCCTGTGCATAAAAAGGGACAAAAAGTATTAATTGAAAATTACAGGCCAATATCAATTCTTAATGTTTTAAGTAAGTTGCTTGAAAGAGTTGTACATACTAACATATACCCAATGATTGTTCCTCTCCTACCAACTGAGCAGCATGGCTTTTTGAAAGGTCGTTCAACTGCAACTAACCTTGGTGTTTTTACTGATAGCGTAATTAGAGGCATGGATGGCGGCTCTCAGGTGGATGTGGTCTACACGGACTTTGAGAAAGCATTTGATCGGGTAGACCACATGATACTACTTCAAAAACTTTTTGAACTAGGCATCCGTGGCAATCTTTTAAGGTGGATGGAGTCTTACTTGCGCAACCGCTCGCAAGCAGTTGTCGTTGGTGGATTCTGTTCTGATTTTGTGAGTGTATGTTCAGGGGTTCCGCAGGGATCTATTTTGGGACCTCTCCTGTATGCGTCTTATTTATATGATATTGGTAGATGTTTCCAGCATGCAAAATATCTCATGTATGCTGATGACACGAAAATATTTATGCAAATTAGGAACCCGCTAGATTGTTTAAACTTGCAGTCAGATCTCGTCCGAATGGGCGAATACTTTTCCAACAACCGCATAGGTATAAATATTAATAAATGTCAGTATATCTCTTTTACTAGAAAGAAGAATCCTATCCACTTTGATTACAAAATTAATAATATTGATTTGAGAAGAGTTGACCTTGTTGTGGATCTTGGCGTAATGATGGATGCTAAACTTTTCTTCTCAGATCATGTACAATATATTTCTAATAAAGCCTTCAAAAACCTAGGTTTTGTTTTGCGTGTTAGTCGCCCCTTCTCAGACTTAGGTTGTCTAAAATTATTATATAATGCGTATGTAAGAAGTGTGCTTGAATACTGTTCCATAGTTTGGAACCCTCACTACGTGATTTATAAACAAGGTATAGAAAACATTCAGTATAAATTTACGAAACATTTAAATTACAGAAGTTATTTTAGCTCTGATTATTATGAGAAGTCTTGCGCACGTCATTGTTTAACTACGCTTGAGAATAGAAGAGTTCTTGCCGATATGACTTTTTTACATGGCATAATCAATGGATATATTGATTGCCTAGAACTCCTCCATAAAATGCTGTGTCTTTGCTGTCCCATGAAGCGTACACGACATACAGGCTTATTTGCAGTCCCTTGTAGTAGCACTCTCTATGCCCAAAATTCTGTCGTCAGTAGATTGCAAAGGACTTACAATAATAAATTCAGATCAATTGATATTTTTTGCAGTAGTAAATCAAAGTTTAGACATGATATACTTGAGATTCTGAGCCAAAGCTTTAGCTCTGCCTCGGAATCTCAAATGAGTGCAGTGTCATAGTATTTTATGGACATTTCAATTAAATGTTCTTACATTCACAAACACAAATACACACACATATTCACAGAACACATATAGTTTTATTATTATTATTTCTGTGTCTAATTGTAACTTCTCTTAAATGTTTAGTTTAACAATGTTATATAATTTCAGTAGGTGTATTATGACTGTCTAATTAAAACATAAGTATCATTTATAAAAAGTAAATCCGTAATTGGCCTTAGGTTTAAGTCAATTATTATGAAACTCTGTATTTAAGGGCTGTGGATTTTGTTAATAAAGAAAAAAAAAAAAAAAAAAAAAAAATTGTAAACGCGAAAGCATAAGAGCTTTAATAGGAGCTTTTTTATACTTAACAGTAAATATATTACCTATATTGTTATTTGAATTTATAGTCATTAATAAACATCAAACACCTAATTATCCGATCATTTGTGATCATGCATAGATACGACCACTGTAACGAAACAATAGAAAACTTTCGCATGAGAAACCAGCGATTCCCATACAATATTGTAGTTATAAGGTAATAAAAACTGCATGTCTCAGCCTCATTGGCGATGTAAAAAACCTCAAAACAATAATTTTACATAATGCTCCCGCATGCTTAACTCCTGGTAGGTTACCAGACTTGCCAGAGATTTTTATAGTATGTAAGTATGTTGTGATAAACATTCTTTATGGGACTAAACGAATTGTGAAGAAATACTTATATTAGTTATAGAGTTATATTTAAATGGAGTAGTTGTGCGGTCTTTTTTGCGGTTTTTATTAAATGATGCTTTTAAGTGGAAGGCATTGTCGTAAAACAAGCCAAGAAAAATTAATCATGCACGTAATGATAGTACAACAAGGTCTTCTATAGACAATCTGTGATACCATAAAGGCACGTAATTATTTAACTGCTGCCGTAAAAACCTTCCGAGGAGTCGCAATCAAAATACCATAGCTTTTATAGGATAATCGTTTATGGGTGGGTATACTCCTCTAAAAAGAATCGATATATAATATACAATCAAGCACTGATGCCAAATCAAATATGCAGCATGTGCGACTATATGATACGATTAAGTTGTAAAGTGAAGATACAAAGTCTGGTGCTGATAGTCAAGTTGAAGATTATGCTAAGGTAGGTCGTAGGTGACGCAGTAAAATTGCAATCTGGTAAGCATTTTCAATATGTAACTATATTACTATACAACTTTGTAAAGCCAATTTGCCTGTATGTTGATTAAAACGAATTATGTTACATGTCATTCATTTTTACTAGCACCAAAAGACTGATGACATTGATGACTATTTAAATTTTATCAACCCAACGTATTAATTAAAAACTTCAAACTCTGTCTACGTTAACAAGTACGTTTTAAAATATTTAAGTTTTTAGCCATAATAAGTATACTATATTTATATATACGCCCCCCACTAGGTGGACTGACGACATCGTGAAAGTCGCTGGTAGCCAATGGTTACAAGCGGCTAATAGCCGTTCTTTGTGGCGCTCTATGGGGGAGGCTTTTGTTCAACAGTGGACGTCTTCCGGCTGATGATGATGATGATTTATATATATATGTATCCATATTACATTCATCATATTATAAACATTTAGCATTTTAAGTGATCAGGGGGAGTGCTTATGTTTTTTGTAGATGACGTACCGAGTTTTCAATTTCTTAAAGCTGCAACAAGGTAAGTTTTTATGAAATTAATTGCTGACGGATATGTTGCATAGACGCCGATAGACGAAAATGGTTAACGACCTAAATATCTAGCAATAAACTGAGTGGATTGGATTAAGTGTATGGTCTAAATGCCTAGTCCATGTAAGGAGTACCTCGTAAGAGATTGGCATATATGGGCCCAACCTAAATTATAACGAATTGCGACAAATAAAAATTCATGAATTCAAAATTAAATACGTAAAGAAATTTAAGTTGCTAATGCATAACTTCTTTGGAAGAATTGTGGAATAATTACGCCAAATACATGAAAACACCCTAAACCGTATGAAATAAATAAGAAATACGCATAAAATTTCAATAAATCTAACTATTTGACAGCACAAAGCTTAAAATTCATGGTTCCACACGAAAGGAACATGAACTGATGGCACTCAAATATTCAGTGCTTCTCAGACGCAGTGCGTTACAAATATAAGTAAAGGCGATTCCGAGAACAATTTCTTGTCGCGCACACTGGATTGGCTCGAAACCCGACCGAGTTATCATTGCTGGCGCGTTATGCAAATTTGTCGCTTAATCTATCAAAAATAGGGTCGATGAGACACGTTTATGGGTCTGAAACCGATGTGAATTACAAAGATTAACTGAGAAATTGTTCTTATGGAGTTGGTTTTAGTTGAGATTTATATGCGACACGTTTGTTCAGTGACCTGCGAGAGGACCAATTGGATCGCTTGGACAATTGGCAGTTAATTGTGTTTGTTTATAAATTGGAACGAGGCGACGATGTTAGTACAATAAAGGATGTGGGTTCGCTGACATGGTACCTACCTAGTCGTTCTTTTATTCTAGTGTACTTGTATTTAAATAGTTCTGTTCATGTTCACCATTATGATCTTAACAAGTGAAGAAGGCAGCCTTAAATGGGAACAAGTATAATTTGCTAGGTATTTACTTACAAAATTACAACGAAGGAAAAAAATTAACCACGGGCGTGATTCACCCGCGACCATTCTTCTTCAATTTAATTTTACTAGTTTAGACGCTTAACAGGCGTATTAACGCCGCGAAAGTAACTATAGCATTACCTACGTATGAAAATTCAATTATGTACATTATGAAAATTCTGATACGTCTTCTTTAATATTTTCTTTTACATAATTATTATACCCGTATGTATCAGCTCTTAAGGTGGTAGGTAGATATGGCCCTGGTGAAATTTCATTGTAAATTTATGACTGATCGAAAAATTGGACCTATAAATCCGATTACTTTAGATATCTGACGGTTGAATTCAAACAAATGACAAATATAAAAAATAAAAAAAAAATGTTTGGGGGTAGTAGAAGATTTAAGGTACCTACAGCCTACAGTCATTGGAGAGACATATAGGTATAGAAGGTATAGAATGCGTGCAATGAGACAATCTTCAAAGAAAATTTGACCATAGGCATGCATATCAATGTTCATCAACTTTAGAAGGGATTAGAGGCACGTAGTTAGTAACAGAATGTGATAACGATTTAGTTTTCGTATATTTACTTACGTAGTAAGTAATAGTTTTAAATAATGTTATACGGCTCCAACTTAATTACTTTTTAATTTAGTTGTATTGAATTGAGAGATATCATGAACAAACCATGTTTGCAGCATTCTAAACTCATTTTAAATAAACCGAAAAATGTAAATATCACCTAGATCTTTTATCATCACAATTAAATAGGAGGGAATACACAAATTTAGTGACACTATATAGCAAAAAATATCATGTTAGTTATGTGTGAAGGATGCAGATGGGGTTAGTAAATAAAAGCTGCACAAAAGTTTATACAATTTACTTTCCAAACAACGTTTACAACAAAGGTTGATCACATGCCGAATACAAAGCTGCACATAGCATCCAATAAAAATGTATGACGGGACATAACTTTCCCTCAAAATTGAGACTTTTAGTGGTTACATTTTCTCTAAGCGTATAAAATAACACTGCTGGTTGATCAATATTCAAAAGTCCATCGTGGTCCCGACCACAGAAATCGTGGGGTTACACTTCGAATACAAAGAGGTAGGTAGGTATGACCATTGGTATTCAACTAGACGGCCTTAGACGAACACGCCAAGGGATACGTATAGAATTATAGGTACTGTTCTTTTTTCTTATCGAGATTAGATCTTGGGCATTTGTGGTGATAGTGGATTCTTGGAATTAGTGGCGCAGAAAACGGTTTTTGCACGAATTTTAACTTTCTTCTAACCATTGAGTTTCTCAGCCTTCTGCAAATTGTATTCTACCTACTTTGACTAGAGAACTACTTACTAAGTTATTGCATGTTGTAGGGCAGGTAAATGCAGGCATGGTAATGAGAAAAATGATAAAAGCAGTGATATTTGTTTTGGCAATGATGAACAATTTGTGTGATTAGAGCAAATTGTATTATGATGGACCTTTTTTTAGTTAAAAAATTTCGTTTCAACGCCTTTAGTTTTTACTACAATAATGGTAATAGAGCAATAGAAATCCTGTAAAATATTAATCATATTTGGAAGCGGCGTATCTTTGTGATAAAAATTCAAATGCATAACATATTCTAATAATAATAATAGGTGATAGAATAATAAGCGACAATCATGCGTTAATAGATTATAATGAAGGCACTATTTGTACATACCTATAGGATAATTTTGGACTCAGAATTAGGTAGGTAGGTACTTGTATTACATATGGGAAAAATAATTATGAGTGAAAAATAGCATCACGAAAGGAAGGGGGGCGATACGTATCAATTATGAACTTGTAACGGAAAATATAACAATGTAAATAAAACTAAGTTTAATCTCGATGCGCACTGCGCGTGGCGACTAGAAGCTTTTGTTTTTCCAAAAAGCGTGATAATTAGAAAAAATAAAAGGTACTTTTCATAGATGCTTGATACTTGTTCGATTTGAAAATGTTCAGCACCGTTTTGTTAAGGAAAGGATATAGGTAATTTGGTAGTCAGATAGCTTCAATTAGATGTGTCATGTGACTATACACTATCGTTGAGGAAATCTCAAAAATTATTTGAAAACAGCAGCATTGAAGCTTTCAATATTTTTTTTGATTTATTATTCGTGCAGTTATGAAAAAACCTGCACGGATTTGTTGCCAAAATATCTGCATAGGGTAGGTACCTATATATTTTTTCTGAATCCAATCTATGATGTTCTGAAGAGACACTTCTTCAGAACATCATAG
This sequence comes from Plagodis dolabraria, assembly GCA_963854805.1. Taxonomy (NCBI): domain Eukaryota; kingdom Metazoa; phylum Arthropoda; class Insecta; order Lepidoptera; family Geometridae; genus Plagodis; species Plagodis dolabraria. The sequence goes on along the minus strand of OY978441.1, from coordinate 35,548,352 downwards.
ATTGGATTCAGAATAATACCTTCAAAGTGACTAAAACAGGGATCAGTTTTATTTTTCTAAGAATGAAACCTACCTGGCTATTCGAAATAGGTGCAAGCTATAATTTCAAACCATAACGGTATATATCAGGTAGGTGTAGATAGATGGACTACTTGGAAATGCTAAAGCAAGTAGGTAGGTAGGTAATGTAATACAATCAACGCTAAAGTATTTGCACGGTCGACTAATGCGAGTGGATGTCATAACATGATCTCAAGTTACAGCCTCGGGTTAACGTCAACAAACGCGGTACAATTAAAAAACATTAAAAAATGCGATCCGATGAATTCACTCCAGTTTTTTTTAAAACGAGTCGTTTCACAAGTCCACAGTGTGAGAACCAAGATGTTACCCGACCGGTTTCCTATGACATCGACTTGCGGAAAGCTCCGCGGGTCGGCGCGCCACCTCGCCGCGGTCGCGTTACCTTGCTGGCTGCGCTTTCATAAGCTTCTCTGCCTCTCTTCACCTTAACTACTAGCCGCTAACTACCACTTACCTTCGACACCATGAATCCTGGTTGATAATGTCGACACGGCGACGATCAGAGACAGCAATTGAATCCCATAATCCGGTATAAAGTTCCTCGACCACATTTTGTAGCACAACATTCACACATGGATCACACACATTTGTTTTACTCCTTCTGTGTCGTTTGAGCACAAAATAATCAACACTCACGGAACTAAATGTAAGAACTGACACTTCATTTTGTTTATGAACTGTTGTTACGTCGAAAGCGTTTGTTTATTGGACATTTTAGCGGTAAAACACGTTCGAAAATAACGTAAACCCGGTAGGAACGTGCGCAGCCGCGTCCCGCTCGCGTCTGACGTCTTTGTTCGTAAATACACAGTGTACGGTAAATCAAAATGGCCGCCTGCGCACTCGTGTGCGTAAGCGCAACTTGTTACTGCATTTATATCGTTATCCAAACTTTGAAAGCTTATGTACGATATAATTTTCGATGATTACTTTCCATTCAATTAGTATTTCAGTGACAATTACGTCGATTTGCCTGTAAAACACCGTGAGAACATAGAAACGCACACATGCAAAGATACGCGAAGGAATGTTGTTTCAATGGAGAGAAATCAAGCGCTGTGTGCGCACAGCCAATCATGAGCTTTTGGAAGTTCATCGTTTTGCAACCACATCACAGATGGCGTTATAGGCAAAAATGTTATATGAGGGGTGAATTTAAATGCAACAACCCCAGAACATTTAACGAATACTGTCACCATACATTATTTTATGCAGGCACTATTAATAAAAAAAGACAAGAATTTAATTTCATATTCACGTATGAAAGCTTTTATTTGACATCCACATTAACCTAACAGTTACCAGTGCTTGGCAACGTAAGATGTATTAAATCAATACAAAACAATCTCTGTAACTAATACAATGTAAGAAATCTCTCAAGAATAAGTTACAAATACAATATATAACAATGGCGACGTGTTATCAAAAACATCCATTTGAAATCGAAACAGAAGACCGACTGACTACTATCAATACAAAAATATTTGAGATCAAAAAGAAAATACAACTGTCAGGTAGGTGCAACATATTTTATAGACAAAAATAAAGTATATGTAGGTCCGACCAACATTTGAGCTGAGTAACCTATTAGCCGTTGAGTTGAGGGCCATTAGGTACCAGGTATGGCAATGTACCTAGGTATGTGTGAAGTATCACATGCTGTCACATGTAGCTGTATTGCCTATTGAATATACTGTTATTTGTTTAATATTACAGCCCTGAAATCTACATTCGATCAAAGGATCCCCCATTAGGGAGATTTCATAATAATTTTAACGCTTGGCAGGCATCTTGGGGATGCGATAGTATGCCCTTAAGGTTTAAGGTGGCGATGGAGATCTATAAGGGGATTGTAACGGAAAATAAAACTTTGACCCCTTACCTGTTCAACAGTCGCGAAAAATAGACAATAATAATACTATTCACATAATACATATGGATATAGTTGCCGGTTATAAATTTTCAACACAGCTTTGTTATGGATATGATAGGTCATATTTTGGCATAGACGTGAAAAATCGGATGCGTTGAGGAGTTCCAAAAAATATTTGAAAACAGCTGCAGTTCATAATTTTGTTTACCCTTTAATCAAGCAGTTATGAAAACACCTTCAGCACAAATTTGTGGGCAAAATGTCCATTAATGTTTTTTTTATAGTTAAATTTTACTGAAAAGCTCGAGGCCCACCTGATGTTTTGATGGTTAAGCGGACTAACCTCTGCCTATAACATGCCTTTCGTCACAAGTCACGAATTGCACTGCACCCGTTACCTTGAGACATAGTTGTTAAGTCTCATGTGCCTGTTGTTTCACTGGCTCTCAAGGACTGCTGCCGGAGCACGCCGCTAGGTGCTTGGCAACAGATTTCCTACTTGAGGGTGGCGCTAGAGAGGCGGGCATTCGCAAAATGCCCTTCCACCATGCGGTAAAGCTCAAACCCGCGGCGGGATTGGACCTGCTGCGCAGGAGTCCATAGGCAATGCCACTGAGTCAATACTGCTTCAATCTTTGTTTTTTTTTAAAAAGATATCACTCGTTTTTGCTTTGTTAATTGCGGCCACCGATTGCGGAGCATTCCTCGGCGTTTTCACGTCAATAGGTATGAAACCAGAAAAAGTTAATAGCGTAAGTTTGGCAATTGAAGCAATGATGACCGAGCGGTAATGGCTATGAAGTGCTGTGCCACAGATCCGTGGTTCGATTCCCACCGCCGCGCCGCTGGCTTGAGCTGCAGCGCATGGTGGAAGAGCACTTTACTGCAAAAGGATTATAAAAAAAATGTCACGATTCATATCGCGTGTATTAAGAAGCGTTCGTAGCGTAGTTTCCTTAGCCGTTCTTTACCGATCAGGTCAAATCTTGGATGGGTGACCTCTAGTGCCATTGCTACGTAGCGTTTCCATCCTTAGGAGTCCCAGTTGTTGTCTTAGGATGGCATATCATGCTATAATATCCGCCCAATCACTCAATGTTTTCAGATCACAGGTTACCAATTTCTACCTCTCCACTCTTAATTAATACTATTCTCTGACGTTTCTACTTTTTAAAATTTTTGTTTTCTCTTTATTTTGTTTAATAATAATTAATTTATATATTTACTGTGTATGTATTATACTATATATCATATCTGTAAGATAGTTAATATATATTTTATGAATATATATATATATATATATATATATATATATATAAATATATGTATGTATACATAGTACTATATGTATCATATATATTATGGTGATATTTATGTAGTTATTTTATACTGTAATACAGCAATCTATATTTATATTACGTATGTATATGAGACTTGCACCACCCTCCCTGCTCAAAAAAAAAAAAATTCTCTGTCCATCCAAAGGTTGTCTGGAAGAGATCGCTTTTAGCGATAAGACCGCCCATTGTACCTTACTATTTTTATTGTTTCTGTGTATTTTTCCTGTTTTTGGTGTCAATAAAGAGTTATCGTATCGTATCGTATCGTAATAGCATAGTGGTAGGGCATTATGCGAATACCCGCTAGCTACCGCCCTGAATTAGAAAATCTGTCGCCAAGCGTAGTTCTCTTATCATCGTCGACCACATTATCACCAACAGGACAGATAAGTACTGTCAAGGACTGTTAGCCTATCAGCTACAAAAAAAATTAATTTAAGGTAAAAAATAAGGGTAAATCATAAACCCAATTTCTGTAAGAACCTGCAGGGCTTCGTTAGGGTAAGCTATATTTCAGTCTTGGAAGTGTTTTTCTGCGGAGAAAAAAAATACCTTAGGAAAAAGTAACATTTTGAAAAGTATTGTTTAATATGTATCTGAATTTCATAAACCCGGAAAAAAATTGCTATTAAGTAAGACATTGGCAGTTGTAGAAGAGTTTGACTTTATTGATTTCGAGATTCAGTGCGCGAGTCTGAATCGTACTTGAAAGGTGTTATAATATTTTTTATTATTTAAAGCCTTGCCTTGGACTACATTTTTGTTACTATTTATTACTGATATTTATTACGTCTAACCTAGAATAACTAGCTGTCAAGGACAGCTGCTGGAATTCAACGTTAGGTGCTTGGTGACAGATTTTCTACCTTAAGGTAAGGCTCACTAGTCGGTCATCCGCAAAATGCCCTACCACCATGCTATAAAGACAGCAATCCAAAGACAACAAATGGGACTGACTGCTTAACGAGCCCTCCGAAGCACGGCGGTGCTCAGTAGTAGATGCGAATAGCGGTCACCCATCAAGTTGTGACCGCAGGCGACATTGACGACTATGGCAAATAGATACCAGATTCCTAACCATCATTAAATATTGAAAAATAATCTTAACTATAATAAAATGTTGGCAACTATTTCCAGAGGGGCAAAGAAAGTCTACATATGAAGAGAATGAGCAAGAGAAGCAGCAGAACAATGACCTCATCGACACCCTGAAGAAGGAGATCAAACTGAGACTGACTGAACTGGCGCAAGCCAAAGCCGTCATTGGCGAAGAAGAGGCACAAGTCAAGAAGTACTTGAACGAAGTCTGTCCAGTTTGGAACAAGAGTGCTGAACAGGTATTTCTTCATATATTTCGTATCTTGAAGCAGGGATGGCTCAGTGGCATTGGCTATAAAATGCCGCGCAGCGATGCAGCCCAGGTCCATGGTTCGTATTCCGCCACGGGCTTGAGCTTCACGGCAAGTTGGAAGACATTTTGCGAATGCCCGTCTGGCAAGCGACCACCCTCAAGTAGAAAATTTGTCGCCAGGCAACTAACGGTGTGTTCCGGCAGCAGTCCTTGAGAGCCAGTCAAATTACAGGTACATGAGACTCAACAACTATGTCTCAAGGTGACGGGCGCAGTGCATTTCGTGACTTGTGACGAAATGCATCTGTTTTAGGCAGCGGTTAGTCCACTGAACATCAGGGTTCCATAAAACAAAAAAATAACTATTTTATCCTTTTGTGAAAGTGTGGAAGACATGCTGTATCAGCCGGATTGTCCACTGCTGAAAACAACCACCTTTAGTAGCAGCACAACTCTTTGTGTGAGTTCGTCTGGAAAACTACTGCTACCATGCCTATTTCTAACGCCAAGCAGTAATATATTTGCATTACTGGGTTCCGATAGTAGGGTATAGGTGCTGGTGAAATAACAGGCACATGGGATATAACAACTTGTCTCAGGGAAAAATAAAATGTGACGGGCGTAATGCAGTTCGGCAGGTATGTCGAACTATAGGCAGTGGTTACCGCTTAATATCAAGCCTGCTTGTTCCATCCCGTAATTTGAAAAAAAAAACCTACTATACAAACTTGTACATTTAATTACTTTTTAAAAATGAGTTAGAACGTTAATTTCTGCATGTAGCTTTGATATGCGGGAGGGAAAGTTGCATGGAAATCTATTATAACTCGCTGGGAGAGAAGTTAACCTATATAAAAATCCATTGTAAAACAAGCAGTTTTTTTATATTTTTACCATGTTACCCATTTTCATATAGGCATAAAAAATATAACACACAGTCCGTGTTTTGTCATACGTATTTTATGAACGAGTAGAAAGTGCGATTCGCATATCGTATGTATTATCTTATGGATCAAATTATCCCTCGATGGGAATCGGTCACCTTCTTCCCTCGGTGAACAATGTACTATATTTATTTTCAGATTATACACAACTTAGATCTGAAAGTGATAGAGCAGAGGAAGATGCTCGACTTGCTCAAGTACGAAAGGAGAAACAAGAAGGACAAACTGACGACCCTTGAGAAGGAGTATGAGCATCTACTGATAGAAAACACAAAAAGTGAACTGGTCAAATCGAAAATATCGAGTAGGGCTAGGAAGGTATGCAAAAATTAATAAATTACATTTAAAGAATTATTGGGAATAGGATAGGATATATAGGACTCGCATCTAGATATTGGATTGTTCCGAGTTTATTTAATTTCTAATTGAATAATCAGAATGATCAATTCATTGGTAAGAACATGGTATTACATGTCAGTAAGTATTACATATCAGTCATTACAAGTAAGAAAATAATTATTACCATTAGAGTTATAATTTCAATTATGATAAAGTATTTGAAAAATTATGAATTTTAATTAAATAACGTACCTAAATATAAATAAATTATTGCAATATTATTTTATGTTTTGCACATATTCGTCAGCACTGTAGAACGCCTTCTCGACGAGCCACGATTTGAGTCTGCGCTTTTAAATGAAGAGAGGCTATGTGCTCTGACTACATGATCCAGTAGGTGGTTATACAACGTGGGTCCCAGAACGTGCGTGGGTCTGTCTGACTTAGCCAGTCTGTGTGATACACAGATTACCCCCTCAATCTGTGGTGTGATACCACAGATAATTATAAATATTCTTTATATATATCTTATTTATTTATACAATATTTATATAAATATTGTTTCTGAAGTTGATACTATACTGATTTTGTACTAGTTTGACGTAGTTCTACCAATTTTTACTTGAAATATGAATTTTCTTTCTGCCCACAATTCCCTTTGAAGGACTTTTTATTTTTCTTGGCTAATATAAAGCATGTCACTGTTATATTATCTTTATTACGATTACGACACTAGTATTATAATCGTTATTACTGTTTAATTTAAAATTACTAAGTCTTTATAATTATAAAAATCAGAGAATTAAAATATCAATTACTTTAAAAAAGTCTTTCAGAGATTCGCTAGGAATCTAGGATCTATTATATATATATATATATATATATATATATATATATATATATATATATATAGATTTTGCAAGATAATGATTGTCTCTAACACAACTGCAGCCCTCCACATGAATACACAATACGTCATAACAGTGTGGAAGTACCTACGTGATATAAACTAGACTAGCCCTGTCTCATCAGAAGGTACCCACTATTACCGAACGACGCTGCCAATATAAACAAAATTCTATTTATGTTACAGCATATTTCTCATTTGGAAAATGAGATCCACAAAGTTCTTATTCAATGGACAGAAGCTGAGTTAGTGAAAAAGAAATACATGTCAATAAGGTAAGTAAAGCAATAAAAATGTTTAGATTATTTCTTACCTATGTATGTATCCAACGCCTGGAAGGTGTAATTGTGTAGCCCATCAATTATGCTTTTACATTGTTGTAATCAGACAAAAGACTAATACTAAGGGTCCGTTTCAGAATGCCCTAATAAAGTTTCGGTTTGCTAACCAAAACATAAAATAACTAAATGATAAAAATTACAGTTAATATGCAGCGCGTTTCAAGCTTTAACCGATGGATAGCCCTAATCGATGACTGTGAAACTCAAAGATAGTGTTAAATATGTTCTGAGTAGTATAACCGGAACTTACTCGAACATTCTGAAACAGGCCTTAATTCTCGTAACTCTGAAGCTGATACATTTTGAAAGACCTCAACATTTTGTTACAGCGTAAACATTTTTAGAACTTTCATAGTTTTTACAGAAACGCAACTTATAAAAAAAATATTTTTGGTGTTGTGCTAATTATATAGGTTTTATTTCACGAATTAAGTAAACTGGTTTAATAACGAAGAGTCATTTTTTACACAAGGCTGCAAAAATGGCGCGAATACGTGCATTGAAACCGGTGGAAGCGAAGGATTCTACCATAGAGCGAAGCGAGTGGTCTGAAGCACACATCTTCTTCTTACCCTTGTCCCACTCGTGAGGGATCGGTACACTGAAAAAATGAAGTCTCGTCGACGCAAACCCTCCTTGGGAAGGTTTCCTGAATAACCATTAGCAACCGAAGAAAAAAAAACTATTACATTACACATTAAAAGAAAAATAACAAATAATTGACATAAATGGTGGAATGTAGCACTTTAATATTATGTTTTATTTTTCAAAAAATTCAATAGTTTTTGGCCTCTTGGATTCTCTTTTAGCGATTTTGGAAATTTAACTTTACCGCTAATTTGGTAGTCATTTACAGCGCTTTTTTAAGATTAATTATATTTATTTAGTTATTTACATAACCGTTGATTATTGATGATTGATGACACAATAGATATAAAAGTTATCATATGTTTATTAATTTTATTTTTTTTACGTTTGTTTGTCAATATTATAGTATACTGTTGTCTTAGGTTTTCGCGATTGTTACACATAGTAATTAAACAACTTTAAATGACAAAAAAAATGACAAATGTACCGTTGAAAGTTGTTTAATTACTAATATTATAGTATGTTATTTTATCAAAATTTGTACATTTTGGATACTATTATTATCTATCATTTCAATTTGCCTTCTGGATTCAATAGACGCGGGCTGCAGTCCTCGACCGATTCCCGTTTCTTTGAGCGCGAACGGTGCTATATTTTTGGAAATATTTGTAAAATACTGCATTTTTCATACTCAGAAATTTGCCGAAGGGGTGATCCCCTCCCCATACACATTTAGAAATTAACAGATTTAAAACCACATTGCACAGTAGCGTGTAATATATCAAAAGTTGTGTCACTGGCTGCGCACTACTACTCAGCAATAAACACGTGGCAGTACAAGAATTTCATATTTGACAGCAAATAACTGTTTTTGGGTTCTAAGATACAGTAGATTTTTACCATTGGTTACAAGCGGTTAGTAGCCGTTCTTTGTCGCGTTCTATGAGGGAGGCATTTGTTCAACAGTGGACGTCTTCCAGCTGATGATGATGATGTATAAATAATCCCTAGGTGCATGCATGAACATGAACATAATATAACATACATGAACCCAATTATCAGGAAAACGAAATAAAGGTTTAATTGTTGGTAAAAAAGTTTCTGAACAATATATTCGATATTGATAGTGTAGGTAAGGTAGTCTGTGATATAATAATATTTAACTATGAAAGATCTAATCTAATAAATTAATGCCACTAGCATGGCCAGAATAATATATGTATTTATACATATATATTATAACGTCCATATATAGTTCGATCCCCAATGCCGTCGGTTTGAGCTTCACCACATGGTGGAAGGACACCTTGGGGCTCACCTGGCTAGCTACCCTTAAGTAGAAAATCTGTTGTCAAGCACCTAACAGTGTATTCCAGTCAATTCAAGGAATGCTTGAGAGCCAGTACATGAGACTTAATAACTCATTCTTTTATTAGCAGCACGAATTCATTGAATATTTACAATTGTCAAAAAACCCAGCGAAAAAACTTGACGTTGTGAATATTGCCGAATTGACTCGATAATTGTACTCATCATTTGTGCTTACAGGCAGGCATTAATAGATGACTCTGTGAAATTTGAAAGCTCACTCTCTCGCATTGAAGACTTGCTGAACAAGCAAAAAGACGAAATTGGAAAACTTGAGGTAAATATTCAAAATTGCTTGTTATTTAGGAGAGTTTTAATTAAAATGCAACTTGGTACCACGCTTAAACTAACATGTGGATAGATAGGCTAGCTCTTTGTAGAAAACAGTTTTGTTATATACAGAAAGTATTTAGAAGCAATGTCGAACCGGCATTGCCCGTTATTTGCCGGTAATTATTCCATCTCCAGATTGTTCCAGGGGCCCCAATCCTACCCCTTGAAAACAATTATTAAAAACGAACGTCATTATTTCAAGCTTAAAATATTATTACTAAGATCTAAGATCCAATTAATCCATTAATGTTTCTGTATCTCTTTATCTATCCCACTAAAGACCATGCGTGCAGCCCGTCCTCACGTCGAAGTTCTTATGTAAGCTCTCGGTTAGTCTGAACAACATCCTCGACCACATCATCACTTACCTTCAGGTGAGATAGTGGTCAAAGGCTAACAAATCAGGCATAAAAAAAAAAGCTTACTACTCCTATAAGTATAGGATATTTTGGTAGTGCGAAAATGTAAGGTTAAAATAAGACTAAATTAAAATATGGCAGTTGGCTCCCAGATATGATGGGCTTCACTTAATCGTTTAAAGTAAGTTTTAATCACATCATGAAAAAATGTTTAATCTATTTTGGAATACCTAAAAAAATGCGCCATGACTTCTAATCCACGTTAGTTTTTTTTTAAACTTTTCTTGATTCCGTCTAAGAAACACTGCAGTTTGGGCTCATATTAAACCTACCACTATATTTTGATTTTTTTTTCAATAACGAATGCTCTGCGGATTACAAAATTACAAATTTACGAGATTTCACATAATTATATCCGGCATTTTTTCCTCTCGTAAATTTATCATTTTGTAATTACACTTATATGTGTACTTCCATCATTTCAAAGCCATAAAATAATCCAGCTGGTACGCGAAGAAGCTGCCGACATGCGCATACGCGCGACGGCAGCCACAGCTGCAGAAGCTGCCAGAGCGCACGACGCGGAACATTCTAGAACTCAGGAAAGGCAGTACTTCGCGCAGCGGTTTGCTGAGAGGAAACGAGAACTGGAGAAGTTAGAAAAACGTGTATTTCCACCTCAAGGTTTGTGTAACCTCGATATCTCTCAGCTGTAAAAAAGATAGGAAATATATATAGATGTTCAAAAGAGTCTAATACATACCTTGTATTTATCCGAGCAAATGCCAGCTTAACATCAGGCGGGCCACTACAGCTCATTAAGTTAGTAACTTTAACACACTCCTAGTTTTCAATCATGAAATTTAAAGTGTTAACCGACCATATATAAAACAAATTAAGTTTTATTTCAACAACCAACATTCTTTCTCAACATTATTGGGATATTATTAGGATTATGTTCCTTTTGTTATTATTATTTTTTAATCTACATCTACACTAATATTATAAAGAGGAAAGATTTGTATTTTTGTATTAAACGAATAAACTCAAAAAGTACTTGACCGATTTAGATGAAATTTGGTGTAGAGATAGTTTGAGACCCGGGGAATGACACAGGATACTTTTTATCCAACTGCGCAGAAAGAGGTAAACTCATACGCGCGGGCGGAGCGGCGGCCGGAAAGCTAGTCATTAGTATATATGGTGATTATGTAAATAAATAGAAAATACGAGCAGTTGTCCTCTTCATAAAATTTCTTTTCTTGATGCTGTATTTCCATTATTTAATACCTTATGTTATCATAATTTTCAGCGAGAGTTGTGAGACAAGAGTCGACGAGATCCACCGAAGGCGAGGCGGTCACTGAAGAATTGACAGCGGCGCAGCAGATGGAAGAGATCTTCCAGAAACTTATGAAACTTACCGGTAAGAACTTCAACATTACTTTAAACTCATGCAACTACATTAGATAGATTGAAGCAGTGATGACTCGCAGTGGCATTGCTTATGGACTACCGCGCAGCAAGTCCATGATTCGAATCCCGCCGCGGTATTGAGCTTCATCGCATGGTGGAAAGGCATTTTGCGAATGCCCGCCTGGCTAGCGACCACACTCAACCACTTACCAGTGAAATTACAGGCACATGAGACTTAACAACTATCTCAAGGTGACGGGCACAGTGCAATTCGTGACTTGTGACGAAATGCATCTGTTGTGGGCAAAGGTTAGTCTGCCTAACATCTGGTGGGCCTCGAGTTTGTTCCGTCAGAATAACATAAAAAAACTTCCCGGCGAGAACTGCAACACTTCTTAAGAGGCCTTATTCCAGCAAAGCCATTTTACAGCCGTTTTCTCAAGGCTGTTGCAGCTAAAGTATAAAAGTTTTTGTTTTTTTAAATGATGCAGGAAGAAAGTTTATTGTTTTTTTTTTAATGGAGTGCATTAAACAAAACAATAAAAAAAACAACGGAAATCCGACAAAAAAAATTTTACCATCTCATGTTTTCATAAATTTCTTCATCAGTGTGACTTCAACAGTCTTTTTATCGAACAAAAATTATTCGTTTTACAGATTGAAAAATATCAGTAAACCAATCATATTACCACCAATGGAGTGCATTAATAACATTATGATAAATATATGTTACAACTGAGTAAATAAGGGATTGAAAGGGCACTTTTGGCACAAAAATACCATTAAAATTTCTTGTTATTTCTACAAAATCTAGTATTTTATCAAATAAATAAATATGCAATTCATTAGTTGAAGTTTTTATTTAATAGATAATAATATTTTGTCGTTCATTTAGTGAAAAATGTATTTTATACAATTTTTTCAATATGACCTATAAATTACGGAACACAACGCCTTGCATCTCAGCCCGGGCTATTGTAGGGCCAGGCCCTCGCCCAAAACCCGGTGGAGCTGGACGACCGCACAGGCGGTAGCCAGCATCTATGTCCTCCCTAAACAAACCTTGCATCTCAGTTTGCGCCTAGCGCTCGCGGAGGGAGGACGTATCGCTGCTCATCCCGCGCCCTACACGTGCCGCAACTACGGTGCGCAATGAAAATATAGCGTGACCGAGTTGTTTTGATCTATGCGTATGCTTTTATTATTGTAAAGGTATTTTTGTTGAGACCATGCCTTTTTCATTATTAACTAGGATTTATTATTTCCTGATCGGAATTGAATTTTTAACCGACTTCCAAAAAAGGAGGAGGTTCTCGATTCGTCTGTATTTTTTATGTTTTTACCTCAGAACTTTTGAAAGGGTGAACCGATTTTGAGTATTATTTTTTGTTTTAAAGCTGATGCTTGTCGTTTGGTCCTATTTAAATTGCATCAAAATCAGTCAAGTCTTTTTTGCGTTATACTCCAATAACTGAAAAGTATTTACCTATCTTGATGATATAATCATTGACAATCGATATCGTAAGTAGCAAGGGTTTCTAAAACTAGTGATCAATTTTTTTTACCAAAAAATGGAACCGACTTTTTGGTTTTTGCCATAGTAAAAAAAATTTAACCATAAAATGGAACCGACTTCAACACCCAAAAGTGTGAAATAACTTGTCAAAGTCGGTACCATGCGCACAATATTGTGACTTTTGAACTATCATGGTACTGACTTCAACATGTTATTTCACACTTTGGGTGTTGTAGTCGGCTCCATTTTATGGTTACATTTTTTTTTACTATGGCAAAAACCAAAAAGTTGCGTAGTTGCTATATATAAGAAAAAAGTTTTTAAAAATACTTGAAACTAGCTAGAGGCTAAAATGTATTTTTTTTCTTATTTGTTCTTTATTTTTTTTTATTTTATATTAGGTATTAACTTGGCCAAACAGATGGAAACGAAGTAATAAATTTTTACAACAAGTGTCTTTTACACGAAATAATTGGCCATCAAAAAGCACGATCTATGCCTCTAAGAAATAATTTTATTTAAGGTAAGACTATCTTACGGTCTGTACCGTGTACTGATTTGGTTAAAAATAAAAGATGTTTATAATAATATAGACGTTATATATTTTATTAAACAATTAGTACCGACCCTGAGTTAGGATTTAAGACCTCTATACTAAACGCACCTTATTTTCTTTCCGTAGCGACCACTATAGCCGCTCCGCCAACGGGTCAGTTATACAAATATAATGAACCAAGATATGCATGCACAAAGCAGGTATACAAACTACAAAACTAAGTTGTTTGCCTATATACAATGATGGTTAGAAGTACATAATCGAATATAGATACCTACCCAGTAGTCCATTGAAATGTTACAATTTAAGACCGAATATTGCATTTTTTAGAGGGCGCAATTTTACTTTTGAGACATATGTGGGTGGTCCATAGAAGCTTAACCTCAAGTTTGTAGGGTCGCCACCCTTGTCCTCCGGCCGTCATCTTGGAAAAAGGGGTGAAAAGACTTATTTCGCGATATCTTGGAAACTATGCGTCTTACAAAAAATTCTACAGCATATAATTTGCAAATTATTTTGCCTACAAATATGATTATATAACTTTTTGCCCTAAATTAAAAATTTAAGAAGTTATAACCAAAAAGAGTTTTTTTTTTTTTTTTTTTCTTATGATGTACTTAGTACCTCATTATATTACAATCTAGCCAACAATACGGACTAATGAGTAATTTTAGCTTGACTTAAACTGCTAAATAGAGTAAAGTTAAGAATGTGTCCATTAACACCTTTCTTATTGTCTCTATTAAGGGGAAGACACTATATGTTCTTGTGTTCTTTATATGTAGCACTCACTTCACTACTTATCACTGTCACTCAACTACACTAACTCAAAAGGTTTTGTTCTTTTTAGCCTTCTCACTATGTCTGTGTTGTCAAGGAGCTGGATTGCCTCAACATTCACGTGGTGGTGAAGTCTATGTTCGTGAGCTTCTGCATGTTTTTTTATTATATCCACAACGACATCCATTTTCAGGTCTCGATGGAGGTCGAAAGTTCTAATGTACCATGGTGCATTGACTATACCTTTGAGTACTTTATTTTGGAATCGTTGGATTATTTGGATGTTGCTTTGTTTGGTACAGCCCCATAGCTGAGCTCCATAAGTCCATACTGGCATAAGGACTTGCTTGTACAATACAATTTTATTTTGTACAGACAACGAGGAATGCTTTCCCAGTAGCCAGTACATCTTCTTGTAACGAAGTTCTAACTCTTCGCGTTTCTTTTTAACATGAGCTTTCCAGCGAACCAAAAAGAGTGAGAAAATTTTCATATATTTTTTTGCTCTATAACTTTCTTTTTCTCATTTTACAAAAAAGATATCTCAGACCAATCTTGTTGATTATCATTTGAGGAATTTATTTATGATTTTTTAATTTATTTCATTTAAAACACTTACAGCGCTACAAAGTTGACCAGGTTCATCAATGCTCATGGGAATCCGGTCAAAATGAAATGTTTAACATATATTTTTCATATCCTAAAAAAAAATCGTACAACTTCACTTATTCATACCTAACTGTTTTCCTTACCATAGAACTTACCAAATATAACTTACCGAAGGATAAGCAGGTAGAAAAGGTCTGAGTTACCGTTTGGGGATAAAGGAACATCTGCCTGCTACGACTATTATTATTATACGCAGGTTTAGCTGTTTCTTCTACCTCAGTTTATTCTCTTAGTTGTGCTACATTTTTTGTTACGTGTAAACGTGTTGAAAATTATGGATATTATTTTCAGTTTAATCAATTAAACTGCGGGTTTCGGAAAAAAATCCTCAAAACATCATCTACAATATTGTTCTGGGGTATTTTTTTTGTAAAATGTATAAAGAAAGTTATAGAGTAAAAAAATATATTTTTGCTTATAACTTCTTTAATATTTAATTTAGGGCACAAAGTTATATACGTACCATATTTATAGGCAAAACAATTTGCTACAAATTATGTCCTAACGAATATTTTGTAAAACGCATAGTTTCCGAGATATCGCAAAATACGTGTTTTCACCCCTTTTTCCAAGATGGCGGCCGGGGGACAAGGGTGGCGACCCCACAAACTTGAGGTTAAGCTTTTTCTATAGACCCCCATACATGTCTCAAAAATAAAATTGCGTGCTCTAAAAATGCAAAGCTCATGTAACTTTTCAATGGACTATAGTTATAGATAGGTGTGCTAATGTTAGTCAATGAGAGGTTTATTATTAGGTTCATTTAAGTCTACTTTGTATGTAAACTGTAAAGATGCGAAATGAATTTACAAAGTTACATAACATTCCACATTATTTATCAAAAATAAATAACACTTCAAAAAGGATCAAAATGTCTTATTCCATGCGACATCGTCTTTGACCGCTCGATCCTTGCTAACGGTGTGCTCGTGTGCGCCGCGCTACGATAAATGCCTAAATTTGAACTATACCGCAAGGCGTAAAGACTCTTAACATATTAGTAGCAGTAGAACTCTTTGTGAACGAGTTCACCCGGGGAAGTACCGTCATCATAACCATTTTTGCCGCCAAGCAGTACCTAATGATCGCATTACTCTATTCCGGTGTGAAGCGTATGGGTCCCGGTGGAAATACAGACACATGAGACTTAACAACATTATTAATCAGGGTGATGAGCGCAGAGCGCCACTTCATCTGTTATACGCAGACGTTACCGCTTAAAACCAGCTGGGCCTCGCGCTTGTCAATCAATCAATCAATCAATTATTTATTTACTGAAAATGTGTACAATGTATAGGGTCTTAAATATTTCAAAGTGAACCAACATTTTCAACCGATAATAGGCATGCAAAATCAGTTTAAGACTTCAGTTTAAACTTTCATTATAAGTAATTAATTATTATTTTTTAACATTCTTAGGTCACGCTTTAATTAGTAATTTTAAATAATACCATAAATTATAATGAATACATGTCAATAAAATTAGAATAAAAATAATATTATCTATAAGTAACATACACATTTAAGCTTACATAATTAAAAGATTTTTATCATTTAGGAAATCTGTAACCGTATAGTAACATTTATCAATAAGTAGTGAACGTAATTTTTTTTTTTTTTTTTTTTTTTTTTTTTATTTTATTTGTCCGTCACCGTGCCTTAAAAATATATATTATAGGGTAGTATTTCCAAAATGAAACTGTACACCATATATATGACTCTTGGTAGGATAGGCATAGATAGCTTAGAACCTGTTGCACTGGCTTACTGATCAACCGCCAATATTATCATCGCTTCTAAATCATGATGTCCTAATACCATTCTCCAAATCCAGGAGCGAACGAGGCCGAAGAAGTATTCGACAGGTTCCGCGCCCAAAGGGAGACCTCGAAACGGCTGGCCTACTTGCAGCAGACCACTGAAGAGGAGAAACTTGACCTGGAACAGACCCAGACTACGCTCATGAACGAACTGGAAGCTTTCAAGTTTGCCTCTGTTAAGGATAAAGACGAGTAAGAATTTATTTTTTACACGACTGCCCAAAAAAGGAATGTTATGTTTTCAGGGTTCTTGTATGTATGTATGTTTGTGAGTTTCTTGTATCTACCATAACTTCTAAACGGCTAAATTTAATGTGTGAGATATCATTAGATTTGTCTTGATAACCCAAGTGACACTAGGTACCTAACTAAAAAAAACAATCTGGCGGATTTTATACGCCAAATTGAGAGAAAAAAATTTTTTTTCTTCCAAACTCACCGAGTGTGGTATCATAAATCAAGGGCTTTAAAAAAGATTTCATAAATAATAACTTGCAGTTTTCATTTCAATGGAATGATATTTAATTTATACTGGTGTATTATTTAGGGTTCCGTATTCGATGAAGAAACTGAATCATTATGGCATCATTTACGTGTCTGTCTGTAGAATAAAAATAAATAGTTAAATAGAAAAAAACAGTACATATATTTAAAAAAAAGTTAAGTAAAACCATCATGGACGTTTGGCGTAGGGAAACGAATTCTAGTTTTGAGTATAAACTTTGGGAGGGAGGGGTGCCAATTAGAAAATTTAGAATTCTTCTGTCAAGTGCATCGTGCAACATGTAAACTTTGTGGGTTTGGTAAGAGGGCTACTGTATTTTTGTAATTTTTTTTTCATATATTACAAAATTGAGTATTACTTGTCCCTATTTTCCGGAACTGCAAACATAAGTATCCAAAATTAGTACTTTGCTTTTAGATTAAAGGGAAAATTAAAAGTACACAGTATTAATAATATTGTTGGTACAGGTTGCAACGATATTTTGTACGGAAGCTCCTCCATCCATGTCCGATTTGCACTAGACCGGTTTTTTTATTTTTAGTGGTGACACGACCTAGCGACTCTGAAGTTGCCTTGCCGCTTATATAGGGATTTTGGAAGGATTTTTAAGCTATAAAAATGCTCGTTTATATTGATAAGGGCGCTTATTCAGACCCCATTGTACCCGCAGAGTGAGTCACAAGTTGTCTTAAAAAAATTCTTAGATCAGTTTAAAATGAAGGAGTACTGTGGTAACAAACATTTAATAACAACCATGGGGCAAGGGCATTTTGCGAATGCCCGCCTGGGTAGCGACCACCCTCCTGTAGAAAATCTGTTGCCAATCACCCAACGGTGTGTTCCGGCAGCTATCCTTGAGAGCCAGTAATTCTAGGTTAAGACTGTTTACACCTTCAACCACATCATCTCTATACCATCAGGTGAGATTGTGGTCAAAGACTCACCTATCAGCAATAAAAAATAAAAAAAACGATTGGGGATTCTCCTGTTTGTTTTAATAAGTACAAATAATATATGGTTAAAAATTTGTCCAATAATACTTTATGCAGTGGTATTTTTAAGGGGTCAAGAACAAATCCAAGAACTGAAAGCGGAAATACAAATAGAAGACGACATTTATGAGGACCTAAAGAAGAAGACGGAAGACTTGGATAGTCTACTTCTAGAGATAAAGAGACTACTTTATGAATTAGGCAAGCTGTTGGATGTAAGTTTCGTGCTTTTATACTTTCAAAAATACCTTTAATTAAAGACTCTGTACTGTATAAGCCGGATTGTTCACTGTTGAACACAGACTCACCCATTAAACGGGGTTTGCAATAATCCCCACCGTCCCCACGCTTGGTAGGCGTCTTGGGGGTCACCGTGTAAAATATCAGCACCGAACTAGCTGCTGTTGCCCATATTATATTCTGATATTTACCCTAAGTCGCCGCCTTCGACACCCACGGGAAGACACAGGGGGTGGCACATTCTAAACCGGCACCCAACGGGTCTTGAAGCTTACGATACTTCAAATTCAAATTCAAAATCATTTATTCAATTTAGGCGTCTACGACGCTCTTATGAAGGTCAATTACAAATTTTAATATTGAAATATTCTACATTGTACTGCCACGTTTAGCAAAAAAAATTTATAGAGCCACTGCGAGAAGAACGGGCAAGAAACTCGGGGCCACTATATTTATTACATACCTCTGTCTACCAAAAAAAACTCAGGCAAGGTATACTCGTATATGAAGCGAAATAAATAATAATACATAATTATGCGCACAGTCAACACTAATTATGAAATAAAATTATTATATACCTGTGTCCCCCTATGATGGTTCAAATTATAAAATTAAATCACAAGATTCTCCCCAATCGAGCATGTTCCAATAGCCTAGAGGTTACACTCAACTAATTACAGCACGCGATAGTGTTTGTTATGATATTTAGTAAAATCGCCTTCTGAATAACTACTATCATACACTGCGATCCCCAAGGCACCTGCCAAGCCCCCTTAACGGGAGGGGCCATTGTTCAACGGCGGACGTTATGTTCGTTGATGTGAAGTACCTATGTCTTGCAGATAGTACCAGACCCACCAATGCCGGAGTGGACAGCCGAAGCTAGAGACGTCCAGGAGCTGATCAATGTGTTGACCTCGCGTTACGAGAAGGCAAGAACTAGAGCCGAGGAGGTCAAAGAAAAGCAGAAAGATACGACAGTCATTCTGGTTCCGTCCAACGTAAGTTTTCCGGTTGAGTTGAGTTTAGTTGTTACATGTAGGGTTGTACTACACATTATGGGTGTACTGGGGTTGGGGTTGGTGGGTGTAGTGCCGCAGGGTGCTCGGTAGAGTACGCGATGTGCTCGGGGGCTGGACCGAACAGAAAGAATTTTGTGAGCTAATGAACGAACTTCGTCAATATCGATAGTTAACACAAAGCCTAGGGCTAGTGGTAATAATTAGCACTGGGGCGTGGAGGCCTACCATCAAACGCATTACAGGGGCGCGGGCCAGAAGGCACGGGGGTATGGGCCGGGGTCTGAACCATACCAAGCGGTTTAGACCACGCGTTCCTTAAGAGAGGTAGGGAGGGAGTAAACTGTGAAGCAGATACTACGGTCCTGCTAGGGCAGACCCTCTGGTACCAGCCGTTAATGGGGCGGAAGGGGTCTCCTCTCCTGAGCCACCCTGTTGTTGGCGGCGTTAGGACAACCGCTATAAAACAGGTCGAATGTCCCTGGGTACCGCAAAAAACGCAACTGTCTGGTTTGGGGGAGGCGTGGAGCAATTTCCTGTACGTGGTTCTCTAGGCACTTGACGCAGGGCCTAAATGTGCCCAAACGTTGATGTTCAGACACCGACCTAGAAAATAACGTTGTGCATATTAAAAAGAGAAGTAAAACCAACATGGATTGCCAAGGAGGTTTAGCATTAGACAGTCTACTATGGCCATATTGGCCATAAAACCGATATGCGCATGATTGAATTGTCACAGAGATATAAGTAGTAGGTATATATGGGCGCCAACCTTTTTAGTATAGCATTATTGATGTCCTATAATGTTTATTTAATTTATTTTGAATTGTTATTAATTTTAAAAGTAGTACTTGTATTTCAATGATAATTTTAGATTACGTAATTTCTGACTATGTTTTATTTAAGGTTATGAATATGGCGCTGCGTCACATCCACTTTGTATTTTAATTATATTTATAAATGTATATGCATGTTAATTAATTAAAGCCTTTTTTATGATTTATGAAACACTTAAATTACATTTAAACTCAAATATCAGATTATTAGTTTTAGTTATGGAAGTGACGTCAACGCCACATCTTATTCTCTAAATATAGATATAACTATCAATTATGTATCGTCAAAATTATTTAAATATTGTTTAAGGATTTATAAGCAACTTGTTTGTAATTTAAAAAATGATAAGAACTATTTTGATGTTGCAGATGAAATATCACATCCGTTATGTAATAACAAATTAAATAGCTTGACCGTTATTTGAAAACCTAATAAAACATGAGATAAGCGACTTCCGTTTCCACCCTACTCAAGCGAGTGCTTTCTACCGCCCGGCGTCGTTCCCGCTCTTTTTTAACCCTTTCCTGTTCTGACGTCACTACCTGCCGCCAAAATGGCAGTCAAAATGGCTACGCGTATTTCGAATTGTCTTCATTAGCGTCTGGTTTTCCAACCGGTGAAGAGCTGGATTCGTCTGCGAAGCACCTTCACCGCCTGCTATCAAGCGAGGATTATTTAAGACAGTTAATATAAACTAAAGGTATTACACGTTTAACCACATAGAAGGTACGTTTGAACAATTCTCTGTTCTCTTTTCAACGGTATTCCGATAAATTCAAATTATAATTTTGTTTTAGAACTTGTTCAAAATGGATGAAAATCCGCCCAATCCAAGAACTGAAGAAGGACACGCGGCACCGTCTACAGGAGGGAAAAAAAGAAAGGCGCGATCAAGCTCCAGCTCCTCAGATTCCAGCAGCTCTTCCTCCACATCCAGCTCCTCCACTGCAGGTAAAAGGGGAGGGCGCTCAAAAGATAAACGCAAGCGCCGCCGGCGCCGTCGTGAAAACAGTAAGTTCGATAAACTGTTTATGGAAATAAATAATCTAAAGAAACAATTTGAGTCGAAAGGTACCGAAAATGGTGATCACGACAACGGAGATGATTGCGTCAGCCTAGACGTGAGTGATGATTGGCCGAGTTGCCATTTTGATCAGGCCAGCACGTCACAACCACAAGTACCGGTCACTGAACCAATTCTCTCATTTGAACTCAGCACTAAAACTAAAGACCCTGCCATTGCCCATGCATGTCCTAAACTACTTCAACAATTAAAAGATTTACAGAGATTTGAAAATTCTGATTGGAACAATATACGTTATTCAGATGTGCAAAAATCTTACCTACAAAATCCCGGGTTTACGAATCTGGAGGCTAACGAAGAGGTTAAAAGGTTCGAGCAATCAAGAACAAATGCGAACATAGAGAAAGCCTTCGCAAGCCTCACATGTGCCCTTCTTAAACAGCGCAACGCGCTTCAAGGTGATCTTAACGCCTTTCTCTCTAAAGTTACAGGGACCACCCTGAATAACGATGATATGAGTCGAGCACTCAACGATTCTGTATGTAATGGTGAATACGTTAAAATATTCAACGACACCTTACAAATGGTGTGCGGCCACAGAGCCGAATTAGTACAACACCGCAGAGAAACTATATTATCAGCTGTAAAAGACCCTCTGTACAAGAACAGTCTTCGTAAGTTAGTGCCAACCTGCTCCCATTTGTTTGACCCAGAAAAATTTACAGCGGCATTAGACAAAGCAGGTGGAATTCGAAAGCTATTTTGGAACAAAGATAAAGACCGCTCAAGGCCCATTCAACAGAATCGTTCTTCCGATCCTCCCCAGCATAAAAGCTTCGGAAATGGGCCCACACAACGAAAACAATTCACACACAGAAAATATGATTCGTTTCGCGGCAACCCCAATAAAAAAGGTTCAAACAAAAGCGGAACAAAAAACCAAGGTCGAAATAGGTCGCCGCCTCCTTCCCACCGGGAAAAGAGGTACACTGAAAAGCGAAAATTCTGACTATGCAAACAAAATCAAATTTCATGCTGGACAACTCCACATGCATCAAAACAATTGGAAGAGACTCAAAGCTCCACCTTACATAATGAAAGTGATAAGAGGGTACCGCATTCCCTTCATAAAAATACCTCCACTGCATGTGCCGGATCCAAAACATATGGTTACCCCTCACTGCAAAAACATGACAAATGCCATCATGAAAATGATATCCCAAGGAGTGTTAAAAGAAGTACAAAACTCGCCCAGTTTTGTTTCACCAATGTTCCTTCGGCCAAAGACCGACGGCTCAATGAGACCTATTTTCAATCTCAAGAACCTAAACTTTTACGTGGCTACCGACAAATTCAGATTGATAAACGTTCAACGAGTACCCGACTTCGTTCAAAAACACGATTGGGCTGCCAAAATAGACATTCATCAAGCCTACTTTCACGTGCCGATTGCAAAAAGTCACAGACGCTTTCTACGTCTGCAATACAACTTAAAAAACAATGCATACCCACAATTATACGAAATGACTTGCCTACCGTTCGGGCTCAACGCTGCCCCAAGAACATTTGCATCAATCACGAACTGGATTGCACGCTACTTGCGCGAACACAGTGTCCGATTACTAGTGTACCTAGACGACTTCTACCTAGTACATCAGAATCGAGAGAAACTTCTGGAACATGTCGCTTTCACAATGTCGACACTAAGACAATTGGGCTGGCAGATAAATATGGAGAAATCTGTGCTCAAGCCTCAAAAGTGCCTAGAGTTTCTGGGAGTGCTATGGGATCCTTGGAGAAACATCAAAAGTCTCCCCAACAGGTTGGTAGTCAAAATTCAGAATCTTGCATCAACGATGATTATAGAAAAGAAAACTACTCTGAAAAAATTGCAAACAATAGTTGGCGTTCTCAATTTTGCAAGCTTTGTTGTGCCAAGGGGTCGTTTAAATCACCGGTGCCTACAGAGACTTGTCAACTTAGCACTAACAACCAAGCCTCCTTTCTTTCTGAATGCAGATGCCATTCGAGAACTAACATGGTGGAAAGAACATTGCAGGGACATGTCACCAATACACATGCCATCCCCGGCACACTATCTCGTATCAGATGCGAGCGATGTGGGCTGGGGAGCAAAACTGGACAACAAGACCCTATCAGGGACTTGGCAAAAACACCAGCAAAAATTACACTGCAATCAGAAGGAAATGCTGGCGATACTGTTTGTCTTGCAAAAACACTGTCAACTCCTAAGCTCAAAAACGTTGTTAGTCCAGTGCGACAACAAAACAGTTGTTACTTATCTGCGAAACGAAGGGGGTACCAAATCGAACGCGCTAATGAACCTAACAATGCAAATATTTCAAATCCTCGACAGGTACAACATTCATATATCAATCTATCACATTCCAGGAACTTACAACTGCGAGGCAGACCGTTTATCACGAAACAGACGTCTTCCAGAATGGCATCTCCTACCAAAAGTCACCAACATTGTATTCGAGAAATGGGGCACACCGATGATCCACCTCTTTGCATCGAAACAGGCCCATGTAGTACCAAAATATTGCACACTCGACCGAGAGGACAATCAGGCAAGTATGTACGATGCACTTGCAAACCATTGGAATTTCGATCTAGCGTGGATCTTTCCACCACCCTTTTTGATACCTCGAGTACTTCACCATCTGAACATGGCTCGAGGAGTATACCTCATCATAGTCCCACGTTGGGAAAAGGTTTTTTGGCGACCGGATCTGAAAAGTCGAGCCCTGTCCCCTCCATTGATAATAAACAACTTACATCAGGTCCTAGTGGACTTGGCGACAGGATTGCCACCCCCTCAAGCAACACAAATGACGCTCGAGATATGGAAATGTGCGGGTGGAGCAAATACCTAACTAGCTGGTCACACGAACAAAAGTCTCTATTAAAAAGTAGCTGGCGGCCCTCTACGTTGAAAACGTATAGGCCAGCCTGGATGCGCTGGGCTGCTTGGTCAAGATTGGCTAATATTGATCCCCTTAAACCATCGGGATCAGACCTAGCAAGGTTTCTTACCGATTTACATCAAAAAGAGGGTCTGTCGTTATCTACAATCCTGGTTCATAAGTCTGTTGTTGCTACTTTCTGTGATCCTAGCCACAGTAACAACTTAAGCAGTAATTTCCTTGTTAAACAAGTTATAAAAGCAATTTCCATAACTAAACCAAAGGCAAACATAAAAGCGCCCATTTGGGATGTAGACATTCTATTTGACCACTTGCTCACTGTAAACCCTAACACAGATAGTATTTTCCTAACCTCACAGATGACGGCTGCTCTATTACTTCTTCTGTCAGGCAGGCGTGTACACGACTTGACACTCCTGAGCATTAACCCTGCTTCTTGTATCATTACAGATGAACATATAATTTTTTGGCCAAAATATGGTTCAAAAACTGACACAACGCAATACCAGCAATCTGGCTGGAAACTGATCCAAAACAAGAAAAACCAAGCACTAGACCCAGTACACTGGGTGAAACACCTCATAAACCTGTCCAGAGTGCGACGCGACTGTGCTAAAAGTGAAAATTTATTCTTATCTACATGTAACAAACCAAAAGCTGCTACGCGCACAATTATTGCAGGCTGGATCAAGAAGCTGCTACAGGAAATTGGGATCCAAGCAACTCCAGGAAGCTTCCGTTCAGCAGTAGCATCAAAAAGCTGGATAGAAAACTGTCCGATTGATGAAATCTTGGTCCGAGGGAACTGGCGGTCCGCCAATACTTTCAAGAGGTATTATTGTAAAGAGGTGGCTCCAAGGGCTCCTAACAACAGCCTAATTAGACAAAACCTATTCGTTCCGATCATGGACTAAACGTAAATTCCGCTTCTAATGTACCGATATTGTTGATTCTTAATATACTAAACTATTTCACTTGTATTCATGCTTACTCATGTTTGTACTATGTGTTACGTTCAATATTACTTTGTAATCAGTTGAAGTGACAGTCTATTACTTAAGATTAATTGTAGGTATATATACCTACTTGTCCTACCTTGAACTATGGAAATAAATAAAAAATGTACCTATGTGATTATATTTATTTTATTATAATCAACCTGAAAGCGAAGGCGAGGGTAAAATTCGTCTATTTCACATATGCAGATGATACAACGTAGGTAGCAACAAGCACAACAGTTATATTAAATCCATCTTGACACTTTTTAAACAATTACCGAGGACACTGCATAATCATAGTTTAATAAAAACTACACCATCTAAGCCTCGCTTAGTCAAAATTTATTTGTCTGAGGATACGCTACGAACCTAAAAACAAAATAAGTAGGTAATAGGTACGAAGCTAGGATCTTTGATCCAAGGTATTTTGTAAATAAATGTATTATACGCTCCACTAAATACAAAGTTACTTTAAGGTTCGCTCCTTGCTAAAATTGAGTCAAAAACTGACAGATGTTAAGCTGTCACTGACAGTGACAACTTGTAGCTTTCTGGCTCTGACGATGTTCCGATCCGAGAACAAATTGAGTATTGTAGCTTTCCTGTCTTTAGGTACATAGATAGCATTCCAAGTCATACTATGATTACTTTCTAGTGCCAGTGATTGATATTCTATTAATTATCTATAAAAAAAAAAAATCACATTAGCGTCCTACCTACCACCACCAGGCGATAACAAACACGTCTCATGTTTTATTAGGTTTTCAAATAACGGTCAAGCTATTTAATAGAGACGTTTTACCTGAAAATAAAACGTTTATTAAATACTTACCTTATTTGAAAACCTATACTTTTCATCCCTGCCTGGTGGCAAAACATGAGCTAATGAAGACAATTCGAAATACGCGTAGCCATTTTGACTGCCATTTTGGCGGCAGGTAGTGACGTCAGAACAGGAAAGGGTTAAAAAAGAGCGGGAACGACGCCGGGCGGTAGAAAGCACTCGCTTGAGTAGGGTGGAAACGGAAGTCGCTTATCTCATGTTTTATTAGGTTTTCAAATAAGGTAAGTATTTAATAAACGTTTTATTTTCAGGTAAAACGTCTCTATTATTTCTATAAGTTTATTTATGTCATAATTAATATAAAATGGAGTAATGATTTAATATTAGCATTATATAATTTTAGGCGTGTTTTTATGATTAGTTGATAATAATTAAGATGTTTTATTGTATAGTCAATACGGCGGGAGTCGTTTAGTGTTTAAGTCAATGTAAGGATGGATAAGGCTTTAGTCTCGACTGTCGACTGTAATAGACTGTTTATTTTGTGAATACATTTGATTGGAATATACTTCGTTATTATGGACGAAAATCCTCAACCTGGCTCCACGCCGCCGACATATACTAGAACTGCAATTTTAGACATTCTACTTCAAAGCAGTACATATTCTACTTAATATATAGGCATCAGGGACACTAGTGAATGAAATTACTGAGCGAACAAGATGAAGAATTAAATCAATCTCATCTCGGAGTGACGGGCGCAGTGCAGCATCAAGTAGAACGACGGTGACACTGCAACTGTAATGGACATTCATGTTGCTTACCTCAGGCTGTTCTTGTCTGTCTCATAACAAAGCACATCTTCTTAGGATTGCCTTCAAGCGCTGGTTGGTTTTTTTCTGCCAGTGAATTTATCGATGCGTGATGCGGAAAACATCTGTCGAAAAGATATTTTAGTGAAGATGCTTCGTTTTGCAGCCGACGAGTGCAGCAGCGTCCGTGGCCGGCATCAGCATGCACAGCCATAGCACGCCCAAGGAGTCGGAGAAGGCAGTCCCCACCTACAAAGAGCTGTTGCAGAAAGAACCTGTCAAAGCACCGCGTAAGTATTGACTCCTAGTGACAGAAGTAAGCCAGGATATTAAGGCTAGTGTCCTCGAAGCACTTTCTATACAAACGTAGTTAAATTTTGCATTGTACATCACTGAGCCTCTTCTGTAATTCAGGTTTGCCAATTTTCCGCAAATTAAAGTATTTTCAAAAATATTCCAAAACTTGGTTTGTATGGATATTTTTATATTTACATTTAGGGGTAAAGTAAATGATAAATCGAAAAACTGACAAAGCAAAAGCATAGATATTAGGCCCAGGTATATACAATGCAAAATTTCATCGAGATTGAACACTTGGTAAGTATATGTATAATATGTCGAAACTACGTTTGTATGGGAAGAGCTAAGTGAACCCTAGTCATGGGACGTCCGACATCTCCTTAGATTTTCCTCTACGTTATGCACGCTATTCTTACCCTTATCTCACCTTTTAAGGGAGGGTCGGGATTATGTTAATATCTCTAAAACTAAACATGCACCTATTTGGCTCAACGAATAAGCTTTGCAATTCAACGGGGCAATGCTGCCAGAATGCTGGGCATGCTGCCAACTGGTAGTGGGCTGGAACATTTTGACTTCCTATGAGTCTTCCATGACTCATAGGTGGTCCTAATGCTTTCCTTGTAGTAGCTGTAGTATTGTTTATAGTTCGTAGTATTTCGTTAATAAAGGCATACCGCCGCCGCCGGTAAAAACACATGCACAAAGGTAATAAAGGTTTTAGCTTTGGTTTTATGAACGACTGTCTAACAGAAGCAACCCTCTAAGAGCATTCTTGTTGGTATCTTAAATTTTTATGAATTGTATTTATTGTGATAAGATAATTATGTCATCTGCCTGATGGTAAGCGACACCACTGACCATTACAATAGCAGTGTCACATTTCCCGTTCTACTTAATGTTGCACTGTGCTCGTCACTCTGGGACATTCGTTCATACGTCTAGTACGCCCAGTACAGTAGTTTAATTTCACTTGAAACAGTGCCCTTTATGCATCAACACAGTAGTGTTTGCACGCCACTGCTTCTAGGCAGAATATGTGGTACTGTGATGGTGTGGTCCCCACCAAAAGGGATTCTTCCTATAGAGACATACCACCTGGTAATATTAGTGGTATGCTGATCTTTCAGCGCATTTTACTCTTAATCGCTTTTTTAAGATCTTCTAAAGGAAAATTATGGAACCGGTCCTGGAATCCTAAGCAGAGAACTATACCCGCTTAACTGGACCTTTAGTAAAGAAGTGATATTCTAACCAACAACCCTCATCTTCTCAACATCTCCAGATTGTAATTGTATCTTTGTACATTACAGCATCAGATGAAGAAGAAGACATACCTTCGCGTTGTTACCTGAAGCGGCAGGCGCAGCTGATCGTCGACACCAAGTGTCGAAGGAAGGGCTTCCGAACACCGTACCCACGACGATGAACCGACTTTTGTATGGACGCTGGATGGACAAGGATCACGAAGAAACTCTTTCGAGAAAGTGTGGAAGAACTCATTAATAAAAGATATATACAGTTAAAAAAAAACACAAAACTTGTTTATCTTATCTTTGGAATTAGGCACAAAATAACAAGGACCACACCGGAAAGCCATTCCAATAAATAAGCGACTCTAGACACGAAGTAATAAAGTGCACTTCAGCTCGCAAAGCACGGAGTACCTATATTTATATTCACCTGCAAGGCGTCTCTCTTTCTATCGCATATCTCTGATCTCTTCTGACGCGGCATGCATCGTAGAATAATCCCGGACGGACCCTTTTGTACCCTGACACCACCGGCTTGCACCACTGATAGTGTAATGGTACGGATACGTCTGCAGCTTTGTACCCAAAGTGCGCCTGACATGGTAAACATGAAATTTTGCACTATTATTTTTTTTTTAATTATAGAACTTTTCGTATTACCATAAAGATATATCATATCTTCATAACGTGCTGCTGCCCATTTCTGGTATTTTTCCCTTTGTCGCCTCTTACAACGCCCACAGGGATATACATAGGGTACAATTAAAGCCTAGGCACCCCATTGTGAGGTAGGTTTATAAAAAACAGAATGATTAATTCAATATGATAATTGAAAATCAATTTTATTACAAATTCAGTAATTGGAAACTCGGGAGTGGTTAAAAAATTAATAACCTATATTTTTTATTTAATAGCAAGCTACGAATAAAGTATGTACCTATTCTATTCGTAGTTAGAAAGCCGATTTAAAAAGTTTAAAAAAGCTTTTATATGATATCATTCGGTAATATACTAAATATACTAATTATGAAATGAAAAACAGACTTTTATTGGCATAATTTATTTACATAATTCTTTAAGATAATTTAAAAAATAAATAAAAGCATTATTCTCCTACCAAAACAATGCTTTAAAACAATTTTTAAATTATTAAAGTACAATGTGTCCCGAGTCCCGACCAAGGAGGTTTCAATTCAATTTCAGTACACATTATCTATGGTGAGCGCAGGTTTTTAAAAACCCAATGCGCTGGTTTTTATTTTGCATTTTATTTAATGTAGCTACATATAGCCATGAGATTAAAATAAATAAAGTAGTGTATGCAACTGCATATTATTAGGTATTAAAACACTCGTGTAATCTTATTTTGAAACTCGCCTGCGGCTCGTTTCAAAAAACTACACTCATGTTTTAATACCCTCTATTATATGACAGTTGCAAAAACTTTTTTTTTATATATATATTTTTAGTCCGGCGGTAAAACTTGTTGTAAGTTGCATAAACTACTATTACGGAATACTAAAAACTTTTTAGTAATTAAAAGTATATACCCCTCTGACAGACTGATTCATTGATATGTTTATCAATCAGTTTAATGCCAATCAAAGAGGAACTTTGTACTGTCAATTTTCTTATATCAATCAAAATAATCAAAGCTGAATACCAAAGAAAAATATTTTAAATTGCAGTTATTAGTCTAGCTTTATTTATCTAAAAAGCTAATAAGCATCATTATTTGATACGAAAATCTTACCTCATCCAATCATGTTCTGTCCCCACAAGAACTCATACCTTCAGCTAGTGTGTGCTATGAATCCAAGGATTATCAACAAAGCCGTCGATCAGGCTATGCAGAGGGTGTGCTTTGACCCTCATACAGGTACCTAATTCCTTTCTAAGTACATCATCATTCTGCCCTTATCAGGGTATATGTATACAGGGTCATTGGTAAAATGCTAACAACCTCTTACGCGGGCGCTCTTGGCTCGGAGTAGGCAATGTCTTTTACGAGACTCAAAATTTAAAAGTTTCAGACAGTACTAGAAAAACGTATGTTTTAAGTTGTTTTTGTTTTATTTCGATTTTGCAAATATAGGCCTGAGTACTCACGAAAGCTCGCCTTTCGCAGAAAATTATTGAAGGGCGTACAAATGTACGGGTATGTATATAGATTGTACAGTAAATGTTACTGTGGGTGTGCATGCTAATGGTACATAAAAAACGGCCAAGTGCGAGTTTGACTCACGCACGAAGGTTTCCTTACCATTATCTATGGTAACATTAGACACGGTACTATATTATAAACTTTTCTTTTAGTTTATACGTGCGCGAGTACGACACGCGCTTGGATTTTTAGTATTTGTTGTTATACCGGCAACAGAAATACACAATAAAATTTCAACTGTCTAGCTATCACGTTTCATGAGATACAGCCTAGTGATAGACAGACGGACAGTGGGGTGTTAGTAATGGGGTTCCGTCTTTACCCGTTAGTTACGAAACCTTAAAAACAGTAAAATGTATAATATATTCGCTTGGATAGGCAGTAGTAAATTTTTTACAAGCTTTTATTTAGTTTCAATTGTCCCGAAGTTTGTCATCAAATCTTGCAAATTAAATTTAATCCACTTCCTGGTTACCGATTGAGCTGAAATTTTGCATACATGTGTAAGTCGTGTGACATTGCAATATTATGATGACATGGCGCTGATCTGATGATGGAGCTGGAAGGTGGCCAAAGGAACCTTAGCAATGAAACGAAACCTCATCGAGTTTGGTTTTCCTGACGAGTATTTATTTAATTTTTTTGTTCTTTTTACGAACAAAAACATAATATAAGCTTGTTTATAAAAAGTATTTTCGAAAGAGAAAAGCTTGTTTGATTTATTGTTACTGTATACGCCTGAGGACCACCTGGCAGATAAACTCTGTCTATGACAGTTGCGTTTTGTTACAAGAACGAACTGCACGTCACCTGAGACAGATGTCTCATGTTGCTAGCTTTTAAGGACTGCTGCGGGAATACACTGTTGATGCTTGGCGACAGATTTTCAAAATGCCCTTCCACTAGTCATCATGAAACTCAAGAAGGCGGTGAGAATTGAACCATGGACCTGCGGCAGTCCATTTACAAATTTGTGCAGTACCTTTATTTATCTCGAGTGGGAAGCGAACTCGAGGCCCCCGGTTTTACTTAAACAACGACTGTCCAGACTGGCTAACAGAGCCGAAATTTTTATATGTGATTCTCACGTAGCACGCTAATTTGATTGAAACACGATTGAAATCATATTTAGAAAAATGGAGAAGAATTGTTGATGCTGTTCAAATGCAATAAAAAAATTAAGTTAGTACCTGCCAACCTTCCTGCAGTCATTAGAAAAAATAATGCACATTAGTAATATTATACCTAGACGATATCCACTATAAGGTCCCTCTCGTACTTACAAATCAGTTTGACTGTTTCAGAACTGCCACCAGCAAAGAGACTCGAATCAATGCAACCTTCCCTTTACGCTCCGTGCGTGGACATAACCCGTGCGAGCCTCGGCTTCGGGCGAATCGGGCTGAGACTGCTCAACAGGGACCTCCATTCCAAGGACCAATTAGTGCAGCTGCAGGCCTTGCATAGTATAATGGATCAAGTATGAGCTTTTTACTTACTTCATAGACCAAAGTATCAAATACAATACCACCTCTGCTTTGTAATGTACCTAACTCGACCAAAATTTCAGACATTTTCGATGTCCTTCATCAAGTTAATTCCGGCAAGTAGATCGCCACGCGAGACTAGCGGTGCGGGCACACCCTGTAACCTAGGTTTAGAGACGAAAATATCGATTAACTTTCGCAATAAGAATCTGATGCAGTCATTAAAATCGACGAACTTAGGTATAACAGGTTCGAAGATTAAAGTGTCACGTGATATGAATTAAAAACAGAAACATTTACCTTGTTAATTGCGCCTCCACTTCTTTAAAATCGATCACCGAGATAAAGTTCAACAAACTTACTGAAGCGCATACCTACTTATAGTTGGTGGAATTACACGCCTAGCTAATGTCATGTTTTGTGTGGTTCCATAAGATTCTTGTGAATTTATATCGAGATTCCAAACTGTACCTATCATTTCAGGTGCAAATATCAGAAAACGCAATGTTCCTGATTAACTTGAATGTCGTCTACCGTCTCATTGATCTCATGCGACACAGCGACCCCATTATCAGAGAGAAGACCTGCATGACCCTCACTCACCTCTCCAGCTACTACCAGGGAAGGAAGCGCATCATGTCCAGGCCGGTCATCATTGAAAACCTCATGTGGCTCATCATGCGGGACAGAAAAGAAATCAGATACGCCGCAGCCTACACACTAAGGACACTGTCGAGAAACCGCTGTACCTGCGAAATGATTCTAAAGAACGATACCATTGTGGAAAATCTATTGAAAATTGTTAAAAACGAACACATGGGCATAGTGCTGCTCCACTTGAAGACACTGGCAAGCCTAATGGAATGGGATGCAGCGAGGCCATTGAAAGCGAACGCTTTTCATATAATGAAAGAAATGATGTCGTTTAGGAACCCTGTAATCGTGGCTAGGGCGATGGACTGTATGGCTCAGCTATGCAAGCACGAAGTAGGGCAGAAGATGGCCGACAACAACGACCTGAACCATAAAATTCGTCGGTATCTCTTCGCTATCAACAGTGACGAAATCATTAGTGCAGTAGGACTACTAGCTTGTACGACGTTAACGACACGCTCCAAGTGGCGAGCTAAAGAATTTTGCAACGAGATGACGAAGCGCTTGGTCACTTTATGTCACAGCACAAGCATGCCTCAGTTGCAACTGCGCAGTATGCAAGTTCTGATAAACCTTTGCGACTGTCCAGACATCAGACATCACGTGAAGGCGAACTATGACAGAAAGATCAAAGATATAAAAATCAGGACGCACGAGCAATGGGACGGTACATCCGAGACAACGAGTTATGGACTTGAAACTGGACACAACTATAGGACGATGTGTATAGAAAATGTAGAAACAATCAAAAACGATCTAGGCGATAACGCTGAGATTGTAAATGTACACAGTTACGTAAGAAGACTGCAGGAATTGAAGGATCGTTTAATTAAAGCTGTCAATTACAAACCATATGAGGATTATATATCGATAAGGAACATCAAGTTACGCACAATTAGTTGCGTCCGCGGTGGCATTCAGGGGGCCAACTCTCAGCTATTATAGTAGTACAATAGTCAAATAACAAAAGTCAATATAATAATCTTACCGCTAATATATAAATACTTACCTCCACGCGTAAGTTCAGCAAGCTTAAAAATGGTAATCGATTGGCGATTTGATGACGTCACAAACTGTTCACTCTATTCTTGTCTCTGACGTGACATTTGGCATAATGAAGTACATACATATTATTTTTCCAATGACAAATCCAAACAAAATAATCCATCTTAAAAAGTTACTTTCTAGTTACGTATTTAAACATGATGTGGACTATTCAATCAACGCTTTTTGCGGTTTCGTGCTGTATTTTATTTTAATTAATTATGAATAATTACTATTAGTGTTTGCTTTTATGCTTATACAGCATGTAGCATTATTTATTTTAATGTTATACAACTATATTATAATTTTAGCCCACACCTGATGCATCAGGTAAACCGCAGTCGACTGGTTTTAATTCTAGTCGTCTATGAAAGAAACATCATACGAAAAAATATAAAAACCTTTTGGCAGTATTTCAATTGTATTTTGTCAATTCAAATAAAATAACGTACATATTTTGTAAGCATTTATTGAATTAAAATTGTACAATAGTTTGAGCTACACGTTTTGGTATCATTTAATACGTACATGTTGGTGCCTTCTGGCAAACTTAAAGCTAATTTATCAGTCCTTTTAAACTGCTACTTTCATAATTTCGAGCGCCATTTTATATTTTGATACAATTTTGTTCAGTTACAAAAGACATGAACAAAAAATACTATATATAGTCGGTGTATTGTAATAGCTGAAACAGCTAAGGAAGTTTTCGATCATTCTAGATGAAGCGTCTCACGTGCAATTCTATTTATAAACTGAAGATGCCTTGATAGGAAGCGCAAACAAAACTTCGCAGGAACCTCTACTTTAAAAGTCGGTTACATAGATTTACAATGTTATTAGAAAAGTGCTAACAACATCTTAGAGTTTACTTCTGTTATACCAAACAAACATTTTGAGTAGAATGTTTTTAATTTTTTTATGTGTTTGACGAAATACGCACGTAGACCACCTGATGTTAAAAGTCTCTTATGCTACGATTCTTTTATCAAAATCAAATCTCAAAATGTTTGTTAGGACTAACAAGTTAACTCTAATTGGTTGTTAGCATTTTTCCAATAACCCTGTATGTTCCAAGTACTTCAAATTGTAAGTGATGCCTCAAATATGCAAATTTATCAGACTTAAATTTTATTAAATTTTTTAAAATCATTAAGTCATACCGCTGTAATTCTCCTGACTTCATCGTGCCAGCAGTTTGTAATTTGATTTACGAACCCACAGCTTGGACTTATTAAAAAAGAGCCAACGCTTAAAACATAAAACAACTAAATTAGAGCCCAAACTAAAATTATAATAACTATAAAATAGCTTAATCTATATAATAGCTCCAAGGCACACAGTTAATAACTAATACTGTATAAAGTAGCTTTTGTAATTAGAAATACGCGTAAGTCGCTCCATCTAGACAAATTTAAGTACAACACACTATACCAATAATAACTTCTACGAACTAGCATATACTTCTAGAGAATACTATGTTAGTATACAAATACCGGGATCCCGGGATCGAGCAAAGGAATCCCGAAATTCCGGAATCGAAAATTATTACATAACGGGTTTGTACCTATCATCCATATTCGACTCTGAATTATATAAACATAACAGAGAATTTAAAAAAAATATCAAATATTGAGATATCGGTACACGGTTATTGGTAAAGAATACATTGGATAGTTACCTCTAAATTCTATACCTTATATTTATTTCAAATGATAGGTCTTCTACCTTCTTTAGCGACATACAGAACAATTTAATACATTTTATATATATATTCATTCCTAATAATAGTAATATCACAAACTCCAAACAAAACAGTCCATTAACCTAAAAGATATATTTTAATTACAAATTTACATATTTAGGAGAGGAAATATTATAGTCATGCGCGGGATTCGAGCCCGTTTAGCCGGGGTATGGTCTGACCGACTGAGCTGACATGTCAATGGCTGCCAACTTTAATTTTTCCTCTCATTCTTTAACCATCGTATTGGGATGGAGCGACACTTACTTTGTACTACAAACAAGGCTAATTTTCCAAACAGCATTTTTTTTTATTTTTGCAATGCCCCATGTTCCGCTGATTACACGAAACGAACGGAAAAATTACGTCATGTGCGGGATTCGAACCCGCAAACCGCAATATATGGTTACGTCATCGTTACTTTAGTAAAAATCGTTAGTTCAATATTAATCTTGTTTGTAGTACAACGTAGTTGAATTATAGATGTTGCTCCATACTATGGTTAAGAGCTATGAAACAAAGTATATTGCGTATATGACGTGTATGTCATGTTGGCTTAGCGGTTAATGAACATTTCAAGAAATATTCACACACGACAGCGCATGCGCGCTTATTTGCGTACATGCGCGTTCTAC
This sequence comes from Plagodis dolabraria, assembly GCA_963854805.1. Lineage (NCBI taxonomy): Eukaryota > Metazoa > Arthropoda > Insecta > Lepidoptera > Geometridae > Plagodis > Plagodis dolabraria. The sequence goes on along the minus strand of OY978441.1, from coordinate 35,512,328 downwards.
GCACTTAGTACCTACTAACAAAGTGCTTATCTATCTATCTTGCATAGTATCTGTTGTCTATCTTGCTTTTCGGCTAAGTCGGCCTCTAAAGTGTATGAAAACGAATCTGTTTCAAGAGTTTTGTAAAACTAGATAAGCGAAGATTTTCTTGTTAAAAGCAATTTCGTAGTACTGCACTATAGGTGCAGTAATGATTATCAAGGCAGCATTATTACCCGTGGACATAAAAACATGACTTACTAGAGAATTAAAGAAATATGATCGCGGGTAAAAACCCTACAAAGAAAAAACTTGGTTGTAATATATTCAATCCAGAAATAAAAATGATTACATATTTATTTCTGGATTGAATATATTTTTTATAAGAAATGTAACTCTCATACAATTACAGCTTTGATTTCTGACTCATCAAGTTCACAATTAACAAAACACGCACAATCTTCCAAATTCAATGGATTGGTTGATTGATTTCGCGCTTAGAAATGATCGGATCCGATTGGCCGCGTCATGGTAATATTGTTGCACCGCACGGTACACTTTTTAAACCACGCCCGCTGCGGTAAGGTTTGCGTTCTGCTGTTTTTGAGCTTGACTTACATTTCTTTTGATATGAATTCGTTATCAATAGATTTATTATTATAACAATTTAGAATACCAATGTATTTAAACATATTATCACATAAGGAAAGTTAAAATCCAAATGGAAATTTAAGAAACAAAAGATTTTTTTTTTTTCAAAAAAATTAACCGAAATTTTTCATTTTTAACAATGTTTTAATGGCACGAATAAGCTTTTACTTATGAATTAATTTCAAGTGGGGTCATAACCCAGTGGAAGCTATATTTACAGATTATTTAGAATAATCAAAGTTTTAATTTCAATAAAATAATTTAATTATTGCAATTAACGAATCACCCTTTGGCATCTTTCATGTTCACATTTCACTAATCACTAATAATATCTTTAAAAATACTAACGTTGCCAAGGAATTAACGAGAAGAAAGGTATAGAATTCACTTTTGGAATTATTCAATTATTGTAACAATATTCCGACAAGAGCAGCTCCAATACAACGACATACAGTTGTACACTACAATTTTCACTAGTTGGTCCTATCGAAATCAATAAATGACCTACTAAAACACGACCTTCATATATATAGACGCCATGTTAAAAGTGCACAATTTTTTAATACATTAGCTTAAAAATGTAAAGAAATCACAAATACCGTCTATGTAGCTTTCAAAATTTTCACTGTCTATATGTGAAAGGACTTCAATTTGGCATTAATCTATCTACACGGAATTCACTCAAATTGTCAATATAACTCTAATCAGCTGATTAGCCTACAGATATATTCACTCCTCATTATTAATTTACAAGAAATTTACTCCTTATTAATACATGTGAAATTCACTAAAAATCGTCATTATTTATCTAATTGATTAACCTACAGAAAAATTCACTCCACATTAATTTACAGATAATTCACTGCTCATTAATTCACTGTCCGTAAACGCGATTCACTGAGAGCAGGCCTGTTCCGTGACCTGTATGTATTCAAAAAGGGCCTTGCACAGATCGTGCAAGGTCGGGTCTCATCTGCCCCCGCCGCGTTTGTTGAGGGGGTCGTACATCTCAGCCTCCGAGTCGATCTCGTCCTCCGACAGCGAGAGGGAGCCACCGACGCGTCGAGTGCGGAGCCCCTCCTGTTGAGAATACTGAGTTATTATATTTAAAGAAACCGGAAATCGTGAAACAGACATCAATAATACCTGTAGAGGCTATATGGGGCAACTGAATGTGATGACCTTTCAGCGTACATTTTTTTAGGTACCTAAAAATGGAATACGACTTCAACGCATGTGTGAAATAACTTGTTGAAGTCGGTATTATGATAGTTCAAAAGTACCTATTATCACAATATTGTGTGCATGGTACCTTCGACAAGTTATTTCACACTGTTGAACGTTGAAGTCGGTACCATTTTAGGTAAAAACAAAAATTCACTCTTTAGTGACCCTTGCTACTTACGGGATCGATTGTCATTCGCTGTCAACGACTATATCATAAAGATAGGAAAATATCTTTCAGTTATTGGAGTGCAGTTCAAAAACGGCTTGACCGATTTTGATTAAATTTAAATGGGACCACACGACGAGCATCAGCTTTCAATTAAAAAAAAATTATCCAAATCGGTTCACCCAGTCAATACAGACTGACGAATAACAACCTCCTCCTTTTTTTAAATCGGTTATAAATACTCCAATGTCGTTACCCGTACATTTAAAATATTCGACGCAGGTCTAGTAGCTGATCAAGACTTAGTTACTTATTTGATTAATTATAATGTAGACAGATTTAATTGAGCAATATATGGTTGTGGAAATGACTTTATAGATGTTCGATCTGATTTAGTCGGGCTATGTTTTATTCCTCAGATAAAATACTACCTACAAATGAAAAATAAAGCCCAAGTCCTTAATTATTCAAGGTAGACTAAATAAACCGCTATCATGCATTCATTAGAAAACAAATTGTTATACAGTTTCAGAAACCGTGTTTACGGAACATGTATTATTTTTAACTCTGTAATCAGTACTAATATTATAAATGCGAAAGTAACTCTGTCTGTTACGCTTTCACGCCAAAACTACTGGACCGATTTGAATGAAATTTGGAATGGAAATAGTTTTAGACCCGGGTAAAAACATAGGATAGTTTTTATCCAACTGCGCAACAAGAGGATAATGTTTTTGCGCGATAACCGACATACGCGCGGGCGGAGCCGCGCCCGGAAAGCTAGTTTTTGCATAAACGCAAACTGTTCCTTTCATTATAATTGTACAAGTTTGTTTTTTTTTTAAGTGCTGATAGGTAAGACTTTGATCACAATCTCACGTGATGGTAAGTGATGATGTGGTCGAAGGTGTTAACAGGCTTAACCTAGAATTGAAAAGAAAAAATGATTCTGAAACAGTCGAGACTGATGCGGAAACTTATTGCGGGGTGATGACAGAAGGAAGGTGTACTGTGGAATTAATAAAGAATAAATAAACCCAATCTATTGGTCACAGTTACAAAGTCTAGACTAGTATTACAATATTAACTTATAGTAATAACAGCCCGCCCCGGGGATCGCACCCAACATATTCCATAGCGACCCTTTATGCCACTTAGCCAACGACGCAGTATATACTTTTGTTATGTTATTTTAGTAAAGCATAGAAACGCTGATATATAAATATTGTAACTGTTAGTAAGTTGGGCGAAAGGCGTTCAATAAATAGTGAGAATGAGAATGTTACCGGTGACTTTTATCAAACGTTATTTTTTGATATTTATTTATTTAGATACACAAAACAAATTACAGTCAATTTTCTTATGTAAAATACAAATTTTGAACTGGATTGTAATTCAACATATGTGTATATAGAAAGGTAAAATAAAATAAATTCCGAGACGATGTAAAAGAAAGTACCAATCCGCAAATCAAACTAATATTAGCAGATTGGTAATCTTAAACTGGCACAATATATACATAGAACTAACAATAAGACGGATCATCCAGATATAGTCGCATTTTAGCATTAAGCACTTGAAATATATTTTTTCAAAGCTTTCTTAAAACCTATATGTTATGTGCACTTAAAAAAAAGCGACTGTCGCGTTTTTTCATCATATTCCATTCATTCTCCTCTCAGAGACTCCTTCAACCTATGAAATAGATAGTCATTTATTAGGATAGGACTAATTATTTATTTATTTATCTTAATGACATTATGATAGTCAAATCATTAGGGCCGGGTAAATATTGAGGATGGTTAAGTATTTCGAAGCCAGCATTTCTATCTGCATCAACGGCAGACCTGTGAGCCAGGACATTATTTCAGGAAAAATAAATATTTTATATTTGCCTCCTCGTTTCTCGCGAATTAATGCCGCATGTTTTTTTCTGTATACAAAGAGGCCGTTATATTATCTCCATGCATAGTCAAGAATATATTCTATCGTGACCACCCTCTTTCTCCCCAATTTTACGTACCGGGTGCCTGAATCACTGGGTAAAATGGGGGGTCGCAGGTTTCATTCCCAAACAAGGTAAAAAAAAAATATTTTAAAAATTTGTACATATGTTTTTCGCTTAGCGCGCGAAAGTGCTTGTTATCATTTCTATATATTATGATTACAAGCACTACCGCGTACTAAGCGAAAATCATAAATTTATATTGGAATACAAAATGTTTTGCCCCGGGCGGGAATTGAACCCGCGTCCTTCCGATTTATTGCTTGTTATCATATTTAGAAAAACATAACATTGTCAAATATTTTTTTTCTAATCTAATAGATTCCAACTTTACTGGTCAGTATCAACATTTATACAGGTTCCAAAGAGTTTGTATCTCATTCTCACGTTATAACGAACATTCTACGTATTATTAATGCGTAAGTGCGTGTTTTTTTTCCACTCACCTCTTAAACGGCTGACCTGATTTTGATAGTACATATTATTATGTATATATCAAAATCAGATCAGCCGTATCATATTCCTTAGGTCCTGGATTAGGACATGGGATACTTTGTATCCCGATTAAATGGGTAGTGATTAGTTGCTCACTAAAATTACTAGAAATAGCTGTGAAGTATGAAGATGTACTCAGCTGTATACAGTTATATACGGTAAAAGATTACGCATTTAAGCATTGGGCAAAAATTTATAATATGGAATTGAATCAGAAATTACCCATATTAAAATATTATATGGGACCACACGATAAAATAACACGAATAAAATACAATAAATTATTTCCACTTATCAAAGATACAAACAATAATAATTTAACCAGAATAATTTATAATTTTGTAACGAATTTCCTACTTGAAAAATAAAACCTACTAGCACAATTGAAAATTATGAAAAACGCAATTTGGTTTTATTTACTTGGATGACATAATAGTTATTTTGATTTAAAAAAAACAAACTACTGAACCGATTTTGATGAAGGCTATCGGATCAATTTAAAAGTTAATCTTTTTAAATCAAAGAAAAAAAATCAAAATCTGTTCATTAATGCTGGAGTTATGAGGAAAAGATATATTTTTGATATCAGTTTAAAGAGTTATGAATCCTGTTTCTTTAATTTGAGGCAGTAGTACTTTGGCACACTTCATACGTACAACTAATTCTAGTAACAATTAAAAAGTTAAAAAAAAAACTGTCGCGAGTTTTGTCCATAATTATTATTTAGTAACCGGCTAGGACTCGCGTAATATTTATCGGATATTGCTCCGACCAGTTTCGAACTTAAATTTAAGTACTACAGCAATATCCGGTAAATATTACGCGAGTTCTAGCCGGTTACTAAATAATAATTAAAAAGTTCACACGCATTAGCCAACAGATTAGATAACAGTTACTAACGTAAATCGAATACTCCGCCGTAATAACTATTACCTAACCCATTGACTAATACGTACGTATTCACGACACAGAAGAAGAAAACGTAAAAGAACCAAGCCCCAAAACGCCACATGGCCCGTACACCGCCACAAAAAGTATAAAATAAAAAGGTTAAACCCTCGAGGCCCGATTAAAGTGCACGCGAGCTTCAATAAGTGCCGTAAGTGCCCACCAGTTCCGTGTCGCTAATCCACGCGGCTGCCCCCTCTACACTTGAAGACATCTAAAAGGCACACACAGAATTTCAAAGGTATAACCACCCAAACAGTCGTAACAACAAAAAGTATAAAATATATACATCAATGCTTTTTTTTAAATCGGTTACTGACACAATAATTAATATTTAAAACGATACATGTTGGAAAGTTTAGTATCATAATTGACAAAATATTACGAACTATATACAACACTATATAGCTGGGCATGCTGCCTACTGGTAGTGGGTTGGAGCATTTGGACTGCCTGTGAGTGTGCAATGGCTTGTAAGTTGTCTAAATGCTTTCATTGTAGTAGCGAAGGAGTGGAACTCATTGCCCGCGTCTTTGTTTCCTGAACAGTATAATTTGGAAGCCTTCAAGTCTAGAGTGAATAGGTATCTTCTAGGCAAGCATGCTACATCTTCGGCCGAAACACGACGTAACGTGTTTGGTAACAGAAATAAATAAATTACCAACTTACGGGTGGAGGTAGCTAGCCAGACGGACATTTTCAAAAAATTAAACTTACGCCGTGCAAATGTCAAATTACTCTAACAAAATGTATAAGTAATAATAATTATGTCGAATTACTATTACAAAATGTATATTTTAGAATAATTTAATCATACCAAATTACTGTTACTAAATAAATATTAATAAGTATGAGTAATAGTACTAATACTAAAAGATGACGAGTGGTTATGTCATATTACTATTAAAAAAGGGATATGCAAGAGTAGTTACGTAGAATTACTATTACAAAATGTATAATTATGTACTTAAGAGTAAATATGGCATTGCTCCGACGAAATGTATAAGTAACAGTAATTAAGTCGAATTATACTATTACACAATGTATATATGTATATCATTAATTAGGCGGCATTATACTATCACAAAATGTATATCATATATGTATATAAATAATTAGGCCGAATTATACAATCACAAAATGTATACCATATATGTATATCATTAATTAGGCCGAATTATACTATTACAAAATGTATATATGTATACCATTAATTAGGCCGAATTATACTATTACAAAATGTATATATGTATACCATTAATTAGGCCGAATTTCTCTACCGATCTGTATCAAATTACTATTACAAAATGTATATGTAAGAGTGATTTTGTTTAATTACTCTTACAAAATGTATATGTAGAATAATAATTCGAGGCGGTTGTATGCAGTGTCCGGGTGAGTCAATAGCATAACGTTACCTCGAGTATCCCCGCGCTGGGTTCGGAGGCGTACCCCTCGAAGTGGCGCTGGTCCTCGTAGTCTTCGTCGGAGGAGGTGGAGTCGTTGTCTAAGTCACGTGCCGTGCGAACCGAACACACCATTTGTGCCAAGTCGGTGAATGTGTAGCTGGAAGAAGCGGGGAAACAATAAAATTAATAGGTTAGTTTTGAAACGCTCGTAGCGAAGTTTGCTTAGCCATTCTGAACCGATCAGCAAAGCTAAGAAATGTCCGCCGCGGTCATGACTTGGATGGGTGACCGCTGGTGACATTACTACTGAGAGCTTCCGTGCTTCGGAGGGCACGTTGAGCCGTCGATCCCGGTTGTTGTCTTAGGATGGCAGTGGTTATAGCATGGTGGTAGGGCATTTTGCGAATTTTAGCCTGGCTAGCTATCACCCTCAATTTGAAAATCTATCACCAAGCACCTAACGGTGTGTTCCGGCACTCTCCTTGAGAGCCATAAAAAAAAGTTTATGCGTTTAGTTGTTAAACTCTATATTTAAGAATGAAAAAAAAATTGTATATCGACAAAGTGACGTCAGAAAGGCCACGTTCCCCTGGTGCAACGATTAACGTGTGTCGCTTCTACACATCTTTAGCAAAAAGCATCTGAAGCATTGCAGGTCTAGACTTTTTGAGAGTTTTCTCGATCGTGCGTCCCTTCGTAATTTTGGCGCATAAACAATAAGTGTTGGAACACCACTAATGTCACATCACTATGTACCGTGTCTATGGTTGCATATTACAATAAAAGTTGTATTGAGAACGTATTAAACATTTTGCTTCAATTAATAAATCTTTCATTTGATGTACATATAAATTACCAAATATAGTTTAAAACAATAAGTATCACTAATGTCATGTTTTAAAAACTTCCACAGATTTCAATAAAGTGGCAACACCGGTATCGTGCCCCCCACCACTATGAGTTACTGGGGACGGGGTGGAGGAACGGACTACTGAGCGATGCCATGCACTGCAGAGTCATTCTGGAAAGATTACTCGTTGGCTCCGAATGTGGAGAAATTACTGTATAGGTTGTTGAAAATATAGTTATGAAAAGTTTCATATATTTATAGTTATTCATAAATATAAACAAACAATTTTTTTTTTGTTGACATACATTGATTAAAGTACATACGATGAACCCAAAGGTTCCCGAACTGTGTTTCAGGAACCAGTATACCAGAATATATACATAGTTGTAAATATCGTTGATAAATAAAGTGATTATCGAGAACAATTAGGAGTTTCTTTTTACTCAGGAGTTTAGTTTAAATTTGGTTTTAATACTTTTACGTATATTAGTTATAACTAATATTCATTTTCAACATTCTTAACTATCTAAGGCTCTTATTAACCGAAAGGTGTGTGTTACCAAGGACGATTCCCAAGGAGGGGTTGACATCAGAAAGGCGTCCATAGGCTTCACGTTCACGATATATTTTCAACATACACAATTTAAAAAACATCTTATACTTAATTAGGAAGAATTTTTTTTCCCTGGAATATAGAATGGACCAGCTTCAGCGTCTTTGTTGCTTACTAATTTATTTTTAAATTACTAATTCGCTGTTGTCGAGCCTTCGCCACATATCGCCGCTTTCCATATAGTAAAACTAGCGGACCGCCCAGCCTCCACGAGTAATTACGACTATAAATTGAGATGTAAGCTATCCTTTCTTTCAATTTGGATCAAATCAAATTTAAAATTGATTCAGTAGTTTAAGAGTCCATCGCGGACAAACAACGTGACACGTAATATATATAAATATAAAGAAGATAAAAAAATTACGTTTTTCGATCAAAACACTTAATGAAACTGAATGGAACTGTTGAGTTTGATGAACTCACTCTGTAAGTGAAGGCTGCACGTCAGGCCTTCGCCCTTCACTGGCGGCTCCACTGACGCCTCCGCCACCGCCCCGCCTCTGCCCCTCGAAGTACGCAGCCCCGTGGCGGTAGCCCACTTCGCGAATCTCGTCGAACGAACCAAACTGCAGGGTCTTGTAAGCGTCTATGGGCGGGCGGATGTACTCGCAGTAATCGGATTTCTTCACTTCCTGATGATGGAACAATATTACGATGATTTAGAAAATATATGTAGCAAGAAACACAGATTCACAGACAACGCTTTCATAAGCGTTAAAAAAAAAATCTGCAACTGCAGTTAACAGCATATGTAAATTAACACAAAGTCTATGTTACTCAGGAGTAAGTGCAGGTATTTTTTGAATCCGATTAGCAACTTGTGAGACTAAGAAAAAATATAAAAATACAAATCGTGAAGCGCTCGTAGCGAAGTTTGCTTAGCCATTCTGAACCGATCAGCAAAGTTAAGCAACGTCCGCCGCGGTCATGAGTTGGATGGGTGACCGCTGCTGACATTACTACTGAGCGCTTCCGTGCTTCGGAGGGCACGTTAAGCCGTCGGTCCCGGTTGTTGTCTTAGGATGGATTCGTTAAAGTATCGTGGTAGGGCATTTTGCGAAAGCCCGCCTGGCTAGCTACCACCCTCAAGTAGAAAATCTGTCGCCAAGCATCTAACGGTGTGTTCCGGCAGCTGTCCTTGAGTAATTCTAGGTACTTGTCCGGTAGTAATTCTAGGTTAGGTTAGAACAAAATCTTCGACCACATCATTACTTACCATCAGATGAGATAGTAGTCAAAGGCTAATCTATCAGGCATAAAAAAACCTGATTTGGATAAGAACTTATTGACCAAAGCGACATCTCTACGAAACTGTCAGCATCGACATACCTCCTGCTTCATTCAGTTCCAAGATTTGTCAGTAGATGGCGACAGTAGAAAAATTAGCTCGCGAAAGCGTTTTGTGTGCGACGGATAAGGGCTTGCGCTGGTACTACAGTAATTTCATGATGTGGTGAATTAAAATTCACTTTGACCACTATCTCATCTTTGCTTTTTTACTGCTCCTCGCACGTTAATCGTGATGAGAGCTTGATAATACAATTAGAAAATTAGAATGAATTATCAGATATTTCGAGTATCATATAGTTCAGGATTAATGATAGGTAGAGGACTAGAGGTAGGGAAAAGCGTTACTTAATACTTTATTATCCATCACCGTGACTGTCGTTCCAGTTCCAAAAATATCACGGTGAAAAATAATCGTGATTTTGTCACGTATATCACTGGCGTCACGAAAACCGATATGATTACATAATCCTAAATAACCTTCACACTTTCATACAGGTTTAAGCCTGTCGCATATTGGAGCTACATCCGTTACTGGCTACAGTAAATTTCTATTTCAATAATAATATTTTCAAATTTGTAATTTTTGCTCTATTAGACTCATGTGGCGTGTTTAATAATTTGGATCAATTATTTACAGTGATTTTATATTAACAGTATACATTTTGTTATATCTTGTTTATTTTTTTGTATGTTTAAAGTAATTTTTTATGTTTTGAATTTGTTTATTATAAAATTGTATCCCATATTTTTATGTATGATAAGATTAAATTTTTTTTTTACCTACTTACCTATTCAATTGATCTTTTAATATGTATGAATATGAAATACTTCCGTATAATCTTTATCTCAAATCTATTTTATCGGAAAAGTTTAATTTAAGATTGTTCTCATCTGCCATTTACATATACATACATACAGAATACTCATAATACATAGCTCTGTAACTCGCTCAATGTAGGTAGGTACACAACGAACGAAAGGAACGTATCAACAATACTAACGCTCGCCCTCTCTGTCACACGATGCGCCGAGGATGCACGAGCCCGTCATTCGGTAGCGTTCCACGTCGCCGCTTGCCGTGATGCGAGTGACTGAGAACGAGCTATGGAACGAGGAACGTTTTTCCTTTGCGACAAGTCATGGTGATACTATTTGCCTTCAGATCAGTGATTTTTTTTCATCTTGACAACCACCTCTAATGATAGAAAAAACTTCGAACTATTAATAGGCACATTTTGTCCTCTACTCTGTCTTATAGGACAGTCTTATTAGACTAATGGAAAAGAATCGATTTCACTTTGCTCAAAATAAATTTTTCTGTATTATAATACCATGCGTTTTATATTCCAATAATAAACCTAAGAGATTCATATTAACAATTCATCAGATTAAAAACCAAATAAAATTATATGAATAGAAAATTACCAATTTGACTAAGTTTTTTATGTTATTTAAAAGAACATTGCCTTTCTTTTAACATTTCAAGGTAATGAATTAGGAAACCAAATAGTATTATTGATACAAATTTATTACCATGAAACGTTTTATTAATTATAATAAAAATGAAATGATGAGAATCCCACCAAAATGACAAACTTATTGTCACAAAAACTAAAATATAAATCAGATAAAAAAAATGCCATAAGTGTCCAGTCCTATTTTATTTTTGACTAGTTTTAAAATAAAATACTCAGAATAAGAGTTACAAAACTAACTACTCCATAGTCTCAAAAAGTGAACTAAAATACAAATATTCCGTTAATCATCAAGTTTAAAGAATAAAATAATAATTATTGTCACAAAATGCCCAGTCCTTTTTATATTTGACTAGTATTGAAGATATAAAGAAGTTTTATTAGCCCTTTTGTAAATTTTTTTTACAAGCAAGTTCAAGGTACAGTCGCCTGCAATAAGAAGTTTACACTTCGTAATTTTCAAAATTGTGCCAATAACTTCTGTTTCTCTTTAATGTACCCAGAAGTATCTTAAAATCAAAGAATAATTTGATTATTTTTATTCATGTTTTAACTTCAATAATTATTAAACTTAGCGACATCGCATTATTTTGAAAACTACAAAGTGTATACTTCTTATTGCAGGCGACTGTACATTGAACTTAAATATATTAAATTCGAATTATGTCTATGCAAATCATTGATTTATATTTAATTATCATGATATTTCTTCATCGTGTTTACACTTGTCCTAAGAATAAAAGATTCTAAAAGCTGCATTGACATACATTCTTTACTATGTAAAAGGGATTTTTTTCCAAAAAAAATCTTAAATTTTAGTTTGAACAAACTATACTCTAAGGGGTCAAGCTTTTTGGTAACTTTTCATACAGCAGTATTTTAGAAAGGAGAGCGTTGTTACCGCTCGCCGTTTTCTTGCAAATTGCATTTTGCATTTCTTTCAAAAAAATTCTTAAATTTTAGTTTGAACAAACTATACTTCTAAGGGGTCAAGCTTTTTGGTAACTTTTCATACATCAGTATTTTATAAAGGAGAGCGTAGTTACCGCTCGCCGTTTTCTTGCAAATTTTATCAATATGTGCTTAGTGACTAATTGTGCTATCTATTGTGTATCCTAAAAATATATTTTCTTTAGAAGTCTCATTATCATTAATGCCTAGCCACGATTGATAATGCTTTCATCGGAGTTCAGAATTAAACCATTATATTATATTAATTGTTATACTATAATATATTACTTAAAAGGATCATTAAACATCCTGAAGAACTACGTTTGGTCTCAAAAACTATAAATCTTTCATTAATCTTCAAGTTTTTTTTACATGTAATAATATTAAACATGTAATATTATTAGATATGTAATAATATTAAATATGTAATAATATTAACCCTTAATTTGTATTCGCCGGCCGGCCGGAAACTGATAAAGGACGTCAATTGTATGAGTATACATACACGATAAAATCGTTGCCATGTTTTTATAGTTGTATACTTTGGTATGTGACATACATAGAGAATTTTTTTACATAAGTATTATAAGGTCTCGATAATACTCCGCTAAATAACAATAATTATAATGTAAATCACAATAATAAAAATAACAATGAGACGCAGCAGTCAGAAAGTAGTAAGATTGAAATGAAATAATTTATGTCTCTCCGGACGTGATTTCAGAGGTTTCAATGCATAGTGTCTGATACGCAAGTGTCCAGTTTTTTAATCGCGAATAACCAGACGACCACGGTTCTATTACGCAAATTGCCATTTCAACGCATAGTGCATGACACGCCCATATTTCCAACAGTAAACTACCAGATACGCAGACGACCACAATTATTTATTTTCGCAAATGACCAGTATTTAGTTGAATACGCACAGTGCCAGAAATTTAAAGTAGAAAACAAAATTTATTCCGTTGTAAGTAGTTGTCATACATTTATGATCTCACGTAGATAAGAACTCTCTAAGATCTCTGTACTGTACTGTATTTCACTGCTGAACACAGCCTCCCACATGAAGGGGGGTTAGCCATAATCCCCACGCTTGGCAGGCGTCTTGGGTATCGCAGTTTAAGATATCAGTTACTCAGAAGGCGCTGCTCCTCACCTTCCGGTATTTTACCTTTAGTCGTCTCTTACGACACCCCCAAGGTAGCATGGGGGGGGGGGATTCTAACCCGGCACCATAAGTTCTCACCTCCAACTGCCTGTTGCACGAAACGTAAGCCAGCCTGCTCTGGATGTCGGGCAAGTTCGGCACCTTCACGGGGGTCGTGAACGGGTTCCATCTGAAATACATCAAACGGATTTCAAATAAAATATGATGCTCGCTTCGCTTAGACAAAAGCAATACATCATGCAGATAATTGATGAAAATTAAATGTTATTTTTTTTCTCGCAGGATAGTTAAGGACTTATTGGAAAATCGTAGAACAGTACTTGTTGTAGCGTTACTGTAAAAGATAACATTTTACCCCATGATTTGTGAAACAGCACCCCTTTCCATTCGGAAACAGGAATGAACTACATACGTTTAAGCAAGATATTTACTTAGTTAACTTCAGAGAGTTGAAATACTAGAGTTGTTATATCCGAACACCACTGCTCTAAAAGCTTACTAGAATTTACCTATGTACATACCTACGCACATCTATATGCAGTTTGTAATGACAAGGAAAGAACGAAAAACGTTCAAATATTATGCGTCATATCTGTTGTTAGAAAAAGATAAATAAGCAATTCGTGTTACACCGAACCGCCACGAGACGTTCCGATCACCATTATGCTGCATCTCTTTCACTATCCCACACCAAACGATACACATATCTCGCTCATCCATTTCATTGAGATTCGTTCCAAAAATAAAACAAAATAACTATATTTTCTATTTCAAAAATAAAAGCAATAATTACACGTGAAATGAAACAGTTTTCTTATCTCTCACAGTGCCTGTATAATTGGTGCAGAGTCTAAAGACACAAGGAAGGTGTATTGTCCACAGATTATTCCGAAAAAACACGATTAGCGGCGATGTATTCACCGGACGCCCGGAAGTGCTAGACTGGTAGTGACTCAGGCGATTACCCTGAATTCGTCTAGTAAATATGGAGGGCAAACAACTGATCTACAGGTAAAAAAATCTTAGGTTAACTTATACTATGAAAACTTCTGCTATTAAGGGTACTACTGATAAGTCTATTTAATGTTGAAATAAACATTATTTTTAACAGCATTAACGCGTGTTAAGCAAAATCACAAGTTCTATAGTAAATTTCCATGAAAACACTGCAAGGGGGACTTGAAATTATCATTTTGGGGAACAACGGAAATGAACAAAGAATAACTCAAAATAAAATCTACTGGCCGCTATTTTAGCGTAATTAATCATGCGATACACGGACGGTATTCTAGAAAAGCGGGTTCAAGTCTCTGGAAGTCAACATTTGGAAGCGCTCGTAGCGAAGTTTGCTTAGCCATTCTGAACCGATCAGCAAAGTTAAGCAACGTCCGCCGCGGTCTTTAGTTGGATGGGTGACCGCTGGTGACATTACTACTGAGAGCTTCCGTGCTTCGGAGGGCACGTTAAGCCGTAGGTCCCGGTTGTTGTCTTAGGATGGCAGTCGTTATAGCATGGCGGTAGGGTACTTTGCGAATGCCCGCTTGGCTAGCTACCACTCTCAAGTAGAAAATCTGTCGCCAAGCACCTAACGGTGTGTTCCGGCAGCTGTCCTTGAGAGCCAGTAATTCTAGGTTAGCCTGAACAACATCTTCGACCACATCATCACTTAACATTAGGTGAGATAGTAATCAAAGGCTAACCTATCAGGCATAAAAAAAAATTGCCATCTTAAAATTACATACATACATAAAATCACGCCTCTTTCCAGTAGGAGCAGGCAGAGACCACAGATTTGTACTGAATACGATCCTGACTGTTTCACTTCATCTACACTCATCAATCCTTTCATACATAAGCCTCGGTTTAAGCCTTTCTTCACAACGTCTTCAATCAGATTTCGGAACGTTCGCCTAGATCTTCCCCTTCCAGCACTTTTGTTCACTTGTCCCACGTATTCCTGTTTAGTCATTCTCATTTCATTCAATCTGCCCACGTGTCACCATCTTAACATACCTTTCTCCATTTTTGTCACTACATTTACATTCACACCATATCGTTCCCTTATCACACTATTCCTTATCCTGTCACTCCGTTTGACTCCAATCATGCTTCTCAATGCTCTCAGATGAGATTGCATTAATTCTACATCATTGTTTTTTGCCATACCCAAGTTTCACTACCATACATTAGTGTCGGAACCAACACTCAAAACAACATCCTAAAATTTCTATAACTTATATCATCATTCATACTGAAATTACTTATTATTTTTTTAAATTAAGATATACCTCTTCCAAAGGAGCCACCAGCCTGATAGATCGTCGCCGTAATTCGTAAGGTCTGTATCGTCTTGGGACCCAACGTCTATGGCCAGGATGTGCTTAGCGCCAAGGGAGCGCATTACGTCAGCTGAAAAGTTTAAAGTAAGTATTTTATTGTTAGCA
Source organism: Plagodis dolabraria (assembly GCA_963854805.1). NCBI lineage: Eukaryota > Metazoa > Arthropoda > Insecta > Lepidoptera > Geometridae > Plagodis > Plagodis dolabraria. The sequence goes on along the minus strand of OY978441.1, from coordinate 35,496,657 downwards.
TATTAAAACTTTAAAACAATTGATTACTTTGGCATGTATGCTCTATGTACAGAAATGTTTATTAACCGAGCTTTTAACTCTAGCTTCTCCTGGTGGAACATGAACAAAAATACTGTCAATTATATCACCCAGATATTACATATAAACGGGATATGCTATGCCATTTTATTTAAAAATCTGCAATCTTGACACCTATTTGGCGTATTTTATAGTATGGTCCTTCGTGTCGGAATATGAATATATTTCAGTATAAAAAAAATACCAGGGTGGAATAATATATATAAATAAATTATATGAATGTTTTCCTGGCCAGCTACCATCCTCAAACGAATATTCTTTTACCAAGCATTGATCATTATTCCCATAATTCCCATTCTAGTTCTAACATGCTGACAACAGGTAAAACTGATCAAACATTAGGTTATAAAAAAAAATTGCTTCATGATATGACATAACACTTGTAAGCAGTAAATACAGGTCGGTTACATAAGTGAAATCCATAAATTCGTTCCAATATAATTGTCTAGATTTGATTTTATTATTTTTTCCAACATACCTGGCACGTTATTGGTGTAGCACCCATCCAACAGCAAATGTCCATCCATAGGATCGCAGATCGGCGGAAAGATGCCAGCGATGCTCATACTCGCCCGACAGTACCGCCAGAGCACACCTGACGCATCATCGGGTCAGAACCGGCCAGGACAAGCCTAGCGGTAGGCTAGTGGAGTGCCATCACTTACCTTGGAGGGCTGAGTGCAAATATTATCGATAACGAGTGCAAAAAGATTTTTGTTTCATATAATTTAACCGATTTAAACGTTTGACTAACAAAATAATCATGTTTAAATAAAGAAATCTCACTTATATATTGTTTAAATTAGTGCAAAAGTAATCTTAATGCTTAAGAAAAACTAAAGGCCGTATTGGTTTCTACGTTAAAGAAGTATTTGAATAATATATAAGTATGGTAATGTGGTACTTTGTAACTACAATATTAGATCAAATTGTTACGACATCGATGATGCTACGATAAAAAAAGGTTTTTGGATATCAATACTAAATATTTCCACTCAGCCTAATGTAAAATGAAACGTACGTGCACGCATATCCACACGTGCGTATTTAGGAACGTGCGTGCATAGCGCACAAGATTTGCGCTCTGTGATTGGTTTACCTGGCAGGTTGTTGACGTAACCGCCGTCCAATAGGAGGTGGCCGTCTACAGGATCGCAGAGCGGGGGCATGTAACCGCTGAGCGACATCGAGGCGCGAATGTAACGCCACAGTGAACCTGCGATGCGCCAAACTCAATCAGTGGCGACAGCTAATTAATTTAACAGTCTATTCACGCACAAATTATACGAAATATGGTTTTATAGTATTCTTTTTCAACGTATTGGTCAAGTTGCATTCACTGTAGACACGACCAGATGCACACATAAATTTGGTTCAGAAACTTTAAGAAATTGTAGTACGTCGTCTACTGAACGACAGATAACTATGGCACTGGCCGGTTTGATTGCGAACAATTTTATATAACAATTTGGAGTAACTTCGAAAAGAATCTAGTCTATTAATTCGTACTGTGACTGAATGTAGAAACTTAACCGAGAAAGTCTAGTAATTTTTGTTTCATACTCTTTATATTTTATATGAATCCTCTCTATAACTCATAGTGGACATACAGCAGATGATAGTTCAATCAAAAATTTCATGTTCAAAATGGCGGTGAATCTGTAATTTAACACAAAGAATAATGCAAATAGAAGATGTTCACAAAATATGTCGTTTATATCTTGCAATGTTAAGAATATTTCAAGAAATCATTCATTTAGTCTATGTACTTCTAAAATTAGTCATTTGTGATGTCTTTCCGTTTGTGTACACAATCCATGGAAAGGAAAACGATGATTGTGATCGTAATCGAACGCATAGATTAGAGAAAGCTTTTCTAAAACACACTATATAGTGCTTTAATTATTTTATTTACCAACCCAAATGTCAGAAATATCTAAAAATTCTGCATTTTGTTTCATTATAAGTAGGTAGGTACATACAATATGTATTTATGATAATGAACATATTTTACAATAAAACATGCACAACATGCTACAGATGACATTATTGCACGCAACTTAAACGCTACAGTACGCACATGCACGCACATAGCACGCAAGTTGCACGCACAGTTTTAGCTGCAATTTAGTAACTAATGACACAGTCAGCTTCAATACAGCAAATGTAATAGGGGGTACCAAGGATGTAAACTGTACTTCATATAACATTTATATTCTTAAGAGAGTGAAAAAACAGAACTCTGGCAACTCACAAAAAAGTATTTGTAAAGTTTGTGAGCAATTCGAGTACAGGTGTATTACAATGAGGATGATTACGAATATTTTCTACAGATAAATGGATAAACTAAGAACCACACTCATGCATAATGTGTACCATGATAATGAGGATAGGGTGCTCATGAAATGATGGTACGATGCAATAAAATACAACATTGATACTCATATCCAAATCTCAACCCGACATTGTGAGCCACGCAACGTTTTTAATTAAAAAAAATACTCCCATTTATAAGCGTTATTTGGTAAACCAATCACAAGCGCAGGATCCCTCTTTTAAGGTAAGTAATGGCAACCCAAAGCAAAATGTCGGATTCGCAGACGTTAACAATAAAAACAAAACTTTTTATTAAGAAAATATCACAACACCAAGGGGGCGTTAAGGAAATACATAGAAATACTTAAAAATAAATCTGTGTATTTTATTTTTATTAAAGACACGTGTAACAACACATATAAATGCAAGTGAGTGTGGTTGTCAAAACAGGACAAAACATAAATAATAGTGTAGCGGACGTTATAGTACTAAATACAAACCGAACTATAAAGAAACAAATAACTGAAACATTAGCTCCATTATCAGGTCTCGTTGAAATAATATATTATTAATTAATATTTTCAATGTTACTTTTTAGTATATATCAGACTTTTTTCATTTGTATTAATTGATATTGTCATATCATTGATGTAATTGACCTATTTAATAATTTACATTATAAATTATAAAAAAAATTAATTGTATTGTAATTATGAACACTGTTTTTAACTATTGACAGTTATATAATTTGTAATTATTGAAATGGATTTTAACGTGTAATAAGCTACATTGACTTATTTATTATAATGCATAGTATTTGACTTTAATATATGTAACTTTTAATAGATTAGATTTGATTGATATTTAGATTAGATTGTAATATAAATGATTGCTATTCGTTTGTTATATGGTGAAGGGTATATTTGAAATCTTAAATTATTGTACTATTTGTTTTTTCTTTAATCATAATATGTTGCATACACAATTTAATTAGGATATTCTTGTAATCATTTGTATATATGAATTTTTAATAATTAGACATAAAAGTGAACATCGTACTAATACCTTCAATGCCTCAAACCTATTATTTATATGGATTTGTAGACAATTTAATGAAGTTACGAGTACATGAACGGGACAACTCAGGATGTTAGCTATATTCGTCGGGACACGATAAAATCAATAATTTAATGAATATTTCACATGTTATGGACATTACTACTAACGCAAACCTTTCAACACTGATGGAAATAGAATATCATCCATAGGTTCAATCATTGGAGCAGTTCGATGCAAGACTAATAGACAAAATTTGTTTCTTTATGAGATCGGTTGTAACTGTGCATAGCTCGTAACCTGGCATTGTGGTCCACATGAACTCAGTGTATAGAACTATCGACTGTGCTGTACTAACCACCAAAGATAACGGATCATGAGATGGTCAGGCAAATCCGCAATAATGGAGTGACACCGAACATGTACGTATAATACTATAGTGAGCCGATATCAGTTCAATACCAGCTTTATAAACATTGAAATATATGTAACATTTATCAAATCTGGTCTGCAGATTTGTTGATATACTGAATAAACTACAAATACGTACTTTTTATTCATGTAAGCATGCACATATATTTTTAAATAACAACATTTATGTATATTATATTGACACATAAAACATATACTTATAAAAATATCGGAGGCTGCTTTTGATAATAAATTTAAATATACTTTTGGGTTAGTAAAAGTGCACATGAAGCTGTAAAAAGCACATTAAACATAAATTAAAATCATAACACATAAATTTTCCTGTCCATGAATGTGTTGTGTTAATATTGTGAATAAGTAACTTAAAATTATTTGTATCATGTATCACAGGAGTTGTTACATATTTTATTTTTAACAAAAGATAGATTAGAGCCGAAATCATTTTAATCATTTTCAGCCTTTTTTAAACGTAAATCTTGAACATGATAACAAAAAAAAACTGGCGATATATGTTCGTGTTTTTTTTTTTGCAAAATCATTTTCATTCATTCACAGACAAGTTGTTCTTTATAATTTCTGTACAAAATATACATTGTTAAAAAATGCCAACCCCGATAGAATATACGGGACTTTTGGAAGCTCTTTAATTTTTATTTATATTCAGTTCAGTAGATTTAAAAGATTAATTAAAATATCACCGTGAAAAGAACAATTGGGATAATTACATACAACTAAACATCACAGACAAAGATGCTTTTGGTATGTTACTGGCCGACGTGAAATGATAAATCAAATTTTATTATCTTTTTAAAATCCTTATGGATTTTTTTACGCGCCAATGCTACACAATCTTATAGAATCATCAGACTAATATGTAGTAGAAGGGGTACAGATATATTTTCATATTTTCTTCCCCGCTTCTAAGCCACTTAGTTATGAAAACATTTGTTCCTCGATATTATTTTATATTTGCATGGAATTAATTATATAAACCCAGCTTTGATGAGTCCTTCGGTTCTTTACCGCGAAACTTCCATCATAAACAGCGAAACTGGTTACTAAAAAACGGTCATTGCAGTAGATAAACAAAGAAGTAGAACCAAAAACTTTAAAAAAATTATTGAACACTATTTTTGCTGCCCGAATCTTTAATTACTAGAAATATAGTCAGGTCAGCTCTTGCACGATCTTGGGGTAGGTGTGGGTAGGTATAAGTTGGTGTAGTGGAGAAGGAGAACCGGAAACCTCAAAGAATCCCAGCCCCCACTAACACAAATTTGCTTGGCTAGCAAAGAAAGCTAGGGTAGAATACGGCCACGACGCCACTTCAATTAGTAACACAAATATATCATTCAAGCTATTTTTTGTCAAGGATATAAAGATTTAGATAAAATAACCCTGTATAAGTCCAACGGAAGTACAAGTAAGCTGTAATTGTATGAAGCAAGATGTAAACGAGAGCACTACTTACATTTAAGGGACGCTCTCTCCATTATCAACAATTTGGCCATCTTAAAATATTCTATGTATTAATATACAATCTTTAAATAATCCTGTACGTGTAACTCTAGTTATAACCATTAGACGTATATAGGGTAAATTTTTCATATTCGTTAAATTTAAGCCCACTTCTCTAACCAAGCAAAATTGTGCAAAGTCTTCACCCGGGCAAAAGTTGTCATCGAAGCTGGCAGAAGTAATTCTTTGAAGTTTACCTTTTCTACTACAACTCGGCAACAATAAAAATACCTCGTCCTTGCCAACATCTGTCACCCCAAGGAATGATGTCATAGAACTTGTCTGATATTTTTTAGCAGTTATGTATATGGTCAGCAAAAGTGTTCAAAAATGTCCCTGCATACGCTTGTTATTATTACCCATTAAAAAAAACATATTACATTACACGCCTGTATTTTCCCGAATGGGCAGACAGGTGTCAAACAACCCCATTTAATCAATTATATTTCATATAATATGGTGCGAGCATAATGCTATCAAAATAAGAAAACCCTCGTTAGTTTTATAGTTAAAAATACCATCAGTCTCCAAAAACTATAGTACTTACCATGACGATGCACTCTCATACAACTGGAACTGATGTCCGTGGTGACGGTGAAGTAAGGAAGCCACAGATCCTCAATGTGAACTTCCCCGAAGGTGGTCCTTATGGTGGTGTTGAACTGCCGCCCGGAGAACATTGAGGTGGCTGGGTACGTCAGGTCCATCAGCTGTTTGCCCCATTGGGTCATTTTCTGGAACGTATGGATTGGATTCGATCAACGTTCTGTCGTAAATCGTCGAGTACCAGTTGAGGCGATTGAATCCGTTGAAATACGAACCAAGAGGATCAACAGCACCGGTCCCTAGTTGATACAAGACAAATCCATGATGAACAGGAGATGCCGCAACTATTCCTAACTATAAGGCGTCCCGAGCTCTCATTGAAAAAGACCAGCGGATGTAGATAGTCGGAGTTATCCGACTTATTCACGTGAGTTATCCCGTATTATTTACTAAAATAAATATTAAGATATAAATATTAATGAGATGACCATAGATGTGTAACGTATATTTTCACTGCATATTTTCTGCTTACGGTACTATTGACTTAGTGTTTCTTCAGTGACAGCACAGGCGTACTTTTATATACACTATCATATACAAACATTATATTCACATACACCGTCATATTATATTTCATATTTAACAAACTAAGTTCATAGCATATTGGGGTTTAATTATTGCTATATTTGGCTGGTGTAGGAACACTGTGTCACAACATACAATTTGCTAAAAACTAGTTTGTGAGGTAGATCCTGTTGTTATATTGTGAAATTGTATAGCCTACCAATTCCTATATTTGTTTACTACTTCTTTGTATACTGCCATTTATATGTTTGTATGACTGTTTGAAATAAATAAACATTGAATAATAAACGTTTTATGGCTTGCTTATTGTTCTTTGTTCCATGGCATTACTAGAATATTTTCATAATAAAGAACCTGATATTGCACAAACCTGCGACCATTCCCTGGCCTTCTGGGTGACAGTAGTAATGTTTCTTTCCATGCACCAGAGGGCGCCCATAAAAGCGCCGATGCTCACGCCACCGACCATATCGATTGGAATACCGGCTTCCTGCAATTACAAGTACATATGATGGTTTTAAATGGGCCATGTTTTGTTGGTGGGTTACTCAAAATGTATAAATCAAGATTGTAGATAGATTTCTTTAGTTTTCATTTTGAAAATGCTAAAATTGGTACTTGTTGCAAATAAACAATGTTTTTTATGATTATTTGTCTTTTATAGTGGTAAAGCCTCAATGAAACTCGCTGGGTGTAAAAATTGATGTGTCTACTCTAGCCTAGTTAAACAGTCTCGAGCGAGCTTTCAAAATGTCAAATTTTATTTTATTCTGACATATACTGTACTGTACTGTATCATCCGGATCGTCCACTGCTGAACACAGCCTCCCCTATTAAGGGGGTATTTGCCATAATCCCCACGTTAGGCAGGCATCTCGGGGATCGCAGTGTAAGTTGACACTTCTTTAGAAGGCGCTGCTGTCCACCTTCCAGTATTTTTCCCTTAGTCGCCTTCTACGACACCCACAGGATGATATGGGGAGATGCAATTCTAACCCGACACCTCACAGGTAAAACACAGGTTTCTGACATATACGGCACACTAATTACAATCATCACACACTTATGCTATAAATCATATAATCAAGTGTGTGATGATGAGGTTAGAGCTGTACAGCGCAATAGCTTTTCATTACAACATGTGTTGCCGCTGATCACAGTCCATCAAATCATTTAGATAGATAGATAATTCTTTGTTTTTACACTGACACGACTAATATACAAATTTGATTCTTACAATTTTAACTAAAGTGTCACAATGGGCGGCCTTACCACTAATAGCGATCTCTTCCATTTAAGTATTGTCCAGTCTCATGGGACTACCTCTATGTAGTTAATACCCCCGTCTCCCAGCCCCCCAGTACCTGTATAGCTCGGATCATGCCGACATGTGCCGCCCCCCGCGCCCCGCCCCCGCCCAGCACCAGCCCCACCGAGGTGCCCGTCAGCCAGCGCGCCAGGCGGGAGAAGTCGGAGTGTACCGACGCCTCGGACATCAGCACTTTGCTGTACAACTCACTCTGAAATACAGAAAAATTCGAGTTAAGACGCTGACAAATACTGAAATTCTAACACTATGGTACTGCGTAGGAGGGAAAGAGAGGCAGTCATTATGAAAAACTATTAACACAAAACTATTAACTTTAATTTTGAGCTATTTTATTAATTTCTATACATATACATGAATAATTTACACTAGAAGAATATGTAAGAGTCCACTTCGCAATTTTATTCCATAAGGAATATTTTTATATATCGTGTTTCGGTTATAATTTAGTCATAGAGAGTATGATCAAAATAATATTTTTTTTTGTTACAAACTAAACATATTTTTCTAAAACTCAAGTAAAGATATTTAACACTAGCACCTTAACCTTTCAACAGCCAACCGCGAAGATTCGAAGGAAAAAGGAGGAAATAATTTAAATTAACCTGATATTTGAATAATGTTCCAATTCGAGTGTCATTGTTTCGACAAAATTTATGTATTTGAAAATACTCATGATCTGTGCGTATTATGAAATACCCATAAAAAGGCCTACATGAAATATATTACAAACTGTAAAAAAAAAACATTTTTATGCCCTTGTGCAGGTGCAAAAATATAAGCTTTTATTGCACAAGAATTTAAAATTCAGTTTTCATCCGCTTACACCGGCCAGAAACAAGAACTTTACGAACATGAGAAGCAAATTAAAATTTTAACAAAAACAACCGACTTCCAGCATAAAATACGGGATTAGGGATAACTCAAATACTACTCTCAGATCTCAGTCAAATTTATACGAGATCACATGACAAGTACCAGCTTCCGAATAAAAAAAACACAAAATCAGAGTGTAAAGAGTTAGAAGAACACACAAATACAGCTTTTAAAATTCAGAAGCTTTGCGTTCGTGCTACAAACAAAGCTTGGCATCTGGATAGTTGTAGACCATTCTTCAAAGCATGTAACATTCTCCCGCTGCCATACATGTATATTAGAGACATCTGTCTGTTTGTAAAGGTCCATCCAGAATATTTTAAAATGCGAAACGAGGTCTTTTCACGTCAAAAGAGGATTGAATTCACCCACTTATTGTATCAACCTCCTTGTCATAAAGTTATATACAAAAAAAAATGTTTACAATAATTGTATTTACTTATATAACAGGATTCCTGATGAAAAAAAAAAATTAAATGGTAATATATTCAAAATTAAATTATGTGACTGGCATTTATCTAAATATTTCTATAGATTAAGATAATGCATTAATAATAATTAAGTGACATTCATGTATTTAATAAAAATTTGTACTTTTGGTTGCATGCAGAATACATAAAACTTACATCTATATTTGAGACCTTGTATTACTCTATTCTTGCAAATAAACCAATGATTTGATTTGAAAAAAAAACTAGTAGAATTGAGAACCTTCTCATTTTTATAATTCGGTTAAAAGTAATTGTGAATGAATTATAAATAGCAATCTAATAATGATTATAGTTTTTTTTTTCATGGCGGAATGCCTTTATTAAACAAAATACTATGAACTATATACAACACTACAGCTACTACAATAAAAGTATTTAGACAGCCTATAGGTCATAGCAGATTATAGTTATTATATATGTACGTACTAGCTTTCCTGGCGCGGCTCCGCCCGCGCGTAAACGGTTATCGCGCAAAAACATTAACCTCTTTTTGCGCAGTTGGATAAAAACTATCCTATGTTTTTTCCCGGGTCTAAAAGTCTATATAATATTAGTACTGATAGTACTGATTAGTACTGAAGTACTGATGTACGTATGTATGTATACTCACGATCCTGTACTGACTCTTCCTGGTGAACATGCGATGCGGACAGCGCACGTGGTGGTGCTGGCTGACCCACGTGCGCATGTTGAGCCAGTGCACGGTGCCGCTCGGGTTGGCGCCGCCCTCGCGGTGCAGCAGCACCAGCTCCTTCTGCGTGCGGATCGCGAGCCGCTCGATCTCCTTCTCTATCTGTTGTGCATATACACACTGGACTTAGGATTTCACTTAAGAGACATAGATTTATTATTAAGATTAAGATTATACATAACACTAGCGCTGGCCCGCCCCGGCTTCGCACAGGTATTTAACGAAAATTTGAAATATTACAAATTTAAATACATACAAGTAGTTATTCTGACATAACTATAATAGTTAGACATATGGTATTACGGACATTTTAGTACATATTGATGTCCTCTATAAAATTGAAGTACATCACATACATAAATATATAAAATCAAGCCTCTTTCCTGTAGGGGTAGGCAGAGACCACATATATCCACTTGCTATGATCTTTGCATATCGATACCTTAATTTGATAACCTAATAACTCCACTTTTTCACGAAAATTACATTTTGATACCGGCAGAAACAAGATTTTTTGCTCTATTTTTCTGTATTGGTTTAAAACGCCATCTGAAAATCAAACAACTCCGAGTAAAAAAAAACGAAAGAGATATTATCTCTTACGCTTCATCTACACTCATCAATTCTTTCATACTTAAGCGTTGGTTTAGGGTACTCCTGACCTTTTTTTTTTTTTTTTGTACGTGGGGAAATGCTGTTACGCATTCCCGCCTGGGGGAGCAGGCGGGATATGACGGGCTCGGCTAAAGGCGCCCATACCGTCTAAAACCCCACGGTGTTCCGACGTCTTCGCCTGATGACGGGGGGCGCGGGACCGCTAGTATTCTACCGCAGCCCCCGTCGACGCCGCAGCCCGCTGTAAAGTGGCGGGCCCTCCTCGGTGAGGGGTGTCAATAGGAACACCCCTCATACTACTCCTGACCTAGCCATTTTTCAGAACGTCTTCAATCTGATTTCGGAACGTTCGCCTAGGTCTTCCCCTTCCAACACTTCCGTTCACTTGTCCCATTTATACCTGTTTAGTCAGTCTCATCTCATTCATTCTCTCTACATGTCTTAAGCATCTTAACATACCTTTCATAAATATATGTCTAGCGAATATATTTGAGCTAAAAACTGTCGCAAGTTTTGTCCATAGTTATTATTTAGCAACCGGTTAGGAATCGCGTAATATTTGTGACAGTTCGGACGGAGAAATTCTGACTTTGACAGCTGCGGCAAAACCGTCTCAATGCCAAACGTGCTGAGGCCCGCGCTCGACGCTGTGCACAATCGTGACTCCCAGAGGAAGAACTTCAAATTAGTTCAAAACTGGTCGGAGTAATATCCGGTAAAATTTACGAGAGTCCTAACTGGTTACTAAATAATAGTTAATATATGACAATTATAACAGAAAATTATAGTTTAGTCCACTCTCTGAACATATCCTTGTATGTATTATTCTGAGATGCTCATAGCGCAGCTTGCTTAGTCGTTATTAACCTAACAACTAAGTTAAGCAACGCCTGCGGTCATTACTTGGATGGGTGATCGTTATTGGCATTACTACTGAGCGTGCACGTGCTTCGGAGGGCATGTTAAGTCGTCGTAGGTCTCGGTCGTTGTCTTAGGATGTTAGTCGTTATAGCTTTGCTTAGGGGTGGCATTTTACGAATGCTACCTAACTTAGCTAGTAGCCACCCTCAAGTATAAAACTGTCGCCAAGCACCTAACGGTATGTTCCGGCAGCTGTCCTTGAGAAACAGTAAATCTAGGTTAAACAGAATAACATCTTCGATCACGTCATCACTTACCATTAGGTGAGGCAGTGATCAAAGGCTAGCCAATAAACTATAAATTAAAACAGAATGGTTACCTTCCCAATGCTGGGCTGTTTATCTCCCAGAGCGACGATAAGTATGCAGTCAGCTTGTCGTATGCAGCGCTGTGTCCATTGGGTCAGGCTTGGATCGCATTGATACAATGCTACCTAAAATAATAAAGTATATGGTATAAGTTGAAAAGTCGAACTGGAAAAAGTACACTATGTACCCCCATGTGCAGTATATTTTACTAGCTGCGCCCCGCAGTTACACCCGCGTGGTGATGGCGGATGATAACAATGACGAAAAATCCTATCCTATGTGTAAATCCAGCGCCCTATCTACCTCCATAACAAATTTCAACTGGTCCAACCGTTTGAGCGTGAAGAAGTAACAAACATACAAACACACTCACAAACATTCGCCTTTATAATATTAGTTTGATAAAGATCTTGTTACTACCAAATATGCATAAGAAATAAATTATCAATGTTTATTGTATTTATGATTCACTATTTTGGAGATAATGGCTTATATATAAAAGATAGCTATATGCTGTCGCGGGCATTTTTGTAGGACAATTAAATATAAACATTACCATTATACGTTATGTACCTGTTACACTAAAGGTTTTTAAAGCGCACGCCAGAATAGGTCGCATATGGCAGAATATTTTCCTACTTAACACTTATCGTTATTTTTTGACAATTCACACAATATCTTTAAAAATTATAGCCTGTGTGTTATTTTGATCTATAAGCTATTGTTCGATAAACAAAGGTAAGCTATACAATCGGTTTTGAACCCTATCGCGGAGCGTTTAGTGTTCGTATTCGCGCGGACGCGAATCTTGTTATAATTGCGAGGACACGATCGGAATGTGTAAGACATTTCGATCTGTGCAGCCGCCTGTCACCATTTTAATTTGAAGTCAGTCCGCTATAGATCTCCGTTCTGGTCACTTGCGCACACGCGGTCGTGCTGCGAAAATAGTTATTACCTTCGTATAAAGGGACTCTAAACATAATAGTGATACAGTGATAAGGACACGGTTTTGTGTGTTATTATGGTTGTGTGTGGAGAGAGATTAGAGTTATCTCGGACACCGGGCGTTCGGTCGGGAGGAAGGTAGGATCTCTTCCTCAGCGGGCTACGGACTTTAACATCAGGAGTCAGGGCGGGTTATTGGAATAGAATTCCTTTCGTTATTGGACTGCAGTCTCATAAGCTAGGTATTTCCTATATAATTTATGACATATTCAGTTGCATTAAAAAATCAACTTTTACGCACACATTTTTTGTTTTTTAATACATATCAATAAAATACACTAATACATAAATAACAAATATTAACATATTATACACAAATATTTATGCATCTAAACATAAACTTAAATATCAAGAAGTATTAGATAAATAATAATTCATAACTATAGTTTTAAATATTGAAAGGGATTTGGCAAGTCTTATATCCACCGGCAGTGCATTCCACAAGCTTGGACCGTGAAAGACTTGTCGAAGAACTGTGAAGTATGAGGAGGCATTTTCAGTATATGGGTCTCAGTAGATCTTAAGGATAGGGAGTGTGAGTGATGTTAGAATTCAAAACGCCCTTATAGAGATATGGAGGATCATTTGGAATGATGAGAATATTATAAAGCAAAGATAAGATATGAGCATTCCGTCGAAGACGAATTGGCAACCACTTCAGCCGTTTTCGAAAGTTGGAGACATGGTCATATTTTCATAGACTAAATATGAACCTTGTACATGTTTTGCAAGCGTTCAAGCTTGTCTAGCTGATCTTGGGTTAAATCGATATATGATATGTCAGCATACTCAAGTATATTAACACTTACCTTGTGTTTATCCTCTTGCTGCGCCAGCCAAGAACTGAGCCTGTACTCGTTATTTGGATCCATGATGGTCAGCCCGAGGAGCTTCCTGATCACGTCCGATGTGAGGCGGACTGTGGGACCTGGTTCAACAAGAGATATCTAATTTAATCGGACTACACTTTACCATTTCTACCATTTAATATTAGAATACTATAATGGTACTTAATATACAGGGTTATTAGTAATATGCTAACAACCTCATAGGATTGACTTCTGCTAGTCCTAACAAACATTGTGATTTTTTTTTGTAAGTTTGACCCTATCAGTACGACGACAACGATGTTAAAAGTCTCTTGTGCCTGTAATGTATTATTTCATATTTTTTATTAGGCACAAGAAAAAAATTATGAATAGATTCTGGTGTTACTTTACGGAAATCCATATTTAATAATAAAAAAATATTTATATATATCGCCAGACATATTATGATTCCACAGACATGGGCCGAGTCTGTTTTCGACTCCGGGAATCGAACCCAAGACCTTGTGATTCTAGAGCGGACATTTCACAAACAAACCTACGTGGCTGTCTATTTTCTATTTAAGTCTGATTTCACTATATCTCATTCTAGCTAAGTCAAATGTTCAGAAATACTCACCAATAGCGCACAGCGAGTGGTACAGTTCATAAGTGAAAGCGGTTAGCGGCACGTCATCGCTGACGGGCACCACGGCCACGGTCGAGAAGTTGTGTTGCGAGGGACGGGACTCTAACGTCGCCGCGCCCAAACCCGCTGTCGGCTTCTGCCATGAACCTGTTCCAATGATACCGTTTAGCTTCATATAACCTTGTTTGAAAGAAATAGCAAAAATATTGCATACCATACTAAAGAAGAAACAAGGTTAGCCAGGGTATTGTTTAACTAGAGTGGTAGTGGAAATTAATATTTTCCTTTGAAAACGAAGCCTATCATGTAGTTCGATTTCAAAATGGAAACTAGAGACAATGGCCCTAGGTCATTTAGTTTATTTACCTAAAATCCTATGCCCCAGCAGGTTGATAAGTCGAGTGACGACTACAGGGAAGCGCAGTTTGATCGCGTTGAACAATCCCTCGGGCAGCTTGGCGAGCTCCGAGTCGCGCACCGCCATCACTGTCGTGCTGCGACGGGTCTGGGTTACCATCTCCACCTAAGGACCAACATTATATGAGACGAAAACAGAATGTGGTGAATATGGAACCAAGCAGATTAACGTTTCGTTAATGAATATTGTAAAAATCTAAAGAAAGTGAAAAGTTAACGATCTGATATAAATGTGGATAAGTTTTATTTATTTTTTAGTTCTAGGTTAGCCTGAACAACATCTTCGACCACATCATCACTAAACATCGTCAAAGGCTAAACTAATAGGAAAAAAAAATATCAATAATTTCAAGCAACTTTTTTTTGGTTTTTATAGACATTATACTAAAATGTTTATATTTTCAATAAATTCTCTAAGAGTTTTCGATTCGTCCATGTTTTTTATTCCAGAATCATAATCATCATCTCATTATTTACCCTTATCTCACACAAGCGTGGTCGGTACAATACGTTTCCTCTAACGACAAAAGAGAATACACAAGAAAAAAATATACAGTCGAATTGGGAATTATTTTGGAATTCGGTTTTAAGGCCAGCTGCTTTCTGACGACAAATCTCCGTGGTAACTCTTGCTTGTACCTGTTAAATTTCAGTAATTGGGATCTTTATGATGGTACATTATAGTAATCGCTAGCGGACAGATATCCTAACAATATTTCCACAGAGAATTGGCGTCAGGAAAGCAACCGCCTATTTAAACCGACGTCGAAACCTTTATAATATGTACATGTTTTTTATGAGCGAAAGACATTGCACCGAGCCCACCAATGTACTAAGGGCAAGAAAATGAATGTACTTACAATGCCAACCAGGTCCCCCTTGCCGTATTCTCCTACCAACTCCTTCTTCCCGTTGGGGTGCGTGATCACCGACCGCAGCCGGCCGCTCAGCACTATGAACGTAGAACCTGCCTCTTCGTCTTGCCGGTACACCGCTCGGCCTGATTCAAGGAACACCTGGAAATAAAAAGTAACAAGTGAAGAACAACCCGATTCGAGGAGCATCTGGGAAATAATAGTGATTTTTGTAGGACAACCTGATTGTTTCAACAACTAAGGAACTAATAGTAACTAGTGAACTGATTATATCAACACCTGCATAATAAATACGGAAATGTTAGTAGAATTACTATTTAATATTTTTATAAACACAATGCAAGTGTTATTCTGATTCGCACAGAAACGTTTTTTAACTTATGCCGAAAGCATTTTAAAGAGCTTTGTAATATAAAAGTAATAAAACAACTTATTTATTATTTGGAAAAGTGAACGGAAGTTTTGATATCAGATTGAAAACGTTCTAAAAAATAGCCAGGTCAGAAGTACCCTAAACCGACGTTTATGTAAGGAATGTAGCAAGTGGCATATCCCTTTGGGAAATAGGCGTGGTTTCATGTATGTATAGTCCTTGTTATCAAAATTAAAAATAATTACATTAAAAAAATACAGATTTTAAATTTATTTCATTGGAGATTTCTTCGATCTATGTTTACTCACCCAATCCAGTGCAAAATCTACTTGTCTGACAAACGGCGAGAGTCGCTTCACCACAGTGTTTGCAATGTGCAGGACGACCGAAGGCCTCTCCCGCATGATGCTGTACACGGTACTCTTGGACAGAAGACCGATACGAGAGAAATGCTTGGCGCGAATAGAGAAGAAGGAAGGTTCGCCAGTCAGGACAGCTAAGCCGCCTTCGACTTCACCTGAAAGAAAAAGGAGATACCAATATTTTAACCATTACTTATGTAGATTATGAAATAATAATATGGTATCTTGAAGCAGTGATGGCACAGTGGCATTGGCTATGGACTGCCACGCAGCAGGTCTATAGTTCGAATCCCGCCACGGGCTTGAGCTTCACCGCATGGTGGAAGGGCATTTTGTGAATGCCCGCCTGGCTAGCTACCACCTTCAAGTAGAAAATCTGTCGCCAAGCACCTAACGGTGTGTTCCGGCAGCTGTCCTTGAGAGCCAGTAATTCTAGGTTAAGCCTGTAAACACCTTCGACTACATTTTCACTTACCATCAGGTGAGATTGTGATCAAAGGCTCACCTATCAGCAATAAAAAAAATGATTTTGGTAGTGAAACATGGGTGCCGCATTATTTGACTAATATCAAGCCTGGCTCACACCACACTTTAGGTACAAAGCTATAGGTACATCGGCGTATCCGTCCGGACGGGATTATTGTACGGTGCGTGCCGCGTCAGAAGAGATCAGAGCTATGCGTAGCTATGCGATAGAAAGAGAGATGCCTTGTAGGTCAATATAAATATTAGGTAGTCCGTGCTTTGTGAGCTGAAGTGCACTTTATTGCTTCAAAGCTAGAGTCGCTTATTTATTGGAATGGCTTTGCGGAGGGATCCTTTTGGTCATTTTTATTCTATGCTAATATACAAAGAGCAGCGTGCTTAGAAGCTTGCCTTACCTTGTATACCGGTACAGGAATAAAGGGATTTTGGACAGAGTTGTAATATTTGACGTAATTAGACGATAGGTAATAGGCAACTACTTTTGTCGCGATTTGAACTACTTTACCCACTTAAAAACAAAAAAATATAAGCAGTAAAATGCCTTCAAACAGTTTTTGGAGTCTAGATACCACAGAATTTTATCGGAAAAGTTTAAATGATCATCCTCTTAGATGGCAGAAATGTATAGATAGTTAAAGTAGACACTATATATATTTCATTATATTTTAAAAAAACTTGTGTATGTCTGTGGTTGAATCTTACCAGGGTATGCAGTAAACATGTGAACCTCCCCTTCTCCTTCTGCCACTTTTTGAGACACCAGCAACGCGCCAGATAGAAGGTATACCAACGCCACATCCTGTAACATTATCCAACTTATTTATTATAAGTCCACCTATGATTGATCCACTTCTTGCAAACCATGTTTCTCAGTCTAGTGAACGGTGATCCTGAGCGACTGAAAGGGATAGAACTAATAGAAAATGGGGTCATGGGGTCATGGGTATACATATCTGGTTCAGCTAACCTAAACTATATTTTAAAACACACACACACACATCCTCACGCCTGTATATCCGCGAAAGTAGGCAGAGGTGTACAAACACCAACTACTATATTATGTTTTAAGTTCCGTGTAATAGCGCCCTCTATTTGTAGCCTATGACATCTACAGGGATAGAAGATAATGATTGTACCAGACTTCGGAAGTTTCCCTTAGGAAACCAACTCTAATATCTGCTTACTCAGGGGCTCGGTTGTGTGGGAGAAACTATAATGTATTTCTAATGTGTAGAAGAGATGGTAGATATGTGCATAGAGTAAGTGTGGAAACTTATTTAGAATTTGAGGATGAAGTACACAAACAGAAACGGGATGTCTTTTTTACGCCATAGAGTGGTAAGATAAAATTGTAAAATCATGAAAACTTGGGTTATTTCGTATGAATGTGGAGTTGAAAAGCTGATAGTTAATGTTTCTTGATGAATTCATAAAACACGAGGCAATTCATGTATAGAATATGTAACATCAAACGGCGTTGAACATTTTAGTAGGTACGTCCTTATTGACGTGAATACGTCTTAAAAATGAAAGAGACGCAATTCAAAAAACCAATGATAACAAAATCGGTGGATACAGTTTAGTGTTGCAGCTACATAACTTTCTATCATCCTCATCCGAATTTCAATTACGCCACTGTATAGCTAAAGAATCAAAGAATTTATTACGCTAAGCAAGGATTGTAACACATCGCGCGGCGGAGGGGGTATCCCACCATTTTCAGACATATTCACGTACAACAAACGACCGTGTCCATAACACAGCTACACCCCTTATTTTTCATGATTGCACACCCACACAAACACACATAAATTCACTTGTATACCTTAGTTTCTGTACCTGTCTTATTTCCGGCTCACCCGGGATATTACAAAACAGCTTAGGGAAGAAAATTATTTTATTAGAGGTTTTGATAAATTATAACATACATATACATATATATACAAGACAGAGTCAGCTGATAAAGTAGGGTGTAAACTGTAAAGAGTTAAGTTTATCGACCCCAGTTTTTAATGTACGTCATTATTACCTGTACCAGATGGTAGGTATCCTTAGTAAGTGTCTAGCTGGATACAACCGCAGAATATCTGACAGTGTGCAAACACTTCCATGTTTAGGTGTGGGCAATATAGTAAATGAAAATTCTGGGCAATTCAACATAAGTCTTTAACTTCTTGTTATGACGAGCGCAGTGCAGTGTCAAGTAGAAACGGGGATGGTGACACTACAACTGTAATGCCATGACGCTTACCATCAAACGCGCGACTATTCTGTCTCATCACTACTTAACAAATATATATAAAATATTGCTATAGGACACACACAACACACACTTTTCTAAAACTGTATCGACATTGTCAAATGAGGCAAAGCGTAGCAAATTCGGTGCCGTGGATACGTCTGTGTTGTTCAATTATTATTTTTTCTTGGTTTGTCAGTAATTTTCGATAATTTAAAGTGAAACAGATATTGAATCCCAATTTTGAATTTTGTTATTTATAATAGTTAATTATTGTCACGGTAAACTATAGGACACAGAAATAGGATAAGTTAGTACATCTCACCTTGTGACTCTCCTCCTTCATAATATAGGTGCCAGCGGGCAGGTCTCTGACTTGCACGTTACCGCGAAGCACGTGGTCGCTCTCCAGCCCCAACTCCTTGACGAAAGCTTCTGTCGCTATTTGCACCAAGGCCTGGAATCAAAGGGATATGCATGTAGTTGTCTACTATAAGTAATTTAAACTTTATGACCCGAAAAACAATATTGCAATCTTTTTCATTTCGAATTTTGAAGAAGATAACTTCCAGTGAGACTTGACCTTGCAACCGCAGAATACCGTACTGTCGCAATACCAATTATGCTATGGAAGCCAGCAGCTGGACTTATGGAATGCCTGCCTAGCTACCACCCTGAAGTAGAAAATCTGTTCACAAGCACTTACCGGTTGCTCTACGTAACAACGGTCAAACTTGATAAAGTTAACTAAACCATATCATTTTAGTACAACGTCTAATATAAAAGAACAAATATCAGCCAAGCGCAAGTTGGACTCGGACTCAGGAAGGACGAACTATATAAAAAATAACGATATTTATTATATGGGTGCACTCAGGAAGACTGTGTGAAAAAATAACGCTGAATTGTGTATTGGTGCTCTCAGGAAAAAAGAACTGCATGAAAAAATTACCATAAATAGTGTATTAGTGCACTCAGGAAGGGAGATCTGTATGAAAATACAACCATAAATAGTAAATTGGTGCATTCAAGAAGAACTGTGGGAATAAATATAATTAATTGTGTATTGGTGCGCCCAGGAAGGAAGAACTGTATGTTTTTTTTTATTCATGATAAGTTCACGTTTATAACGATACTCTGTGTAGTGGTACACTCTGGAAGGTAGAACTGTATCTGTATGAAAAAACAACGATAAAAAATATATTGGTGCACTCAGGAAGAAAGAACTGTTTGAAAACAACGATAAATTATGTATTCGTACGGAACTACGCATAAATTTGTAAAGAAGTGTAACTCTCATACAGTTACCGCTTTGATTTTGATCTGATCAAGTTCACAATTAACATAACATGGACAAAAAGCATCTAAATTCAATGGAATTGTTAATTGATTTGGCGCTTTGAAAAGATCGCATCCGTTGTTGTGCCGCAAAGTAAACTTTTTTAAACAACGCCCGCCGCGTTAAGGTTTGCGTTCTGCTGTTTTTGGACTTTACTTAAATTTCATTACATATTTATTCGTAAGTACGGAACTATTATGTGAGAGTGGGACACTTGGTCGGCTTTATTTGAGCAACAACCGAAACATTTTACTTTAACTTTAAAATAAATTGATTTAAAAAAATGGACATACTACTCTGTAATAAATTACTCAGAAGTGGGGATAGCCATTAATAAAATGGATAAATGAAACCTGTTTATTACCTTAGACCACATTAATCAGCTAGCCTCAACAAAAAAACTATAGTTGTCAGAATTAAGTACCTCTTCATCCAAATTGTCTGTGTTGTGTTTCTTGAAAGATGAACCTTCCTTGTTCCTCTGGAAGGAAGATGTTGGTTGTACATCTGGCTGCTGCTGAAAACATTACGAAACAATATGCTATGATAATACAATAATAGTGTTTTATACAATATACTCTACAAAGAGTTTATAAACGGGGGCTTGTACCAATCAAAATTCCCGTAGTTTGCCTTTTTTTAGACAGTCGTGTAAAAAAGGCAAACTACGGAAATTTTATATTTTAGTACGGTTATATTTTCAGGGTTCATGTATATATGTATGTTTGTGAGTTTCTTTATTCCACCACAACTTCTAAAAGGCAAAACAGTTTTAATGTATTATATTATATCATTAGATTCTTCTTGATAGCGCAGGTGACACTAGGTACATAAAAAATAGTAGAAACAAACTAGCGGATTTTAGACGTGAAATAGTGAGAAAAGAAAGTTTTTTTTTTTCGCCGAATCCATTTAATGCTTATCAAAATGAAGGGCTTTAAGATGCGATCCTATAAATATAATATATAAGCTTGCAGCTTTAATTTCAATGGAACTATAAAAAGCTTAACGAAAATAAATAATTTACAGTTGGATTTTTTAATTCATTTGTACTTGTATAAAATCTGACGAATTGATAAATAATTTGGCTACTAGCGCGATTCGAACTCGCCACTACAGCTCTCGCTCTACCCTGAAACTATGCCCCCAACCGCCAGTAACCTCATACTTATCCATATTATTGTACTTTGTTAAAATTATAGGGCCAGCGATAACAGGATTGGCTCGGTATACTCGTATTTTTCCTTACTGTAGCTTCTTACGGGGTTTTTATCATGCTACTGCTCGATCTGAGTCTTAACGCGTAAATTAACATAATGTATATGTGTACACAGATGGTGCCAATATTTTAACGTGTTGATTTACAAGCGGCATTACTAGTGCTATTAAACGTTAGATAGATCGGGATTTGAATTCTTTGACACATCAAAAGATTCTAATGTGTAGATTAGCGTACTAAACTACTCGTATATTGGCTACATTAACACTGCCTGATTCTTAGGGGCGCAGGCGCATTGCAAGGACGTGTGTACTTTGATTTTTAGACAAGACCTGCGGCGTTATTATGACTGCAGATACTATCCTGAGCTCATAAATTTATCATCACAGCTGAAGGAATTCCGCGAAAATAAATACAATAAAAGTGTAAAATCATAAGCATGTAATTTTTATTCAATTGTATATATAAATATAGTAATTTATCTCACTCATCGCAGCAAACTGTGCGGCTGATTCAACCACTTCTGTTGTATAAGTTAACGTGTTACTTTATTAGGAATTAACTCTTGACAGCGGCGTTGTAATAATGTAGCCAAGATAATGTAGAGAGATTAATGCCATAAATAACGAGCATTTGAACACTTACATTAACGTTAACGCAGGCGGAGCAGTAGTATATGAGACTTTGATGTATGTATGTGAAGTATATTTCAAGTATATTTTAATCAAAGAATTATACCTATATGTATGGAAGCACATAACTTGGTGTGTCAAAGTAGTGGTACAATTCCAAGTCTTTAATTAAACCACAAAAAACCAAGGTAAGTATGGTGTAGTTAGTCCTTACCTGAGGTGTGTTAGACGTGATATCGGGCACCATGTCAGGCCTAGGCCTCCGGCCCTGGATGTGGATGGGGGAAGACACCGAGTGGTCTGTCGAGCGAGCCTCCTGTTCACACCATCATGCGGTTAGAAGGAAACGATAGTTAAGGTTTTATTTACATGGTAGGGGGTCTATGAATAATGATTTACTTGTAGTAGGGGGTAAAACCGTGCAATTAAAGACGGGTCCTGCTAATGTTTTTCAAACATCGGGCATACATTTGCACGTAAGTCTGCGCATCGTCCGTGCAGAAGACGGGTCTATATACAAAAACTTTGTTTCAGAAACACGCACTGTACATTTCTTTGGCTCACGTAGTATAATACACTCAGTGATTTGTTCAACTATTAGGGCCAAATTAATGGCCTCAATCTTATAACATAATTATGCAAATGGGATATTTATATTGACGATCACAAAACAGAACGACAGATGACAGAATATTCCTTTTCACAGATCATTGTTTCGAGCAACTCCTAAAAGATAATTAAGTTCGCTAAATCGAGTTATACGATTAGCTTGGGTTAAATTGGGATTCACAAACAGTTGGCAGTATAACATTTTTCTACTATTACAAATTATAGAAAAAGGTGTCAAATTGCAATCAATGAATGAACGAATTGAACTCATTCATTCAGTGGCAGAATGTTTACTTTCGCCATTTCTGCCAGATGATCTCTTCGGTTTTCTTATTATGACATAAATTTATAATTTAGTTTTACAGTACAAAGATTCCAATATAATATTTGCGTGTGCCGTATTACTAGATGCTAGATACGGACAATTGATAATTTGGACTTTTAATCAAAGAGGTAGATCATTAATGTATACAACAATAAAGTATGTTCGGGAACTAATGTGTACTTTTCCTATCAGGCATGAAACGGATACGATATGGTAGGCTACTGAGTGTAACTAACCATAATCCATTCCATTATTATTTTATACATAGCTTATATTCTATTTTAAAAATGTTTTCTAGGTTTGATGAGGCGCACGCATGGTCGTATCTTACGTGTACATCGCATAATAAAATTTCATGCTCAAAATACGGCACGTTGTTTATATATGCAAATCATTCACTCTTTCATTCAAGAGTCGATTTATATAGGGACTTTAACATATACAAAATTTCCAGCTTAGTAATCTCAACGTGACTAAGAGAATGTACGGTGATGCTGTTTTCTGCACACATAATACTTATTAACTTTAATTGGAAAATGATAAACTAAATATTTGTAAGGACCAACGGGTTCATTCAGTTCATTCATTACTATGCATAGATGGCAGTCTTACCAAATGTTCTGGCAGCGATCTCTCGGTGTGGTGAGGAGAATGCATGGTGGTGCTGCTGTCCACGAGTACAACCTTGCCCGACTTGGCGGGGGACGACGATACGGTAGTGGGGCGGCGCTTTTCGCGGCCCTGGAATGTTTCATTTACAACTATAACTAGAGGCACTGTAACCTGAAAACTTCGCAACTGAAATATATATATTTTTCTAACTTTTTCAACCCACATACATGTTATGAAAATTTTCCACAAACAGAATCGAAAAAAAAAACATATTTATCGAACCTGTTCACACAATTTCAGGAGAATCGATTGAAAAATACAGACCTGTAAATGTAAATAACCGGAAATCCGGAATCCGGACAAACGAAAGCATTTTTATCCAACTTTGAAACAAGGCGCTCGTTAGGTCATCGTTAACTTTAGGTGAAAGCAGTATCCAGCTTGGCCTAAATTGGTAAACTTTGATCTCCTGCCCGGATTACAATAGAGTAGATTACATAAAATATTCCCGCAGAGGGCGCTGTATGTTTATTACTATGCTAATGTTTATTACTTTCCCTTACGTATTACTTTCCCTGAGGCGAACTGCACGTGTAAAGAATTAATACACAAAAATAATTACATTTTATTTTAAGTTGAATCTCTACCTAGCAATTATGTAAGTCGCTTGATTTGACTACCGACCCGAAAAGGGAGGTATTGCATGTACAAACATAAAGATCAACTTAAAAATTAAAAATGTCTCCAATAACATCTGCCTCATCAATCTATCGTCGTTGGGATGACTTGGTTACGCACATATATAATTGTTTAGTTTAAGTACACAAATTTATCTACTTTTATAGTATTAGTTAGTTACTCATTATGGTAAGTAGAACTTTATATTAAACTTTATTATTTCACTTGCTCTGTTCAAATAAATTACGATAATTTGTGGTTGACGATGTTGGTACATAAACTAGATAAAATTGAACTTCTGTAATCGTTTGTTGACTCAAAAATAAATTTAAAAAAAACTTACACCAGGATTGACCAACTCAGCACTCAGCCCCAAGTACTGATGCAGCGCAGTGAATGTTACACGTTGTAGACGCACCATTATGATCTGTAAATCATTTTTAGTTCTATATCGTTCTGGAATTGCAAACAAATAATTTTATAAATATTTTTTAAACTATATAGCACTAGCATTACCCGCCCCGGCAACGCTAATACTAAATATACAACAGAATGTCTTTATATACAACGTTCACAGCTTTTTTGTCATTAGACAATACAAACATGTTTTCTTTAGAGGTTACTCTTGAAAGAGCGACATTAAACTAAACTACTAACAATACTCAACGCTCAAATCTAATGCTGTAAATAGCCATATTGCTCTATATTAAATGCACAATGCATTTAAGGTAATTAATTGGAGAAGGATTAACGCTGTATTTCTTAAAATCGCTTCGTAAATAAGCCATTATTTCTCATAAAAAGTAAAGGATAAAAAATGGTTATATTGAGATATACCATAGCGGACTTTTTGTACACCTTTTTAAGGTGTACAATACTGTAAGTACATTATTTTGATCTATCTCGTAGGGATCCGCCAGCGTTTGCAATGTAAGTGCAAAAATATGTGTTTTTACGATATCACATTAGAAACTATACAATTTAATTATCAGTGTTTAGCGCTCTACTATATTATACATGTAAAACTTCCTTTTGAATCACTCTATCTATTTCTACCGCATCAAAATTTGTTGCGTAGTTTTAAAGATCTAAGCAAACACAGGGACAGACAGCGGGAAGCTACTTTGTTTTGTACTATGAAGTGATGTCAATTTTTATATCGCAAATTTTCTTCTAATACCGGTATCGTATTCGTGCTTACCGCCTATAAAAGACCGGCATTTACAAATCCACTACGGAGACGGTTAGCAGCGCGGCACGAATTTTGAAGTAATTAACGTAAGCCGTGACACTACTACTGAGCGCTTCCGTGCTTCGGAGGGCACGTTGAGTAAATATTATAGCAATAAATGTATGAAACTATTACCTGTATCACTCGAACAAAGATATCGGGATACTCCTTGAAGACTTCTTGGAAAGCGCGCATCGGCAGTTTTATAACTTGTGAGTCTTCTAGAGCTTTGGCGTTCACAGTCTTGTAAGGTTGGGAGTGACCCTGGAAAGAAAATACAACATAAGACATATATATGTATTGTACCTACCATAAAAAATTTGGAAAATTTTCTAACATCTAGACTAATAAGTAGGAAAGATTTGATTGTCTGTATGCATTGAATAGCCTCTGAAACTACTGGACCGATTTGAAAAATAATCGAACATTATCCCTGATGAACATAGGCTAGAGAAGATTTTAAAAAAAGTTAGGGATCCGTATGAAAGTTCCGTATAAAAAAAACCTTTTATCGCGTATGCTGCTGAAATTATTTAAAATACAGCAAAATGCTGTAACTACAATTTTATAGAAAACATAAATATCTATACAAAAGTCTGCAATACTATAGGTCTAACTTTTACAGTTATGTATGTCACAATAACTACTTTTTTATGTTTAATTTTAGAATTCTTGATTTTTTTATTAAATACCCGTGCGACGCCGGGCGGACCGCTAGTTGTATTATAATCTTCGACCTCATCACCACTTACCAACAGGTGAGATAGTGGTCAAAGTACACTCAGCTGTAATAAAAAATAGTTCACTAAGCCTAGCCTGTCCGACACGCCGTTAATTCCTGGATAGTCTATTCTTTTTGGATGTAATCACCGTTTAGCTCATCAAGTTTTCTTGGGTATATTCCTGGGACAAACATTGCTTACCGTCAATACATCGGTGAAGCTGAGCAGCGAGGTGACGCTCTCGCCGGCACGCACCACTTTCAGCGACAACCCGCTGCCGTCCTGATTCGTTATATACACGTTAACGCGTCCGGTCTGTACTACATACACGTTTTCATCGGTGTCGCCTGTAACAAACAAGTTAATATGTTAAAACGGTCTCTGTTCTCTAATCATCGAAACCGAAGAACAAGTCTCTCTTTTGTACATTTAGATGCTTGACTGACATCAAACATCATTCTATTTTAGGGTGGTAGACAGCCAGATGAGCATACAAATTGCTCCACCAAAATGTCGCGAAATTCAAGATCGTGGAAGCCTAGTACTTAGTACTTCGAATCAAAACACAGAACATTAATACTTCCCGACAAAAGTCTTTTGGGAATTTAATCCTTATGAGTTTAATTTTATTAAATGTTTAAAGTAGAAACTTACTGTTGACAATTTGATGCCCGAGGGGGACATCATTAACGATAAATTTTACATAAAAAATGCAGCTAGATACAATCTTTGTAAAAAAAAAGCATTGGCAGGCAAGCTGATTGTCTCGGCGTTTTTACACAGCATCAAGCTTCTCCAAGTGACCGGACACTCTGATGCTGTGGAGCATGTAGAATGCATCTGGTGGGAACTGATCATCGTTCGTCAGGTCTTCTTCTAACAGTTACTTACCAATTTTGTAGACAAAAGCATCGGCGGGCAGGTTGAGTATCTCGGTATAAACATAACAACATCATAAAACCAGCTCCTCAAAGTAACCGAACACTCTGTTGCTGTGCAGCATGTAAAGAGCATCTGGTGGGACCCAATCATTTCGTTCGTTAGGTCTTATAACAGTAACTTACCAAATTTGAAAAGAAAAGCACCGGCGGGCACGTTGAATGCCTTGGTGTGTTTGCACAGCATCATGACCACCATCTTCTCAAAGTGACTGTGCAGCATGTATAGAGCATCTGGTGGGACACGATCAACGATGTCAGGCCTTCTTCTAAAAGTTACTAACCAACTTTGAAGAGAAAAGCACCGGCGGGCAGATTGAGTATCTCGGTGTGTTTGCACAGCATCAGGAACACCGGCTTCTCGAAGTGACCGAACACTCTGATGCTGTGTAGCATGTATAGAGCTTCCGGTGGGACACGATCAACGATATCAGGCTTTCTTCTAAAAGTTACTAACCAACTTTGAAGAGAAAAGCACCGGCGGGCAGATTGAGTATCTCGGTGTGTTTGCGCAGCATCAGGAACACCGGCTTCTCGAAGTGACCGAACACTCTGATGCTGTGCAGCATGTATAGAGCTTCCGGTGGGACACGATCAACGATGTCAGGCCTTCTTCTAAAAGTTACTAACCAACTTTGAATAGAAAAGCGCCGGTGGGCAGATTGAGTATCTCGGTGTGTTTGCACAGCATCAGGAACACCGGCTTCTCGAAGTGACCGAACACTCTGATGCTGTGCAGCATGTATAGAGCTTCCGGTGGGACACGATCAATGATGTCAGGCCTTCTTCTAAAAGTTACTAACCAACTTTGAAGAGAAAAGCACCGGCGGGCAGATTGAGTATCTCGGTGTGTTTGCACAGCATCAGGAACACCGGCTTCTCGAAGTGACCGAACACTCTGATGCTGTGCAGCATGTATAGAGCTTCCGGTGGGACACGATCAACGATGTCAGGCCTTCTTCTAAAAGTTACTAACCAACTTTGAAGAGAAAAGCGCCGGCGGGCAGATTGAGTATCTCGGTGTGTTTGCACAGCATCAAGAACACCGGCTTCTCGAAGTGACCGAACACTCTGATGCTGTGCAGCATGTAAAGGGCGTCCGGTGGCACCCGGTCATCGTTCGTTAGGTCTTCTTCTAAGTATTCCGCTGGGGGTTCTAGAACCTGGGGACAAATCGGATGCCTAAATGTATTGGGTAGGAAAAAACCTTTCGAAGTAATGGTCATTACATCATTATCGTTTTCTTTAATTGTTATTTTAAACAGTATAAAAAAAATGGCATACAGAAAAAAAATGCCATTTTGTGTCATGTAATTATTAGATAGATAGAAACACTTTATTTCCATACCATGAAAAAACATTACAGAAAATTAACACACATATTAGGTATACAATGGACGGTCTTATTTCTTAAAGCAATTTCTTCCAGACAACCGAACAGAAAGGATTTACAAAATTTGCCAGGTTGGCAGTTTACTAACTGTAAACATAACAATTATTCAAAAAGTACTTTTTGTATATATAAGGTGACTATTAATTCATAAACAATACTGCGGGGGATGGTGTAGAATCGATAACTGAATGTGATCCACTCATAATTAATTTTCACATAAACAAAATTAATACTAACTATTGCCTAAGCTGTGGCGCGTTGACTTTGAGAATGATAGCGACGACAACACTCGCGGCCGCCGTGGTCAAGACTCACAGTATTGCTGATAAATTAATAGTCACCTTATATATATATTTTTAGAACATTCTGTAGTCACGCCCCATATTTATTTAGTAATCATGGTGGAAGTGCATTTTTCGAATGCCCGCCTGGCTAGCAACCACCCTCAAGTAGAAAATCTGTCGCCAAGCACCTTACATGGTATTCCGGCAGCAGTTCTTGAGAGCCAGTGATACTACAGGCACTTGAAATTTAACAACTATGTCTCAAGGTGACGAGCGCAGGGCAATTCGTGACTTGTGACAAAATGCATGTGTTATAGTTAGTTAGTTCGATTAACATCAGGTGGGTCTAGAGCTTGTTCCGTCACAATAACACAACAAAAAAAAACAACCAGGAAATTCAACATGCAAATTGACGCAAAACAAGACAAATTCATAGACAGCGTTCTGCTTGTGACCTACCACTTAGCATTGAAATCTCAACTATTTAAATACATGAAAGCATGTAAAACAGTGTAGAAAAGAGAACAAGATATGTAAGAAATTATGTTTGTATCGTAGGCAATGCGGTTTTGAAGTTTACACAGACTTTATTATTTTCCTATAATTACTAGTCATAATAAAGAATGACCACACGAACATGTGATCTTTTATTTTTATATGATTGTGACGCGATAAGCACGAGGCCCACCCGATGTTAAGCGGCAACCTTTGCCAATTCATATGTCAATTGACGAACTCCATTGTGCCCATCACCCTAAGAAATACAGTAGTTAAGTCACATGTGCCTGTAAATTTTACGGACTCTCAAGGAATGCTTCAGGAACACTTTTAGGTTGCGACAGTTTTTCGACTTGAGGGTGGTAGCTAGCCAGGCGAGCATACGCAAAATGCCCTTCCAATATGCGATGAAGCTTAAAGCCGGCGATGGGGATCGAATTATGGACCTGCGGCACCGCAGTCCAACGCTATTACCTGAAAATCTGTCGCCAAGCACCTAACAGTGTGGTCCGGCCGCAGTCCTTGAGAGCCAGTAAAATTACAGGCACATGAGTTTTAACAACTGTATGTCTTAGTGTGACGGGCGCAGTGCAATTCGTCACTTGTGACGAAATGTATCTGTTATAGCTTTGCCTAAGTTACTCCACTTAACATCAGTTGGTCCTCGCACTTGCTCCGACCCAATCACATAAAAAAAACCATAAGGTGTAAATCTTGTCTTAGTAAATTTAGTAAATTGTCAGAGATTTTCTTGTCACGCAAAATATTCGTAAATAAAAATATCGTCAAACTGAATATATACAATGCCTTCCGTTCCGTCAAATGATTTTGTTCCGTCTAGTCTTTTCTTTCCATAATATGGAAAACTTATTACCAGACATAATAACGTCAAGCTTAGTCACACACGCCCACGCCTATTGTTAAAGTTACTGAATTTAAACAAGACTGTAGTAAATGTAGAAATTGTATAATTTTGCAGTCGGTTTGTTTGCTTGATAAGGTCAAATTGTTCGATAACTATATAGGTGACAGAATCAACTAGAAGTCGTACATGTCCAGAGCTTATAAAGGTAGATAAAGTAAGAAAATATTGTTTCTCAATATGATTACAAGCACTATACCGTGCTGAGCGAAAACCACATTTACAAATTTTCAGTGTACAATAATTTCTTACTTCTAGGTATTATTATAATATATTCTAGTGGAACTCAAGTTCCCCGATTTTAAGCATCGGGTGCCGTCACCGGTGGAAATGGGTTTTAGAATTTTTTGGAATAAAAATCTCTCCTCTCACATCGAGGAAGCAAACCTACGAGTAGATCTCCTGGCTAAGGCACTTGGTGCGTAAAATATTTCGATTCCCATTAGATCTTTAGTACTTTAAAACTTTGTGATTATGTATTTCTAAATCTTTTTAATATAAAACTAACGTTATTCTCTCTAATTTTAGTAAATAATATGAGATACCGCATTCATACATATGTCGACCACATCCGGTGGTCTTTTTCACGGTGAGCTCGAGACGCCCTTGACTAGTCGCTTCGCACTTGTTTTCAGTACTTACGTTTCATATTTGGTTATCGCCGCACTTACTGTATCAGCCGGATAGTCCACTGGTAAACACAGTCTCCCCATTCAGAGGGTAGCTTACCATAATCCCCACGCTTGGCAGACGGCTAAGGGATCGCAGTATAAGATGGCAGTGCTTCAGTAGGCACTGCTGCCTACCCATTTTTCTCTCCTCACCTCTCTCTGACTTCCACAGGATGTCATGAAGTGATGCTATTCTATTCTAACCCATCAACCCACACACTTAAGAGACACGAAGTTAATTTATTATAATTGTATTAAATACTGCCAAAAACATTACAAAAAGAACGATTTAATGTTAGTCAAAGTAGTTAATTGAAGTCCCTGCGCCAGTTAGATAGATAATGAAGTGTTTTTTTTTATTACATGAAGTATTTCGAAATATTTAGAACTAGCTTTCCGGGCGCGGCTCCGCCCGCGCTTTTTTCGGTTATCGCGCAAAAACATTAACTTCTTTTTGCGCAGTTAGTTAGATAAAAACTATCCTATGTTTTTTCCCGGGTCTCAAACTATTTCGTGAAAGCGTAGTTTTGGTGTGAAAGCGTAACAGACAGACAGAGTTAATTTCGCATTTATAATATTAGTACTGATAATGATTTTAATGGCGAGGCTTACCATCAGGCAGGTGGCATGGTAAGTCACGTCAGGTCACGTTTACTTTTATAATTGCAATGTTATTATGTTCAGGAGCATATACCATACAAAAAGTTGTGAAATCTTAATAATGTAGAATTCCCAAGATGCTATTCAAAAAGTTTAAATCTCGTAACGCGCCTTACATTCTCAACAAAAATATAGTTTACATTAACTCGCATTAAAATAATCCCGGCCCCGTGGAACAAATGATACAAGAAAAAGAATACCTTCAACTGTTCAGGAGCAGATTCCTTCTTCAGCTGCAGCAGTTTCCTAGCGAATCGCATGACAGCGCGCCGCTTCCGCCCCTGGCCCGAGTTCGAGATGGACTTGACCTTCCTCAACATGCGTCTCCCGTAGAACAGCATCTTGTCACGCTTGCGGAAACGCTTCGCTGGCTCGCCGGCCGCGCCCGTCGCACCCGCATTCCCTGCTAATTCTGGAAACCCCATTACATTACTGTTATTAACCCTGGGTTGGGGGGGTTATAGTTTGATGTCTTATGATTAACGCACACGTATTCGATCTCGGCACCGTATCAAAGTTACCCTGACTCATTGTCGCAAGACTGTCCCGAGTGGAGGCGAAGCCGGTACGGCGCGGCGTTGCTTATTTTGGATTTCCAATACAAAGAATACTGAATGGCGTGGCAGAATCTTGATGCGGTGCCGTTTGGATCAGTGTGCGCTCCGACTCTTTCTCTGTGTGTTTGACATTCTACGGCTGAACCAATCGGTGCAATTATTCGCTAGCATGTATTGATGGGTTGGTAATTAGCAATATTTGACGAAATACTGATGATGTTTATAAAATAATCAGGTTTAAGGGGAACCCTGACGTCTAGTGGCGGGAAATTAAATAAAAAATATTATTTTGTTTTGTTGTTAGGTCGTCTATTGTAATTGGTCATGCAATACGCAAGTTTCGAAGAAGATTTTTTACGATATCTAATATATTACAAAATTATAAATTTACGAGGAATATATAACTATAATATAAAAATTATAGTATATGCGGGATATGTAATTTTGCCTCTCGTAAATTTGTAAATTTGTAATGTAATCCGCAGAGCAGACGTATTGCAACAATAATAATATTAAAATCTAATATATTATTGAATTGGTAACATTAGGCATGATTTAACCTATTTAAACGTAATTACAAGTCATTGAACACCAATGCAAACAATTCTATAAATTATTATAGAATTCTTCTCTCGTAAATTTGTAAATTTGTAATGTAATCCGCAGAGCAGATGTATTGCAACAATAATAATATTAAAATCTAATATATTATTGAATTGGTAACATTAGGCACGATTTAACCTATTTAAACGTAATTACAAGTCATTGAACACCAATGCAAACAATTCTATAAATTATTATAGAATTCTTTGCATTGGTGTTCAATGACTTGTAATTACGAGTCAATACATAATATTGAACAAACCTAGCTAAGACAAGCGCGATAAAACTGATATAATGTTGAAAATCCCGACACAGACGTGAGTTTCCACCTTAAGCAGAGCACCGTGTACCACCGCATCTATATATATCACAGCTATTAAACTTCAGGTTTAAAATGATGACTGATGATTGTTAGGCCAAAAGGCAATGCGGTCGTATGTTTTTATTTAAGGTTTTTTTACAGAATAACGACCGGCCGAGGTCGAAAAAGTCACTCAACTGCGCACACTGCACTTTACAAGCGACCAACTAATTAGACATAATCTTATTGAAATTCTAAACAAAAATACGATTTCTGATAATGAATAGATTCAGGCTTAAAATTTGCGAAAATTCTATTTAATAATAACAAATATTATAAACATATTTTAAGAAAACATTAAATAAATATTTTAATAAAATACTTACTAAAATATATCAAGTGACAATTCCGCCTAATTTTCCTGCTAAGCCGACGTTGACATCACAAACGCCACGCAACGAAACCGGAAGAATCTTCGACGCGTTATGGCTTCTGCACGAAGCATCCTCAGGTGTTGACTCTACGTGCGCACGATCGAAAACCGATTCTTCAATTTCTCGATCGTGCGCTCGCTTATTTTCTTAAAATATTTGTTTATTTTGTTTGAAAGTTCCAGTGAGAATGAGACATATTTATGTTTTAATTAACCGGCTGTACTCACGCGTATAGGTCGAGATTGTCGACCTAGGTTTCTGGCACTTCCAGCATATCTGATGAAGGGCATTGAATATGCCCGAAACCTAGGTCGACAATCTCGACCAATACGCTGAGTATTTAAAATATAAATATTTGTTATTATTAAATATTATTTATAATCCTGATATGGATCATACCATAGCAGCAAAACATATAACCACAGTAGTCCGTTTCTACTATGACAACACCGACTTTTAGGCAGTTACTAAACCATATAAATAAAAAACACATCTGAAGTTTGAATCTGAATGTTTGTCGAATGTATGCACTTCGCATCAGTTGACATGTATGATCTGATTGTTAAGGTGGATGTTGAATGTTGTCACAAATATTGGTAAATCACGTACGCTGACATGCAATTTTACCTAGCAGCCAAAGTGACGCGGGCAGAGTCGACTGCATCAGTCGGTGTGTGGCGGAGCCGACTGTAAAGTGACACGGAAACTGTGTGAGAGGCGTGCAGATTGGTAGTTCAATAAAGACTTTTGTGTGTGACTCTGTGTGCAGATATTGAAGAAATCACTTTTTAACCTTCTTCAAAAAAGGTGAAAGTCCTCAATTCGTTTTTTTTTTTTGTGTGTGTTACCTCATAAACTCAAAATACTTTACCGATTTTGATGTTTTGTTTTTTTATATTCGAAAGCTGATGCTTCTCATGTGGTCCCACTTAAATTTAAGTGAGATCTTACGAGTATAGTATTTGTGTTATGCCTAACAATGCGTATTTTATATTATAAGTCGGTTTTTTTTGTGGTCCAAAAGTGATTTTTCAACGGAATCATCTTCAAAAATGTAAAATTATTGATGGTAGACGAGGCTAGAGACACGATATTGAACGCATGGTGTACAGAGAATTACCTACAATTGCACTAGGACTTCAGGAAATCATGAAAAGCACGTATAATTAAAGCGAAGTGCATTCACAGCACCATCCATAAAAACGAAGTTTCTTAACATTTTAAATACCAAGTGCTGGGACTCGTTAAAGTTTAACAAGCGTCATTTAAAAACATCTGAATTATCAATGTTATTCGAAGATATCTTCGGAAATTCTTACTTTCTCATATGGAGATTTTTTTTTTTATATTCCTGATAGGTTAGCCTTTGACCACTATCTCACCTGATGGTAAGTGATGATGTGGTCGAGGATGTTGTTCAAACTAACCTAGAGTTACTGGCTCTCAAGGACAGCTGCCGGAACACACCGTTAGGTGCTTGGCGACAGATTTTCAACTTGAGGGTGGTAGCTAGCCAGGCGGGCATTTGCAAAGTGCCCTACCACCATGCTGTAACGACTGCTATCCTAAGACAACAACCGGGACCGACGGCTTAACGTGCCCTCCGAAGCACGGAAGCGCTCAGTAGTAATGTCACCAGCGGTCACCCATCCAAGTCATGACAGCGGCGGACGTTGCTTAACTTTGCTGATCGATTCAGAATGGCTAAGCAAACTTGGCTACGAGCGCTTCAAAAAGATGAATTTAATTTAGAGATAAAACGAAATACTGGCAAGCCAGAAGCATAGATGTAAGGCTCCAAGACACACAGTTTCACGGAGTTTGTTACACTTGGTATTTAAAATATGTCCAAACTACTTTTGTATGGAAATTACTCTAAATACACTTCCCGTAAAAGCGGGTTTGTAAAGCATTCAGCCCCTTTACTGGGAAGCAATGTATTGGTGGAAGTAAATATTCTAGTATTTTCTCGTCGAAATGCAGCGTATTGACGAATAAATTATTAAATAGTGAGATAGTGCATTGTGATAGAAACAAATCGTATCGTTTATTTAAGATTAGATGTGCACGTTTTACTTTCCTATTCTAACATACACTGATACACTCTTTCGCACTCTACCAAACATAAATATATTTAACATAATATTTAACAAAAAAAAGAATATTTTTCTTATTTAAATTTTTAGTATTCTCTTTATTGTAACTAGATATTTTCATACACAAATTTTAATTCTCTGTAATTCATTACTTAATCACAATTACCTTAATATGGAAGAGCGAAACCTTCTCACTCAGGTATTCCAATACTTAAAAGAGTCTTTTATTTTTTACTCTTTTTAGGCTCGCGTTTAACCACACCCTTCCTGATGTAAAGCATTGGTATGGTCTAAGATGGAGCACGCTTACCTAGAAGAAACCTATTTACTCTCGATTTGAAGACACCCATGTTGTATTCATCGAGAAAAACTGACAGCGGTAAGGAGTTCCACTCTTTCGCAGTACGCACGAGAAAAATGGAAGCGAAGCGCTTCGTACGAGTCCTGGGAACATCAACCATGAACGGATGGCGCCTCTCCGTCTGTCTGGACGTCCGAGTCTCAAATACATAACATGTTAATTAGATTAACTTTACCGAAATAAATTCATATTTTATGTATGTATTTTTGTATTTGTTGTAGCGCTTTCCATACATTCATAGTTTCGTCATATTTTAAATTCCTACTGCTACTAAGTAGGTAAGTAAAAGTAATATTAGAATATGATATATAAAATGAACCTTTGCTTTTCCATCTCCTGTAGTAGTAGAAGAATACAACCAGTAGGGAAACTAGCAAGCACCCGCAGAATGACCACAGCAACTGTAACAAAGGAATGAGAACTCCACAGTTATTCCTGGATATTGCATATATAGTATTACGATATCTACGCGAAATGTTTTTCTTTAACCAACTTCTCAAATTAATTGAAGAATAAAAAACCGAATGCAATTTTTTTATTTTAGTATTAGTACGTTTTATCGTTCCATTGAAATTAAAACTGCAAGTTATAGGTATATATTTATAGAATCGTTTCTTAAAACCCTTCATTTCGAGATTAAGTCGATAGGTTTGGATGAAAAAAAAAAATTTCCTCAAAATATGGCGTCTAAAATCTGCCAGTTTGTTTTTTTTTTACTTTAATTATGTACCTAGTGTCACCTACGCTATCAAGTCAAGACGAATCTAATGGTATATATTATACATTAAAATCTGTTGAGCCGTTCAGAAGTTATGGTGGAATAAAGAAACGCACAAACATACATACATGAACCCAAAAAACATAACACTCCTTTTTTTTGGGCAGTCGTATAAAAACAGGAGGAACATACATTTTTGTTGGGTATACTACACCTATAATCACGATAACAAGACCAAGAATAAATATAAAATATCGATTACACGTTTTAGATTAGCAAAGACAAATAAAAGGTCCTACTTAGGTAATTGTGTGCGCTATTACAATATAGTTTCCAAACATATAACAACGCTCATAGAAAGAAAATTCAAGTTGGGCGTGAAAAACATTTTGAATAAGATATCCTAATACAGAGTTTGTGATTACTTAAACAACCAAAATGCTTGGTCAATTCCGCCTCTGTCAAGCTATCGCCCGTCACCTTCGTAACGTAAACAAATATTGAAACAACTTCATAATTTAGTTTGTAACACATTGTTAAAAGACTTTCAAAAGAATGGCCCCGAGTTTCTTACCCATTCTTCTCGCAGGGGCTCTATACATTTTTTTGTTGAAAGTAGAGTACAATGTAGAGTATTTCAATATTAAAATGTATAATTGTGCTTCACAAGAGCATCGTAGACGCTTAAATTGAATAAATGATTTTGACTATTGATATTTTGACTTTTTTTAAATCTCCAAGTTGGCACCATTCAAATTTTATAATAATTAATAAATTAGTTTTACCGATCAAAGTTTATGACAATTATTAAGCCTTGTACCTGAATCAGTTAATGTTCGATTACAACTTTTGTCAGTAGTAAGCCAGTAACAATAATTTGATCTTGTAAGCCGTATAGGTCACAGAAAAAAGTGTTTAAAAACCAAAAAAACCCAGACTGTTTTGCATCAGCATGGTACCAAATTCCACAAAATCATTTTATACGGTATCTTTTTTTCTCTATGGCAAAATATTTCTTTTCGTAATATGATTTCGTTTACATGTTCTTAAATTTAAGTTTAATTTGAACATGATAGTTGCTCTTTGTATGCATATTAGTAAAATAAACTCAAAGGGAAAAATGCAATGCTATTAATCTTATAATTTCAATTTCATAACATTTCGTATGTCACGTACGGGTATCTTACCTCAACAAACTTAAAATTTAGTAATTTTGCATTCTACACACTAACCAAAACTAAATTACTAATTAAAAATGTACAAAAAGAATTAAATTTTACACTTTTTTTTTATCAATACCATATAAATAAACAAACAAATACGAGTATACTATGGCACGGCCTAAAATCCTAGGCGCTATAAAATTTTTTAGATTAAAATAAAATTTGTTAAAAAATAATAACTTAGTGAATAACAGATATTAGCCCATTCTGCGACGAATTGAATTATACCGATGTCCTGTCTGAATTCGAAAAAAGTTAGATGATTTTGAAACGATAACAATATGGATGTAACCATCAACATCTGTATCTTCACAGAAACAATAACACCTGCAACTCAATACAAGCGAAAACATTCTCCATAACCGGGCTTCTTTGTTCCCGTGAAATATATCGCACAGAATACACCAATAAAACATCAATTTAAAACACAACAAAGCGACACTACATCAAGTTAACTAACCAAAAAATAATCCATCTCAAAAGTCAGACAGCTAAAAGAAACGAGCACAAAAACTTCGACAATTGTCACATACAATAAACGGAGCGATATTGTCCGCATTGTAACTTTTAACGTGCACTTC
The DNA here is from genome assembly GCA_963854805.1 of Plagodis dolabraria. Taxonomy (NCBI): domain Eukaryota; kingdom Metazoa; phylum Arthropoda; class Insecta; order Lepidoptera; family Geometridae; genus Plagodis; species Plagodis dolabraria. Next base: position 35,458,075 of record OY978441.1, on the reverse strand, counting down.
GCGGCGCACGCGCAACCACACTGCTGCCTGCTGTTACTTTGCCGAGTCCATTGATACTATGATTAGTAAACAAGTCCTTGGATGATACAGTGTAGATATTCACCAGTAGGTCGCGTCGCGTCTAAGCAGCCGATCGTTCGCGTGAATTGCATCACATTGTCACGCAGGGTATATTATGATAAAGTGATATGCCGTAACAATATCACGTTGTTTTGTTTTGGTAACAGCTTTTGAATCGCTGCAAGATTAGTTTTTGTCTTATCTCTATATTTTCAGACGGTACCTACTTTAAAATCAGGACATGGATGTTGCCACCGGTAAAGTTTATGCGTACGGGAATTCGGATGACTCTACCAGCGTTTCTATTTCGAGATAGATATAATCTAGGAGTGTTCAAGTACAAGCATGAATAGCTGTATTCTCTTCTTTCGAAACAACTCGCTTTTCACCGGTTCAGACAGCGATATATTGCACGTCTTTTATTAAGGAAAACAAAATCTCGTAGTAATTATATTTAACATCAAATTAATACAGATCCAGGTTGGCGAAAATGACTGTGAATTCTTACTGCATAACTCTAACTGTGGACCTATTCCCAGCTCCTAAGACTAAACATCGTCCTACAATGAGGGAAGAAATAGATTATAGGTATACATAAATACAAGGTCGTCTACAAAATCACAACCAAACCTACTTGTACCGCCAAGAAGTAATACTCGCATTACTGTGGTCCAGTTTGAAGAGTATGGATGCCGGTGAAATTACAGGCATATGAGACTTCACAACTTCTCAGGGACATGAGCGCAGTGCAGTTCATCACTTGTGACAAACTTAACACCAGGTGGGACGTGTGCTGGTTCATAATACCATTTTTTTTATTGCTGGTTATTCAGACAGTAATGGCCTACTGTAGAATTTATTAACTGTGGCAAAACTTGCCGTATAGTATATAACGCTACCTACTTTTGCAATATCGCGTTGAGTAAAAAGTGTAACTTCCTATTAGAAACTATTCGCGACAAAATAGCGTGTCCGTTAATTGCTTAGGAACTTTTGGAGAATACATCAATCAAACTTTAAACTTGTATAAATATTTAATATTATTATATAACCGCGGCTTATATACGCATATCACGCGCCACGCTTAGTACCTACTTTTTACACGTACACTTTTTTTTGTAGAAATACGCTACTATACTCCAAAAAATCACCACGTACAAACAGAGTTTGCGAGGAATATGATCAATGTGCAAGGAAAAATCCACCAATGAGAATGCTTCATTTTCTTAGCCTCGCTGAACGCAGTGCACCTATTGGCTATTGGTGCATTTTTCCCTCGCACACAGCTCATTCACACATCTCTGGTTTAGTATGAAAAGACAGACGAAAATGAACAAATATAGTGTTTTCTAAACAGGTAATCGACTAGCCATCACGTCGCGGCATTTCCACTTCCTCAAATCCTTTTATGTACATTTAAACGTTAGCTTAGAACTAATAGCCCTGAAGATACAGATGGGTAGAGTACATAAATATATTCAGTATGCATTGGCTTAGCTTCAATGAAATTTATTGCGATTCAAAGTTGAACCTAACCCAATAATAGGTTTGTATGTATTTTCTATGCTAGTTTGCTTTGAGCATATACAATATACCCCTCGATATTCTGCAGAGGCAAAGAGTGCAATCTCGAAGTCCCATGAGGCTATCTCTGTGTATAATGAGGCCCAGTATCACAAAGAGTTTCATCAAATAACGATTATTCAATATATGGCATAAAATTTTGTACTCCAATAATTTGTTTGATATGATTATTCAATCATTTTGATCATAAATTCACTACGTACATTATAAAGAGAGTATAATCGCGTCTTTTCCTGATGAAATAGGTAAAGCAAAATTGCAGACATAATATTTGTATGTATCGCGCCACTTTCGACGCCTGACAAGGCGTGATGGATTAGGAGTTTATTGCCCTTCCTTTATGTTATGTCAAATACCAGACGAAAACAACAGATGTATGAATAGATAATAAAAACATTTCAATCATTTTAATCGCTGTAATTAATATTGTATTGTAATAAATTAAGGGCAAAATAACTTATATTCATATATATATCAGGTATTTGCCGTGCTTTAAATAAAATTCAGTGCTCTGATTATAAAACCACAATGACACCGTGATAATGTGACCCTGGGGCCGGGTACTTCCAGTGCATGTCCCGGCCCGGCACACAATGGCATACGACAAGTCTGAGCTGAAGGAAATAATAATTAAGAAATAATTTATCAAGATGTACCCTAAGCAGTGAGAGTGACCGTGCGATAGTGGTCGCATGAGTAACTGCAGGGGTCATGAGCAAAAGCTCGACACCCCAGCCAGCCCAGGAGCTGAAGAGATATATGATGAAATAATTTATCGTTCTTTCTTATATATCGGAGAATATCATAAGTACTGAGTGCACATAATCAAATACTGACATTGAAAATGCTAATTGCATATAAAAATATTAAGGCTTAGCTTCTGTGAAAAAATTGACTCAGATTACCCCTATAGTCTAATAAGTCTAATAAGTGGTTTCAAGTATTATATTCCTTGCTTCGCTCGTCGTTGCACCTCTATATATCACTTTGTTCTAGAATCTAGGAAATAGTAAAATAATACGAAAGAAAATAATACTTTTCACAGTCAATGTTATTCTATATCAACATCTGATTCATCTATCGATTGACGTTATTTTATTATGCAAATCGTCAATGTAGTTTGGGAACGTTAGCAAAACTTAATTTCACAATTTTAATTCGATATGTTTTGGCCCTACCTACAAATTATATTTTAACCGACGTTAAAAAAAGAGTGTGTTTCACTTCATAACTCTTTACAGGTTGTACTGATTTGGATGATTAATTAATTTTCAATAACAGCTATGATTTATAGTCCGTTTTAATTTGAGTAGTCATCTATTTATACTATAATTATTACGAAAATAAATCATCTTCAAGTACAAAATCTGTCGCTAAGCACCTAACGGTGTGTTCCGGCAGCAGTCCTTGAGGAGAGCCAGTGAAATTAGAGACATGAGACTTAACAACTATGTCTCGAGGGGACGGGCGCAGTGCAATTCGTGACTTGTGACGAAATGCATCTGTTGTAGGCAGAGGTTAGTCCCATTAACATCAGGTGGGTCTCGAGCTTGTTCCGACACAATAACATAAAAAAATTGCAGTAATTTTTACTTTCTTAATTATTTCATACTTGTTAGAAAAAGTTATACCTAAATTATTAACGAACCAAAGTCAATGACCCGTTTCATATCTAAAGGACAATGGTTAAATTGAAATGACTCATTGTTCGTTGTACAATAAATATGTAGGTATAACTTGATAAATTACACTACAGGACTTAGGGCAGCGATATCAAACTGGATTTCTCAAAGAGCTATATACCAAATTTCAAATGTGTAAGCGGGCCAGATTTAAAATAGTTCACATTTCCTTCCAAAATAAGTATGTATCATAAGCACAAGCTTCTGCAGCTGGAAGGCGTACACCGTTGAATAAAAGCCTCTCACATTAGGGCGGGGGTAGCTATATGCCATATTCTCAAGCTTGGCAGGCGTCTTATAGTCACAAAAAAATATAGTAAAACCAAAAAATATCCCTTTCATTACTATACTTACTGACTTAATTTTTTACGTTTTGAAAATGTCAACCCATAATTTTGTTGTCTCTCTCCACAACCTCGGGAACGACATCGTTCACATTTTTATACCTCTGCCAAGTTTAATTAAAATTTAAAGTTATTGAACAAACATACATGTTAATATATAAATTTAACTCGCAGGCCCCCGACGCGCGACGGATGTGCTCAAAGACCTCGGTTCGCTTGGACGAAGAAACCTTGTAAAATGTTTGCTTTAACTCGTTATCTTGAAACTGAAACTGTTTTTTTAACGTAATCGCTGTACATCGTCATGCGATTTTTAGCTATAGATAGCTATTTAATAAGCATGTGGTTTAATTTATTACGAATCTATTGATTTCGATTTTGGGTCGCGGGCGCATTTTAACTGTCCAAGGCCACATGCGGCCCGCGGGCCGTATGTTTGTCTTGACTAGAGGCTTTTTATAACAGAACTTATACAAAACAAGTCTGTACATGACAAATAAATTAAAATATCTTCAAATTCTTATCCAACTTGTGTTTCTAAAAAGAAAATGTGGAGCCGGTACGATATGTGTGAGTAAGTCTTAGTTTTTTTTTTTATGTCTGATAGGTTATCCTTTGACTACTATCTCACCTGATGGTAAGTGATGATGTGGTCGAAGATGTTGTTCAGACTAACCTAGAATTACCGGCTCTAAATGACAGCTGCCTGAACACACCGTTAGGTGCTTGGTGACAGATTTTCTATTTGCAGTGGTAGCTAGCCAGGCAGGCATTCGCAAAATGCCCTACCACCATGCTATAACGACTGCCATCCTAAGATAACAACCGGGACCAACTGCTTAACGTGCCCTCCGAAGCACGGAAGCGCTCAGTAGTAATGTCACCAGCGGTCACCCATCCAATTCATGACAGAGGCGGACGTTGCTTAACTTTGCTGATCGGTTCAGAACGGCTAAGCAAACTTTGTTACGAGCGCTTCAAAGTAGTTAGTGGGTCGCAGCGCAGTGTAAGTTCTTCTGCCTCGATGCAGTTGTGGATACAATACTACCTTGTTTAATAAGCGTAGGGCACTCATTCTAGCAAGTGAAATTACTGGGCGATCGAGACATAAGATTAAAGATCTTGGAGTGACAAACGCAGTTCAGTGTCGAGTAGAACGAGCAAACTGCCATCGCAACTGTGATGGATAGGCATGACGGTTACCATCAGGCGAGCTCGATCCATCGCTTAAAAACAAAAAAAATGCAACATATAATTTTGCGGAAAAGAAAGAATCAGTACTAATCAGGTAATAATATTATAAACGTGAAAGTAACTCTGTCTGTCTGTCTGTCTGTTACGCTTTCACGCCAAAACTACTGGACCGATTTGAATGAAATTTTTGGTATGGAAATAGTTTGAGACCCGGGAAAAAACATAGGATAGTTTTTATCCAACTGCGCAAAAAGAGGTTAATGTTTTTGCGCGATAACCGACATACGCTAGCCGGAAAGCTAGTAGTACATAAGGTATTATGGTAGATTAATTTGATAATTTCGCTATAATAGATTAATTTGCTAAGCAATCGTAGCTTAGCTTACTTAGCCGTTACCAATCAACTAAGTCCAACGTCCGCTGCGGTCATAACGTGGATGGGTGACCGCTTGTGGCATTACTACTGAACGCTTCCGAAGTTCATAGGCCACGTTAAGTCGTCGGTACCGATTGCTGTCTTAGGATGGCAGTCGTTAGAGCATAGTTGTATAGCATTTTGTTGCGGCGGTGGACGGAGGACCTGGCTCCACCGGTGCCTGGGCAGTGGACGGTGGAGGCCATCCGCCCGGTCCTTCAGAGGTGGGTGAGGCGGCCGTTTGGGTCGCTGACCTTCCGACTGGTGCAGGTTATTTCCGGACATGGATGTTTCGGGAAGTACCTGCACCAGATCGCCAGACGGGAGGCGACCCCAGCCTGCCACGAGTGTGGGGCGCTGGAGGATACGGCGCTCCATACGCTGGAGGTGTGTGCCGCATGGGGCCCGCAGCGGCACACGCTTTCAGCTCTCATAGGAGGGGATCTCTCTCTGCCGAGCGTTGTAAACGCTATGCTCGGCGGAGAGAGATCGTGGCAGGCGGTGGTCTCCTTCTGCGAAGCGGTAATGGCGCAGAAGGAGGCCGCGGAGCGGGTCAGGGAGGATAATGTCCATGCTGCCCCACTCCGGCGCAGACGAACGGGAGCGAGGAGGCGGCAGTTCGCCCGCCTCCTCCCTTCTCCGTAGTGGGGTCACTGGGGGAGAGTTGAGGGACTCTCCACCAGCTAGCACGGCCCCACACGTTTGAGGGGTGGCCTTGGTGAGCCGGGTCGCCCCTTCATAGGCGCAGAGGCCCGATCGAGTTCGGGCCTACCGCTGGGGCAAGATAGTGACTGCTAACGCGACCCTATCTTGCCCCACCTCGGCGGAGGACTGCTCACATTTTAGTGGGTTCAAGTCCCACACATCCCCTTCTACCACCCACATGGTGGAGGGGTAGTGCAAAGGCATTTCCCCCCCTCAAAAAAAAAAAAAAAAATAGTTGTATAGCATTTACTAATGCCCGCCTGGTTAGCCACCACCCTCAAGTAGAAAATCTGTCGCACCTAACAGTGTGTTCCGCAGCTGTCCTTGAGAGCCAGTAATTATAGGTAGCTCGTAAAATATCGTCGACCACACCATCACTTAACACCAGGTGAGATAGTGGACAAAGACATGCCATATTTTTAAATAAATAAATAACTTTACCTACCGATACCAAAATAATTACAAATTTACGGGAGGAAAAATTATAGTCTTGTGCGGGTCATCCGCAGAGCATGCGTTATTGGAAAAATTAAAATATTAACATCAAAATAATTGTAGGAAAAACTTGATAGGTTTTTATAACTTTCACACACTGTAACAGCCAGATCGTCCACTGCTGAACACAGCCTCCCCTCTTAAGGGGGTATTTGCTATAATCCCCACGCTTGGCAGGCGTCTTGAGGATCGCAGAGTAAGTTAGCAGTTCTTTAGAAGGCGCTGCTGCCCACCTTCCAGTATCTATCCCTTAGTCGCCTCTTACGACACCCACGGGATGATATGGGGAGGTGCAATTCCAACCCGGCACCCCACGGGGCATCCGGCACCCCACGAGGCACTCGGCACCCCACGGGGCACACAATAATATAAAATTAATTTAATCACATAATCATAAAATTTTATTTACGGGTAACCTGTTTAACAACATTTTGTAAGTATTACTTACAGTATGTCGATCTAGAGAAGTCACCTAGTTGTGCGTGTAGTTTTATCTTTTATCTCAAGGGCATAGAATACATTTTAGTTTGCAACCATGTGAATTCATATAATGAATAGACTGTAGATGAAAATGTTAACTAACAATTTAAAAAAGTTAAATGTCAAGGTACTTATTCTCGTTATTTTAAAATGCAAAGCTTTAAAACATAACTAGCCAAATATATTCTAATGAATTCAGACATGCGGTAAACAGATATCTTTAATCAGAAGCCAAGTTAATTCCTTCGTTATATTTGTTATGTTGTGTATTATTGTTGGGACTTGTTTTTCATTCAGCTGATAAAAATATAATGTTAACCGATCAATAACAGTAGATAGATTGGACAAGTCAGTCTAATATGGGTCTTATACACAAGTTATGAATTCAGATTATCACGTCCTTTACGAAGAAATTAATCAGTTATATTGTTGGTAATACATTTATCTTCGCTGAGCCGGCTAAAGAACTGCCCCCGGGCAAAGATTGCGTGGCCTACTTGGAAGTCGCTAAACCGACTTCGGATTCAAGTGTGTCACTGCCGGTTTAACATGGCCATATGGGGTTACTCTGACGCGTCAGAAAAACAAGTCAAAGAAAAACAAGTTCTAACAACTACATTGGTTTCCTACGTCATGTCATGACGCAGGAAACCAATGTAGTTGTGGCGCTACGCAGAACATTGCATCACTTACTGTCCTCCTCTCAGTGTCCCAATTCTTGCACTTTGGGTGACCTGTACGAAGCCTCTACTCTTAGGGTAGCTACAGCCCAGTATTGGCAGTCATCCATATAAATGTGAATCGTCGACATGAAGAAGTAGGTGTCATTGAATCGAAAAACATATCTGGATCTTCAGTGATACCATTGATCTATGAGTATTTTTAAAGACTGAATGAACAATAAAAAAAATGAAATAAAAAAATATTAAGAAGTATAAATTAATTAAAAAAAGTAAAAAATACGACAGCAATTTATTTATTTTCGTAATTGGTCCAATGAAATTAAAACTGCAAGTTATATATATTTATGAAACTGCTTTTGAAAGCCCTTAATTTTAATACTCAACTCGATGGGATTGGAAGAAAAAAAATATTTTTTTTCTCCCAATATTGCGTCTATAATCCGCCAGTTATATTTTTATGTTTTTATGTACCTTGTTTTGCGTCACTTGGGTTATCAAGACAAATCTAACGATATCTCACACATTAAAATCGGTTAAGCCGTTTAGAAGCTATGGCAGAATAAAGAAACTCACAAACAACATACACAAACCCAGAAAACACTACTTTTTGTGCAGTCGTGTAAAAATATGCTTTTAAGCACTAGAGCATAAATAACCACATTGCATTCTTTATTTAAATTGGTTGGTATTCAATTAGCCTGACATTTCACCATAGATTTGATATGTTGCTAAGCTGCAACCGTTTGTCAAAACCATCGATAGGACCCAGGTGCTCAAAAAGCGTTAGGTGACATTTTTACTAAACATTATTCCTGTGGGACTAAATGCGTACTAGACGAACGGCGATATGAACGAATTGCGTTTTAGGTGAACCGCTAACAAACCGAACAGGGTTGCAAACCTGAACCTGAGAATCACCGTCTTGGGTCCATCATGAGGGTTTACGCACCGACCTAAAGACTCTCAGGCAATGAAGTAGACGCTATGTTATAGGAGGTATCTGGAGCCATACATTCCTCCGACACGTACTTCACCGTTGTCATGGAAAAATCTGAGAGAAAGGCTTTCAAACTACTTAAGACGACGCCAGATGATGACGGAATCACGACATAACTCCTGAGAGCAGGTGCAAAAACAGGTATTCTCAGTCCTCCAAATCAGTCTGATTCCGTCATCCTTAAAAGTAAAGTAAGTAGTGGTACCGTTCTTTAACATATACCGTGAAAACATCATGTGAACGACACATGAGGGTTGGTTGGGAAGGTGGATCCACTGTCGGAGATTCCAAATTATCAAAACTACGATATGCCGACGACATTATCGTTTTGGCAAAGTGCGAAACTGAGATGGCAGAGACTCAAAGAGTCGGGAAATAGATCTCTGGAACTTAAATCTAAAAGAATGATTGTTGATAGATTCAAAATCCTACAAAAGCTCCACGCAATCTTTCAATTCCATATACTGCAAAGTTCGAGCATCAGTACTATCAGTACTAATATTATAAATGCGAAAGTAACTCTGTCTGTCTGAAAACTACTGGACCGATTTGAATGAAATTTGGTATGGAAATAGTTTGAGACCCGGGAAAAAACATAGGATAGTTTTTATCTAACTGCGCAAAAAGAGGTTAATGCTTTTACGCGATAACCGACTTACACGCGGTCGGAGCCGCGCCCGGATCAAATATCAAATAAAGGTAGACCAAAAAGAAATCAACCGTCGCATTGGTATGGCAAAATCAGCAATGACCAAACTGGAGAAAGGGTGGAAATTCCAAAACATACTCAGAAAGACAAAAATGCAAATCAACAAAATTTTAGCTTTTCCGATTTTCCTATACAGGACAGATACCTAAGATATTAGACCATAAAAGCAGCAGAACGACGACATATCGACGCTTCTCAAAATTTGCTGGCAGCCCATGTTATGCATTTTGTGGACGACTAACGAAACGAATGTCTCAAATTATTAACGAGCTTATGATTACAGAGAGACTCTCAATTATCTGATTCCAGAGAGTGCTATATAGCCCTAATATAACTTAGCCCCAATACTTCAGATATATAGCCCTTCCGACAATCTGGAGGATCCATCGTGACGAGAAAACTGGGACGTCGATCAGACCATCTCATCGAAACGCAGGCCGATAAGATGGTCTGACCAACTGAACCACAAAATTCGCAAATGCACACCACGCTAAAAATCGAGGAAAGTTAAGAAAAGAAAGCTCTGTAGTCAGAAGGACCGGGAACACCACAATGCTCAGCATAGAGCTACCTACAGGAACAGGAGGAGTTGCCACAGTTAACGTTAGTGTTCTAACCTTTACCAGTGACTTGATTTACAGTAGAATTTGAAATATGTGCCTCAAGTGTATCTCTAGAATCAGTAACAAAGTACAATATAAATATTCTCCCGATGCTATATTAGATAATAATGCCTTGAATGATGGCATAGAAGAATCTCCAGTTATCTGGCACGTTAAAATTTGTGTACTTAATTAAAATTTTGCATGTGAACTCTGCTGTCTGCTATGAACTGCAGTCAACGTTATATAATTCATAATATAAGCTAGATGTAATACATATTTATTTACAAATAAAGCTATGGAATATACATTTTCTTGGTACTGATTTTCACATTCCAAACACTAATCTTAGCGTGAATCGTGATTATCATTGTGTGTTGTGTGTTTGTGACTAAACTTGAGTTCAAGCTGAAAAACTAAGCAACTAACATAAACTAAAAGACCAAAAATCTTGTCCTGAGCGAGGGTCGAACACCCGTACGGAATCGCGCCGAGTGCCCTGACCTTTAGGCGTACATATCGTAACATACTCGACGGAACCAAATAGAATAGAATTAAGTTCTAATTTTAACAATTTAACCATCATTGGAGACAGTCAGGCCATTAACCAGACTATTATACTTTATCTGATACAAAGAAGTGTTTTTTCAAACACTTAAATTAACTATAAAAATCAATTAATGCTTTCAACGAAATTTTTCAATATTTATTACAAAACTATTAACTACTTATATTAAAAAAATATTTCACTTTATACCTAAAAATTATGAAATGAAAATGTTATTCTAACATTGTGATTTTTGCATTAATGGCTGATAGACATATAAGCTTACAAGTTTAAGGATAAATGAAAAATTTGTCTTGTATGTAGTATGATTCATTTTGACTATAATAGTTGTCCCATACCCTTAACCAATGTGCGTTGATAATAATAACAACAGAATTTCATTCATAAGTGGACAATATTGACTCCAGGTGATACATAGTAGTTAAGATAGTTAGACAACAAAACTGAAAGGATATGAACTAGACTCTCTTACACCACTGTAGCTCAGATTGGTTGAGCATGTTCCCACCTGAAAGACAGATGGCTTGGTTGTAGGCTCTAAGCCCACTAGTGGTTAAAATTTTGACTTTTATTGTTATTTCATAAAATAAGTAATTTATTAAAGTTTTTATCTGGATTAAAAGAAATTAACACAAAATAATATAATAATATTTTTGTTTATATATTATTTTAAAATCAATATACCTACCTAACTAGGGGAATTTGGAGCATGAAAATGTAAGCTTAGAATGTTTTGAAACAGCCTGACTTCCACAGGTTGCATTGGTAACATCAACAGCTATTCATAATGCATATTGCTGAATTATAGAACACCCTACCTCTGTTTCCTGATCATATACTCTGGGAATCTTCCAGTACAGACTAAATATATAAGTATCTTCTAGACAAGCTATCACCGTAGACCGCATCATCACTTTCCATCAAATAAGATTGCAGTGATACTTGCAGTAAGATATTTTAGATTTATGCATGTGTTTTTATGTTAAAATTATTCCAATTTCATGTTTTATGGCTTCATAGGAGCCTTCACTGTCCATCCATATCCATACATCTCACTTTTTAAGGACTATCTATTGACCCATATGTAGCTGTCTCATATTTTCAAAAAAATCTTATATGATATAATGGCAGATTGCCCAAAAAAAAAAACAAGAAATTAACATATAGCTAGTGTAAACAAAAGGAGGGTGGCCTACACAAGAAACATGCACAACTGCTTTTATTAGTTTTATTTTTTTAGTACTAGTAATAATATATAATTTAAAGAAGTATTAAGCTTGTTGGGATCATAGCACAAACTCTGAAGTAAATCAACAAAATTATAATAAAAAATAACAATAATTTGGTAAATTTTATACAGTAAATGTATTGTATATTGTTATAGAAGCCCTATGTGTGCAAATGTAACTTGCACTTAGCTTAGTTTTATTTATTACCTAAGATATATATCCTTTCAATACAAAAATATACTTTTTTTGAATGAACATGAATAAACCAAGTGCATTTTCTTTTTATAGATATTTTTTACAAGAATTGTTAATCAATTATATTGGTTTCTTTAGATAGTTTTATAAGAGATATATAGCATATTTTTGACAAAATTTTAGGGTTTTACATATTAAAATACTGAAATCTTTAAAACATCTGTGATGATAAATAGTTTCAGGGTTATCTGGCTTTAAAATCTTTTAAGTATAGCTCAGCTGTAATCTCATGTGGGGAAGCTTTGATAAAATTAACTACTTCTGATGAGGGATTGAAGAGTGTTTGAGAGCAATTATATAATAGAATATTATTTAGTGTGTAACCACATTAAAATGTTTCAAGGGATTGTATAGAATTTTGTTATAATAGGTTTCGGAATACCAAATATAATTTTTTTATCCCGGATTTGCCACGGGATTATGATGTAACCTGTGTGACTCTACGGAGCAGGTGAAGTTTCCAAAATCTAAAACCAAAATCTAATTGACTGTTTTATGTATTTTATTCATAATACATATGTAACTGAATGATTTATACTGTTTTACAAAAGATGGTACATATTGCGAACATAAATCCGTTAATACGTTTCCCTATTTCCAATTTTAGCCTATCAAAAATGTTTCATTGATTTCAAGGATATTGTTTAGAAGTTACGAAACAGTAACGTTTTAATTAAATGATTTATAGATACATAATTCTAACAGGAATTCAAATCAACGTACCTTTTATTTTAAATAATATATTGTCATTCATTTTTCTTAGCTAAGTACACAAACACTAAAATCAATAAACCCTTACCTGATTGTCTTGAAAATTGGAGGACCATTCAGCAGTCCAAGTTTTCACCTCAAACATATTCGATTTGTCGTTGATATTGTTAAGCAGACCAACTACGTCCATTTTAGGTCAAATTTTATTTATTTACTACGTTTTGTTAAATATTTTTCGAATTTCTAAATCAAGCAATAAGACAACTCTCTGTAAATAAAATCCCGGAGCGAGCTTGAGCCCGTAGTAACTAGTAGTATTCAATTCACTATTCTGTGGCATGAGTTGTCACTGTCAGCAGTCAGCACTCAGCTCAGCTGCAAAGAATACTCAATACTCAGAGGAAAGAGGGCAATTCTCGCGCGGTGAGCAAATTAATTATCATATATCACGATATTTCTAAATATTATGATTACAAGCACTATCGCGTGCTAAGCGAAAATCATATTTTACAAATATTTGGAGTACATCTATTAGTATTTCGTGATATCGACTGCAACAATGTTTTACTGAAAAGTTGGCAGAGGATATAATATGTAGGTAAGTGTACCTAATCATATTTCAATGTATAATTTATTCTTTACATTTATGTTACATTTATTATATTGTTAACTGGACCGGCCCGGCAGCACACGGGTGCCGGGCTACAATGTCACCCCCTCATTTCTTCCCGTGGGTGTCGTAAGAGACGACTAAGGGAATTTTTTTTCATCTGAGAACTTTACACCTATAACTGCGATCTCCAAGATGCCTGCTAGGCGTAGGAATTATGGCAAAACCCCCTAACAATGATTAACACAAAAATGACTCGGCCCCCAGTACCTGGCGGCTCTATTATTCCTGGCCCCGGTAGCAGGCCAGGTAACGGTGGACCTGCTCCACGGGTGCGAAGAATCCCCAGCAGATGCATGGCGACCGCCCTCAAAAACGACGACACTTGGCACTGGCAACACACAACGTACGTACGCACAGGGAGGACCGAAAATTGTCGACCTGGAAGAAGAACTGAGCAAGTTACGATGGATTAGCGGAAGTCCGAAGACAGGGACAGGACACCGTTATCCGTGGCTCCGGTAACTTGTCATTCTACCGGGAAGGTCACCAAAAATCTCAAGGTGGTTTTAGGTTTCTCGTCCGGAAGTTCCTTGTTAACAACGTTGTAAAAGTCGAAAGTATGTCTAGCAGGGTAGCGTACTCTTATACTCAGAATCACCAAACGGTATTCGCTGAAGGTCATACAGGTTTACTCACCGAGCTTGACACGCTCAGACGATGAAGTAGAGGCTATGTATGAGGAGATATCTAAAGCCATACATTCCTCCGAAATATACTTCACCGTTGTTATGGGCGATTTCAACGCTAGGTTGGTTACACGAAAAAGAGATGAGCTGAGGGTGGGGCGGCTGGTCGACTTCATGGAGAATGATGGACTCATTGCGATGAACTCCTTCTTCGAGAATCAACCATCCAGGAAGTGGACGTGGAAGACTCCGATAGTTCAACAAAAAATGAGATCGAGGTTATCATGACGACTAAGAAGCAAATATTCAATGATGTCTCTGTGATCTACAAGGTGTAAACCGGTAGCAATCACTGTATCTTTAGAGGCACATTGAATATCGATAATAAGCTTGAGAGGTCTCGTCTTATAAACTCCACGCTCCGTCCTGTCGTTGCCCAAATTCAAAACCCTGAGAGCTTTCAACTCGAACTACACAATCGCTTCCAGTGCTTAGCTGAATGCGAAACAGTAGACGAGATAAACAACGGGTTGGTGGAAGCTGTCTAAGCTGTGAGTCTCAGTTCTTTAAGACCCCCGCCGAAATAAACCGAAGAAACACTTAGAAGAAACCATCAAGTAGAAGTCCGGAATGAGATGAGATCTTCAGCTGATATGTCGAACTACGGCAAGCTCAATAGACGAATCTCGAAAGCACTGTGACAAGACTTGCACGCCTTCAATACTAATTGTTTAAATGTCACAATAGAACGTAACTAAGGCTCCAAATTGTTCGCAAAAAATTCGTCTACAGGGCAAAGCCAAATGATCAAGCTGAAGATCGACCATGGCAGAATCATCCCTTCAAAACCAGAAATTCTGAGAGAGCTTTAAAGGTTTTATAGACAGCTATACACCTCGACACGAGACCCCGTTATCAGTGCAGCTCAGGACAATAGAGCTACGCTGACCCGATACTATACCGAAGATATCCCGGACATCAGCCTATACGAGATTAGGATGGCTCTCAAACAGCTTAAGTACAACAAGACGCCAGGTGACGACGGAATCACGACAGAACTTCTGAGAGCGGGTAGAAAACCGGTACTCTCAGACCTCCAGAATTTATTTAACCGTCATCCTTGAAGGTAAAACGCCAGAAGCATGGAGCAGAAGTGTAATGGTACTGTTCTTTAAAAGAGGTGATAAGACCTTGCTGAAGAACTACAGGCCCATTTCACTTCTGAGCCATGTTTATAAGCTGTTCTCGAGAGTCATTACGAATCGTTGCTCGTAGGTTTGATGACTTCCTGCCTCCCGAACAACCTGGGTCCGAAAAGGCTTTAGCACCATAGACCATATCCATACGCTCCGCCAGATTATACAGAAGACTGAGGAGTATAATCGACCATTATGTTTAGCGTTTGTGAACTATGAAAAAGCCTTCAATTCCACCAAAACCTGGGCCGTACTGCAATCTCTTCAGCGATGCCAAATTGACTATAAGTACATTGAAGTGCTGAAGTGTTTGTATAGGAACGCCTCCATGTCGATTCGATTGCAGGACAGTGATACTGAACCAATTCAACTGCAACGAGGTGTGACTGCAGAATTACTGAAAGTTTCCTCGATAGAAATAAATTGTAAAGATATATCTACTTAATAAACCCTTAGTTCAGCGTAAATACTTCACGCGAAGTCATACATTTTTGAATAAAATAAAACAACGTGTTTTTTATACTGTACACATATTAAATTTTTCTAATAGATATTTGTTTTTATTTTACTAAGGAAATACGCAAATTCACGCACGTTCACCCATTATAGCCATAGCCGTGACACTTCCTCCATGTCCGCTTTAGTACTGCTTCGGCTGTTCTGGAGGAGATGATTGCTAGCGGTGGCGGCAACGTACTTCACTCATGCACACATACGCATAGAATATGGTGTACAGTGCGCTCTTAACTTCGCGTACCCATTCTAAATGACGCGGAGGCCCTAGGGGCTAGAATAAATGAGGTAAGCTGTTATTGACATTTAATTACACAAATATTGACGTTTGTACGTAACTTTGAAAACATTGACACAGAACACAATCATATTTTAGTTTGGATTCACCTCAGTCTTGTATATTCCGGAATTATTCAACACTCAGGCGAAAGGTATTTTCTACATATTCCTTAAGTCTCCCTCTTAAGCTATTGTTCTTAAATAAAAAAAATAATGTCCAAATTGATAACTGCAGTAGACAGCAACGCTTGAAAAAATAACACAATATCCTTCAATAAATCTGAATGATATTATCTTATGTTAACATTAGATTCATAAATAAATACTTGTGAGTTGTCATAACTATTAATTAATTATAACGACTAGCACAAACTACCGAGAGTGCTAATCAGTATATTTAGTTAATTTAGAATGAAATGTTTAGAACAATATAACATATTGAAATACATATATATTCAACCCTGTGCCAGCATTTAATAAACTTTTGTTGCAGTTGATTAGTAGGATTCGAATAGTGAAAATTGAATATATAGTTAACACTTCACAGCAAAGCGATACTTGGGCTGTTTAGTAAATTCTCGTCAAGATTTATCTATCGTGATAGTTTTATCACTGAGTGAGAATCGCCGTCTTTCTGCTGACAGACCACAGAGCAGTGATGCCAACCATAGATTAATCGGGGTATATCAATCTATGGTTGGCAACACTGTAATAGATAAACATTATAGATCGAATCAGGGATCTTCTAAGTACCATTGGTACACCTGGATTGAGCTTGTTGTCAGAAAAGAGTGTGCCGAGCACGAGTCTCTAGCTGACCGCGTTGTCTCTGTTGTAACAAGGGTAACAATAAAATGCGTTTTCACGGTATAAATTCTAGACTGATAACTTTGAATTTTGTAACAACGCAACGATGGACCGAAGGACTATCACTTCTGTCGTTCTCTGCTTACTAATCTTAGCAAGTGTGAATGCTTCAGTGTTGATATCTAAATTTTTACCCTCTATTCTTCTAGTTGACTATGATTGCATATGACTTCTTCCGATCCAGTATTACCTTTCATTTCATTTGGCTTTAACCTTTAATATTTTTTTCCCATTATATGCCAGTTAGTTACTTACATTTATATTATTTCACATATTGTTCATATGATATTGAAATGAAATTAAAAATAATTTATTTACGACAGCAGCAATTTACACCAAGTGACAAACAATAATTTTAAACAAAAAATATATGAAAAATTGGAAAGTAATCGCTACGTGTCATAAATTGGTCCCCAACAGCATATGCTAGTATAGAACCAGCGCTGGTCTTCCGTTGGGGCCGGTCTGTTGACGTCATGGAGGATTTATAAAACAACAGTTCCAGTAAAAAAAAGTTACATAAAGACCACAAAAACGACTATGTAGATAAAAATATATATGTAAAGATCAACTCCATCAAGAAAAGAGAGATCAATAAAATTTTACAAACTGTAACATATTGTAGTCAAAGTTGACATTTGGTTTAGTAATTTGTCTATCCTATTGATTTTCGTATATCTTTAGCTGACCGGGTTCAAACAAGTACTCGCAAGAAGAAGATATTTTACCCAGGTCTTCTCTAATATATTTATCTATTTATTTTATAAGAATGTTCCTACGGTGTAATTCTAACACTTCGGCTCGTTTCCCGAATTTCCCAAAATTATCTGCAGTACCTATGTTGTGAGACACGACATTATAGTCGGAATCGTTAGTGAAAATTATAATTCTACAATAATTATCTAATTTTAATATTTAGTAGGTGCGTGTGCAAAAATATATATAGCGCGTTTTAAAGAACCGATGCATGGCTACCAACGATGTGGAAGGCTCACCAAGGTTCTGAAGCGAAGCAACTGATGGTTCATTTAGTGTGTGAATGTGACAAAGGTTGCTTTACGCACTATTCCACAACAGTTTTTTTAATTGTTTTAAGCATTTATTTGAATCTAGGATGATGATAGGAATTCTTCTTCCTAGATTTGTATACTATTTTAGCTCTATGCTATGGAGTCTATGTTGTCTATTACACTGACACTACATTCTCTCTAGTATCTCTCTCTAGCAGTGCTGCCAGATATGCGATAATTATCCTAGATCCACGATATATATGAGTATCATGCGATAAAAAATAATAAGGACGTATCGCACGATAGTGTATCAAACGCCTACGATATTTTTTTTCAAATACACGATATTTTGTATAGAATTAAGATCTTTGTAACGGACGCAACTCTTTTTAATATATTTCTATAATGGCAGTCCACACTCCAGTCGAATAGTGAATATGATATGATTTTTTCCAAAATACTTAAATTTAGGTATAAAAAAGCTGACACCATCTTATAACAACTACATATAATGGCATAGTTTTGGCTGGCTGTGACAGTAGTAGCGCAACAACCTGCTGAATTGATTTTATACCAAACTGAGCATGATTGAGTGTATGAACAGCTCAGGAATTTACGGCCCTGAGAAAACCAGAGCCCATCAAAGCCTACATGCCTCACCCGCAGAATTCACACACACACACACACACACACACACACACAAACGCGCGCGCGCACAAGCTCACAAATATACTCACAAATTTAATAAAAAAAACTTGCCATAATAGTTGTGTTAAGTTATACCCTAATGGAGTGAACTAGCTCTCACAAACACAGGGAATCCTACCGTGAGAGCTAGAGTTTATAAATTGTTATCTTGCCTAAAGCTTTAAATTGCAAACAATGTTTTAGTTTAAGAATAGTTTGATAATTAAAACCAACATTTTTTGTAACAAAGAAATAAATAAATTTGAAATTTCATTCCGAGGAAGAAATTACTTTAAGATTAACATTATAATAAGAAACGTATTCAAAAAAAAAAAAAATTTTGGTGAAGAAAAAAAATCTGCGTGTAGTTTCCAGAAAATTATTCGTAGGTGGGCCCAACATTAAAATTGCCTAATATGCTAAGTCTCTGTAATTATTATAAGTGGTCCTATCTAGATTTAAAATATACTTAAAAAAAATACTTTATCTGTTAAGGTGCCACATCCCTAATTTAAGCCGTATAAGCTTTTTAGACTAAGTTGAGAAACTTAAATAAAATTGGACATGCGATAAAAACACGATAATTTTGCATTAAATCTCGGATAATTTTTAACTTATGGACCTGGCAACACTGCTCTCTAGTACTATACGTTTTCTCTATGGTTTTATAATATCGTACAGTGTGACCAGATTTAGCAGAATTCTGCGATTTTAGCATAATTTGATCTCCAATTTAGGATTCAGCAGATTGTGTCGCAGATCTCAAAATATAGCAGATTTTGGCAGAATTTTATATAATATACGCAGAAATTTAGCACAATGGAGAAGAATTAGCAATTTAGGTAATGGTGCTAGAAATATTTAAAAATTTTACAGTTCATAAATAATGTACGAAAGATTTCTTCTTACTGTTCTGGCAGTTTTCCATTAAATACAGTTTAGGCGAATTCTCAGAACTTTTGATCGCACTTTGCATTGAACTAAAATCTTGTCTACCACTCAATGACCTATTTGAGCAAGTGCTATTTCTTGACCCACAAAACGTTGTGTACAAAGATTTTATAAGTTTGGTCATAACTAGTTCTCATTTTCTAAATCTGGTATACAAATCTAACATACAAGCAATTTACTCCGAAAATATTGACCTTAAATTCGATAAAGTAGTGGCAAATCTACAATGATTAATAATGAACACTAAATTATAACTTACCTGCGGGACAAATTTAAAAAATCAACATGTTGCTGTAATTCTACATGTAGATGCTAGAAAATAACAGGGTGGATGCATTTTTAATTAAATATGTATTGTTTTTTTTACGCCGTGAAAAAAATATAAAAGACTCTCAAAGTTCGATGGTTCTGTATATTAAAATCGACACCACAGAAAATTAGAAGTACATATGTACCTACCATATAGATTTATTGTTAATTCGTGTTACTCAATCATAAATATTTTAGAAAATATTTGTTTTTTTTTTGTACATATCATTCATTTAATTGGGACTTCATTCAGTAGCAATGTTTTGGCATCAATCAAAAATAATCTAAGCAGACTTTAGCAGAATCAAAAATAAACTTAGCAGACTTTAGCAGAATTTAGGGGAGCAGCTAGCATAATCTCCAATTTAAATCTGGTCACACTGATATCGTATCGTAATTATCGATTTTGCGTTGTAAATTGGTTTGGGTGTTTAGCTCGCGCTTGAATAAAACCTATCTGAAGTACACATTGTAGTTGTCGTTTAGTGAATTATAAATTAAATAAACAAATAATATAGTGAGTACCTGAATACTCATTCTGAGATTATTGCAAAATTACTATTTGTAATAAAAGTTGATGTCGTATTCAATATGGCGCTGGATCGCCTATCTCCAGCTCGATTCTACTTCACCAATGTAAATTGCTCAATTCTGTATTTTCTAGATGTCTCGTTATCGTGAATGGGATCTATCCTGCAAAGTATACGTCGGAAATTTGGGGACCAATGCATCTAAATATGATATTGAAAAAGTGTTCACGAAATACGGTAACATCAGAAATGTATGGGTGGCTCGAAATCCACCTGGTTTTGCATTCGTCGAGTTTGAAGACCCTCGTGATGCCGAAGATGCCGTACGAGGATTAGATGGAACGTAAGTTGAACATACTAATCATTGATACGTTCTACGAGATAATACCCTTCATCAAAAAAATACCCGTAACCACGCCATCTTTGATTTGATCTCTCTATTGATCACCATATTTTTCTTGGTGAAGTAGGTGCCTACGTAACAGCAAAATTTGATATTAATTTGTTGGGTTAAGAACCTCAATGTTTTCAGCTGTACTATGACTGCAGCCTTGGTGTAATAAAACATGTTGCCGCCTTCGAATCCAGAGGTCGTCGGTTCAAATCCTGCTCCTAACCAATTTTATTTGTTTATTTCATTGTAGCACACTCCTTAGATCCGTTTCATTCTCAATGTGAAACGCTTGAGTCATAAGTGTGCCAGATCATGATACCTCCAATCTAAGACTGAAATGTGTCATACAAAATGGATGATACTTGGCTTGGAATGGGGAACATTTTATTTATTTGTCTAATTAACAAGTATTATATATATTAATTTGTTTTTCATGAGGTTTAGCCGATATTCACATGAAGATATAAATATTACTTTTATACCTACTGCTATAATAACTTACATGTCATGTACGTTTTGTTCTAGTCGTTGCTGTGGCACACGCATCCGTGTTGAGATGTCAAATGGACGCACAAGACGTGAACGCAGATACTCTAGGTATTTACCTCACATGTTATTGCTTATATTTTCATTTATTTGAAATACTTTACTGTTTACACATTCCTATAAATTATCTGCAATTTAATAACATGAGATTATGTGCATTCAAGTTGTGTTACAAGGGCAATATTTAAAATAATGCATGTCTGATATGAATGTGTAGACGAACTTTTGAATAAATTATGTAATTATTTAAACATCACATATAAAAAGAGTTATTAAAAGTGGTGGGTGTTGGAACGTTTGCAGGTCCATTTTATCAACCAACCACCAACACACCAACGACCTCACCACATCTCTTCACCACAACGGCATGTTTGCCTATCTGACATCCGCGATCGACGCTCGCCTCAACATCCCGCTCAACAATGAACTACAACGCGCAGCAAAAGTCTTCAACTGCATCCCCCTAACTTATCTCCTAGCAGCGGTCACCTAACCCCCAACCTGGTCCCCATTTGGAAATAACAAGAGCCATTAGGCTTAGAATGCTTCTACAACTCCTCGGCACCAGCTACAAAACCGAACAGTGAACTCCCCAACTGCAATATCTGTAGAAACTTCCAATTAACGCCAACGTCTGAAGATATCACCTCGATATTCTCTCTTCGGCCTCACAGCAGCCAACGGTCAACCTTCGCAGGCTCACCATGTCTCGGTATTATTTGTATCCTATACTTAGAATCTTACCTTACCTGTACTTAGCTCTTAGTATGTTGGCGTTGAGGCATTATGCGATATTGTAGATGTGTAATGTAATACTAATGGCCAAGAAAGAAACACACATTAGAGCAGAGTTATAACATTGAATACAGTTCATATTTCAGTTTTAATTAAGATATAAGAAAATATTTTTTTACAATCTAGGTTAAGAATATTAACATTGAATAGTAAAGTATTAATAAGTAAGAATCACACAAGAAAACCATGGCATGGATTAATCCAAGAGACATTTTGTTAACCTCTAAAGATTGAGCATGTGAATTCGCACACTCTTTACCTGCACATCTAGATTGGCATCTTATTAACATGCTCAATCTTTAAAAGGTTAAGTCTTTAAGTCAACTATAACTAACAAAATGGGTTTAGCCTGTTATCATCTTAAACAACATCATCAGGTTAGATAGTGGTCAAAAGCTGGTCTATCAGTAAAAGAGGATAAAAACATTTTTTTTTGCTATCATTTGAAGATAATTTTCCTTACAAATGTTAACTAATCGACTTGTAAAGGTCGCGTAGCCGCAGCCCGCGCCGCCGCTCGTATTCCCGTGGGCGCTCTGTGTCTCCGCGACGTTCTCCTTCCATCCGCCGCCGATCACCATCAGTACGCCGCTCCAGATCCCGCGACAGGCGCTCACGTTCTGACAGCAAGAACAGGTGAGTAAACAAACTTGCATTAATGGCGTGTACTGCTACTACTAGTTTCAATTATAGTTTGAGCCTACTTACAGCTTTGTTAAAGATGGCATGTAACATAGGGACGTAAGCTGTAGCTAGCTTTTGTATGGCAGCAAAGGACCTGGCTTATTACCACCTGCAAGTAGGACCATCTATCGCCAAACACTGAACCTGGCAGTATTCCTTGAGAGGTTCCCATTCAACTATGAGCGTTTTTAGCATATTCAACGACATCATCACTTAAAATCCATCAGGTGAGATTGTGGTCAAGGGTTATAATATAAGCAATAAGGAAACTTAAAAATATTAATACACTCTTGGAAGGTCCTGTCTCCTTTGGTTTCATGAAGAGTTGTATTATTGTAGTAGTAATGCATTTTGTTGTTTGTTCTAGTTCCTGATCATAAAGTGTCAACATCAACATTGGTTTTGATTCTATAGACATTATCTAAATTAAACTGATTTGTTACTAGACACAAATTTATCTTAAAAATGGCAGTGCAGATTAGATTAGATATTGTAATCAACTATTTATCATCACCATGAATGCCGCCGATCCGCTGCCATGTGGACGTCTCTCCATGGAGCCATCTTGGTCATTGTCACCCTATGTGGTAGTGCACAGGGTCACACGCGTATCTTGTTTGGATTAATGTTATTATTTCTAAATATGATTACAAGCACTATCGCGTGTTAATAAGCGAAAAACATATTTGCCGAGGAGGTTTAGGCATCCGACGCGATATCGGAGGACGCGGGTTCGATTCCCGCCCAGGGCATAAAATTTTGTGCTCCGACTCTGATAATTTGTAAAATATAATGTCGTTATTGTTTTCCCATTTGATGTTATATGCGAGTTATAGATATAAGAATAAAAAAGAGTGCAATGCGATGGATTTATCATTCTCTTCACTTTGTTGCATAAAAGATACACAAATAATTAGATTGTAATATACATTATTTATATATCTTTTTTATTTATTTCAGATACTAAATTGAGATTCTATGAAGGCGAACAAACTGCAATGGGACAAAATGTATAATATAAGTTATGAAGTGAATGTGTCTGTGTGAGTGTTGTTGAATAGGTTAAAATATTTTATGAATTATCATAGGGTGTGACAAATATTTGGCCGAATACTAAGTTTGCAATTTAAAATACATAATAAAGGTTCGCTAATTCACTAGTAGGTTCATATCTCACAGGGAATTGATGTATAATATTTTCTGACACTTATGACTGTTTAATTTTGGTTTCTGGTGGATACCTAAGCTAAGTATTCATTCTGACGTATAAGATTTTCAGATTGTGTAGTTGACGCTATGATTTGAATGTATGTTCTTATCTCATGCATGTTTAATAAGGCCGAATATATTATTAGTCGCAACCCTAATATCATATCTGTCATATGTTTAGCAGCTTTCTAGAGTTCTTTCTATTGTGGGTAGCTGCTAAGTAGGTACAAAAAGTTGTATAGATTTTTATTATTAAAAAACTGCATTCAAAAAGCACTATGCTACAATTTCTGTAAAATGTAAGTTGACATTAATAAATACATTAAATTATGTACATGTTTTTTATTGTTCCCAATATAAACATAAAATTATAATATATAAATTAAATACACTACAAACTAATATAACACTACAATATCGAAAACATGACCAAAGTGCAGTTGCGGGCGCACAGTGCCGGCAACGAACCGCCTGCAGTTGCAGTCAAAATCATTATTCAATTTAGGCGTCTACGGCGCGCGACTCTTATGAAGGTCGATTACAAATTTTAACGGTGTCGTTGGCATAAATTTATGGTATTGTGTCGGAACTAGCTCGAGGCCCACCTGATGTTTACGTCTGCCGATAACAGATGCATTTCGTCACAAGTAACGAATTGCACTGCACCTGTCACCTTGAAACATAGTTGTTAACGTCTCATGTGCCTGTAATTTCACTGGCTCTCAAGGAGTGCTGCCGGAACACACCGTTGGGTGCTTGGCGACAGGTATTCTACTTGAGGGTGGTTGCTAGCCAGGCGGGCATTCGCAAAATTTCTTTCCACCATGCGGCGAAGCTCAAGCCCGCGGCGGGATTCGAACCAAGGACCTGCTGCACGGCAATCCATAGCCAATGCCACCGAGTCATCACTGCTTCAAAAACCTTTAACGACAGTTGTGTCTGAAGCGCTCGTGGCGAAGTTAGCTTGGCCATTCTGAATCGATCAGCAAAGTTAAGCAACGTCCGCCGCGGTCATCAGTTGGATGGGTGACCGCTGGTGACATTACTACTGAGCGCTTCCGAGCTTCGGAAGGCACATTAAGCCGTCGGTCCCGGTTGTTGTCTTAGGATGGCAGTCCTTACAGCATGGTGGTAGGCCATTTTGCGAATGCCCACCTGGCTAGCTACCACCCTCAAGTTGGAAATCTGTCGCCAATCACCTAACGGTGTTTTCTGGCAGCAGTCCTTGAGAGCCAGTAATTCGAGGTTAGCCTGAACAACATCTTCGACCACATCATCACTTACCATCAGGTGGTCAAATGCTATCCTATCAGGCATAAAAAAAAGTAGTCAGTAATGAGTAAAAACAATCTAATCTAGGTTATTACAAATAAAACGAACGACAATGTGTATTGTATAAAGGTAAATACAAACATTATTTTTATTATATCCATAAAATACACTTAAATCTACTTAATTAGAGGAAAATATTGACTTAACTTCATTAGTTTAATATTGTCATAATATAAATTAGAGATTTCATCTTCAGTATCTAAAAACAACCATAATTATTCACTTGTATGTAATAAAAGGTAGGTACAATTTTAACTACAATAACAAATAACTTTTTTTCATTGAATATAATTAGTCAATATAACATGACAAATCAACCGTCATAATATTAATAATTTTAAATATGTTCGAAATAACGCCTGCTCTGCGGATTACATTACAAATTTAATTATTATTTCCATCCCCATACGATGGTTGAAGAACGAGAGCAAAAAATAGAGTTGAGTCATAATGTCATGTTATCTCAGGCAGTCAGAGCATACCCCAGCTATAAGGGTGGATGGACGCGAGTTCGAATCCCGCACATGACTATGATTTTGCTCTCGTAAATTTGTAGTCTCCATTATCATTTTGTTTGCCACAATCGCTTGCCAGGCGTCTTGGAGTTAATTTTCAAGTAGATTACCTATTTATAGTAGTAGAGATCTATTATACACTTGATCATATATTAACGAGTAGTTAAGTTATTTTATGACTAAATAGAATTTTGCTTCTAGGTTTTTGAGGTTGAATTTCCCAAACTAATTATCACCACATAACCTTTGCGTTTACTCCTCCCAAGCAAAATAAGTTTATAAAATCACTTGAATCACAATAAAATAATCACGAGCCTAGATTAAATACCTCAATCAACATTTTTTGGACCAGCCATGCTCCTTCAGTCTTAGGTCCAAAAGACTGCCAAGTGTTAAACATAAAATTAATTATTGTCATACTGCTACACAACAACCTAAAGTAAGGAGCAGTCTCAGAGCAGTTAAGTTTGTCAGAGGGTGCAGTACCTAGAACCCGTTTATTACGATTTCGTTTATAACGGTGAAACGTTTTTAGTGACGAAAATGCAAGGCGTGTACTACGACTTCAGTTGATTCTGTGCAATTAATCGCTTATCGACAACTTTTTAAACATTTTCGTATTTTATGATCACTTTGCCTACAATTATGAACTTTGATACTTCCAACTGCTTTATTTTCAATATAAATCACGATTAACCTACGCACAAACAATACCCAGCCGCAACACCCCGCTTCCTGGCATTCTACCCTAGATTACGCATGTTGATTGGCGCCCGTATATCATAGTGCTTTTCATTCTATCTTTCTGATTAGCGGGTGTGACATTTATTGTGAATAATATAAAAAAAGCTTAGATTATTTGATTGTTTTGTGGTTATCCGGTTAGTACGATAAAAGTGTCGCTGGACGGGCCCTTGAGTATCGTTATATGTACTCGGATACTACTGTATAATATATGATGTAATGTCTATCCTTTAAATCAATTTTCTTTCAAACTAACCGGCCTCTGTTTCCTTGTACTAAAGAAATCAAAATACACATACGTACCTACTGCTACTAAGACAGTGCCGATCACATGAAACACAGTCAAATTATTCTTAAAAACTATGGAGGAAATTATTAATGAAATGAATTTCCTTAATGTTAGAATGAAGGTCACAGTGACCGAGGTTTCCTTTGTTGCTAGTTCGTGGACGGAGTGTGTGCAGTAAAACTGAGCAATGATGTTTAGTAATATAAGCAGCCAAATATTAGTGTTCAGGTTTTGAGATGTGTTCCACAGCTGAGGGTAGATGCCCAGGAACAATGGAAGAGGCAGTGCATGTGTGTAAAACAGCATCTGAAAATTAAAAAAGTAATTAAATCTCTCAGTCAAACGTCTTGGGAAATGCTCCACTCAGGTGGAAAACCTAGGTACAGCATGGGGTAATAACCTTGTATATAATGTAGTCAGCTCTGTTGTGATACAAAATGACTGTGAGATTACTGTCTCTTGACTTGGGCCAGTATTTATGTTCCATTAACCTTCACCCTTTTCTGGGATACAGATTAGGTTACCTCTTAGCCAATTTCATCAGAATCAGTCACTTGTTGATTAAGTTTCCCCGGCCTGAACATATACTAAGTAAGTTAAGGGGCCTGGGCCACAATTATTTTGATGTAGGTTTAGTTCATTGTGTACTGGCAGAGCCGTCATCTGACACTGCCAGAACACTATTTAGGTTATAATAAAAAATCTTAAATTGCTGATTTTGTAATTAAAGGATTGGTCTAACGGGGCTGGCATGACTGCATCCATTTTGTCTGAAAGCTCCTCAAAATTAAAAGAGTAAAAAAATCACAATTATTTCAGTACCTATATAAAATTTAAAGACTGAACCGTATCATACATACTATACTTTACAAGATCTTCATAATTTGTCTTATTAGCATCAAAATAATTGAAAAAAATATTTTAACATTATTATTGCGTATTATAATAAGTTTTTAAGCACTTTTACATGATATGCAAATATCACATCCACACATTTTTTTGTCTTTAGTATAGATCAAAACTACATCTGGCTAAATGTAGCGGTTGGGTTTCCATTTCTGCTACCAAGACTCCATAGCAGAGAAACGCAATTTAGCAAATTTGAAAATACACTCGAGAGCAATGAATCCGGGTCACTTAAAGAATGTTAAAAATCTCGGAAACTAAAAATGATAGGTTAATGCAATAAATTGTATTTAATAGACAATGTAATACTCCTTAAATGAAAGTAAAAAAAATATGAGTCACCATACATTTTATTAACACAAAATTACATAAAGAAAAAAACTGCTGATCTCTCCTTAAAACAAAAATAGGAAACATGAAATTTTTTAACTTTATTACGATTTTCTTGAATTTTAATACTTCGTATTGCCTCCTCGTGCTTCCATTACTGCGTTTACGCGGTTTGGCATGCTGTACACCAAGTTCCTTATACGATTTTGGGGAATATTCTCCCATTCCTCTGTGAGAGCAATTTTGAGCTCACGAAGCGTGATTGGGGGAGGGTTTCGTTGTTTTACGCATCTGCCTAGCTCGTCCCAAGCATGCTCGATCGGGTTGATATCCGGGCTGCGCGCTGGCCACTCCATACGAGTAATGTTCATCTCTTGAAGGTAGTCATTCACAATCCTACCTGTATGAGGTCGGGCATTGTCATGCATAAATATAGCATCCTCACCTAAATTGACCATAAATGGACCAACGTGATCATTGAGGATTTCTTCCACATATCTTACGCTAGTTAAAGAGCCGTTTTCTATGATCACCAGCTCTGTGCGACTTTCAGAAGAAATTCCGGCCCACACAAGTACAGACCCACCACCGTAGGCTACTTTTTCTTCGATGCATGCTTGCTTGAATCTTTCCCCTGGTCTTCGATACACTCTGTGTCTTCCATCGTGCTTGTAGAGCATAAATTTTGATTCGTCGGAGAACATAACTTTTGACCAATCTTCAATACTCCAATTTACGTGGCTCTGGGCATATCTTTGTCTCGAAATACGATGCCCACGCTCCAGTTTAGGGCCGTTTGCAGGTCTAAGGGGTTTTAAGTTAGATTCAGCAAGCCGACGTCTTACTGTCCATGCACTTGGGTTACTTCCTCCGAGGCGTCGAAACTGATTGGTGAGTTCAGTTCCTGTGAGAAAGCGATTTCGAAGCATGGTGTTCACCAAGTATCGGTCTTCTCGTGCTGTGGTACACCTGGTTCTGCCCGTTCCTGGTCTGCGTAGGTTAGAACCAGTTTCTTCGTAACGTCGGAGAACTCTTTGTACTGTTGACAGCGACACACCGACAGTCCTGGCTGTATCGCGCTGACTCCGGCCGGTTTCCAGCATTGTAAGTATTCTGGTGCATTCTTCAGGCGTAAGCGACATAATTTCAGCTTGAATAATGAATATAGAGCACTATCAACATGGTTTATGTACCCACATAAATGACAGATTACAAACAAAAGCAAAACCAAATGCTGTAATTTCGTAGTTCCATCTTCGAAAGTGGCCCTTTTTCAAATTTGATTTTTTTATGATATAACTTTACAATAACTAAGAAGTTTTAATACCTTCATTTAAGGAGTATTACATTGTCTATTAAATACAATTTATTGCATTAACCTAGCATTTTTAGTTTCCGAGATTTTTAGGATTCTTTAAGTGACCCGGATTCATTGCTCTCGGGTGTAGATTATTACCATCAAAGGCTTGGTGTGTCCACAAATATACATCTGAACGACAAGTGATATTGCAAACAATAAAACTTTCCTAACATGTAGTCCGAAACACATAATGAAAAATGTCATGCTTGAATAACTTGTGGATTTGCATAATGTATTAGTTAATAAAACTACATTTCTGCTAAAATTGATAAGGTATATTTTACTTTAGTTTTTACTTAATTTGGTTCACTAGTCATTGACAAGTGGTTTTTTTCGGAATATATTATAGGAATAAATATGAGACAATGCAAAAGTACCTCATTAGGATGTTTGCCAAACTTCGTATACAAAAGCTCCTGTTGCAATCCAGTATATGCTCCAGTTATAAGTGTTGCCAATAGTATGGTAACTCCTATACACCAATATAAAAATCTTCCTTTAGTTTCTTCAGTCGGGGCTCCACCATACATAGCCAAAGCAACTCCTGAACTTATTAAGACTGATCCAATGGCATTGTGAGGGCGTGGCCATTGCTTTTTGGTGTAGCAGTAAACAAGCATGCTTGCCGGAGATGATGCTGATCTGAAAATAGAAAAGCACAAATACAATTTGAAACAAATGGTTTCTATGCTGCTTAAATTATTACATTCGATGAGATATTTTTTGTAGTTAATAATCAGGTTTTCTTTAATTATAAAGAAATTGCAAATAAAATTATGAACTGATTGTTAAGCAATGACCAGTTCAGTAAAAATAGTAACATTACATTTCAATAATCAAGTGATAAAGAACTAAAGTTTTTTTAAATAGATCTTAAATCATAGTGGAGTTCGTCTAGTATTTTTTTAACCAATCAGCTAGGTTAAGCAGTGTATGCTGCGATTATTCCTTTGATGGGCGATGTCTTGAGATATAATTCAATTATTAGAGATATATTTAAATTCATCAATTTGATGAATGTAAATCCTCTAGACATGGATTGACTACAGAGTCAATTTATGATTTGGAGGGCAGGAAATATTGGTAATAGGATGGCTTAGTTGTTGTATAAGAATGGCAGTAATAAGAGTATGTCGGATGCCTCAGTCTCTGCCATTTTGCATTATAAATTTGTAACTATATAAACCTAGATTAAGAAGAGGTAAATCAATATCATGCTTAAGTATTACTGGACCTAAAACTTTTAAATTGAGGGGGTGACCATCCTTCAAGAATTATATGGAGAAGTGATCCACCAGCTCAAACATAAAACTAACATTACTTAAAGAAATGTTTATTATAATCAGGTGATATAGTAGTCAAACCCAAGCCTATAAAGAATAAAATGAAAATAATAGTAACACTTTAGTCATTTACAGCTTGATTATATTAACATACTGCTCATCATAAACCTACTGATTCAGCCTAGTTGTCCACTACCAAACACAGCCTTCCCCATTAAGGGTGGTGTTTGCCATAATCCACATGCTTTGTATTTTTCTGGTATTCCTTAGTCACCAACTAACTAACAACACACACAAATGGAGAGGGGTGGCATTCTAGCCCGGCACCCCATGAGCAAGTTTTTAATCTACTACTGCTAAAACTAATAAGGCTAATAACTGTAGGATGACATTTCAAAGATACATAATAACAAAAATATTACCGTATGATCATGTGTAGGGTAGAAGGCACATGCAAAGCATAAACATAGTTATTTGCCACACTCGTAACAAAAAATAAAGCGACTAGTATTGCATACTGGTGTATTGGTATCTTTGGACTTACCTGAAAATATACATTTGCCTAAAACACTCATGCAATTAAACTTTTTTTATTTAATTAAAAAAAATATAATATGTGCTATGTCAATTTAAGGTCCTGAATAAAGATTTAAAAATTGTTTTATTTATCTTCAAATCAAAATAGATGAATTTAAAACTGACCTAACTTTCAAGCAAAAGTATATCAACTCACCATACCAAATTTAGAAATAGTGATAAGGCCATAGAGGGCTATAGCAAAGAATTGTAAGAAAGTAACGAAATTAGCAGATTCTGGTGTTCTTGCCATTAAAACTTCCATCAGAAAGGCACTCATGCAGCAACCAGTAAACACCTTAAACAAACTCTTTGTTGAATTCATTTTTCTGAGTTAAGTAAACAGTGAATTATGACACTAAAAAATAAATGAACGCAGTTATTTCTCTTTATTAGCAAAGCATTTGGTGATAGTACATAATTTGATATTTAAATTTAATTTTGTTTTTGATGTGGTGTAAACAGTAAAGCAGTGCTGCCAGATCCGTGAGTTAAAAATTATCCGAGATTGAAAGCAAAATTATCGTGTTTTTATCGCAAGTCCAAATTTACTTTATAAATTACTAGCTTTCCGGGCGCGGCTCCGCCCGCGCGTATGTCGGTTATCGCGCAAAAACATTAACCTCTTTTTGCGCAGTTAGATAAAAACTATCCTATGTTTTTTCCCGGGTTCCAAACTATTTCCATACCAAATTTCATTCAAATCGGTCCATTAGTTTTGGCGTGAAAGCGTAACAGACAGACAGACAGACAGAGTTACTTTCGCATTTATAATATTAGTACTGAGTAATGATTTAACCGAGTCTAATAAGACAATATTTATATCACTATACGGCAAAAATTTAGGGTGTGTAACCTTAACAGATATCGTTAAATTTTTCAAGTAGATCCTAGATCTAGATAGGACGTGTTACCTATCATATTAGGCAACTTAAATGTGCTAATGCGCCTAGCTCACCTAATTTTCTGGAAACTACACGCAGGTTATTTCTGTGCTTAAACGAATTATTTTTTAGTATAGGCACCTATATACAAGAAAATAATATTTATTTGATTGAATATGTGTCTTATAAATAGTTTTAGTCAAATGTAGTTTATTCCATAGAATTAGAACTCAATGATTCAATTTCTGTGGATGAGGCATATAGGTCTTGACGGGCTCTGGTTTTCTCAGAGCTGTAAATAACTGAGCATTGGTGAACATTCAATCAATCTTGGTTTGGTATAAAATTAATTAAGCAGGTTTTTGTGCTGCCACGTCACAGCCTTTTACAGCCTAATTAACCAAAACAATGCCATTTACAGAAGTGGTTATATGACGGTGTCGGTTTTTTATAACTGTATTTTGGAAAAAAAACATTTCAGATTCCACGTTCGACTGGAATCTGAACTCAATTTTTTTTCAAAAAGTTGCGTTTGTTACTTAGATCTGAATTGATAACAAAATTATCGTGTATTTGTAAAAGATATCGTAGAAGTTTGATAAAATATCGTGCGATACGTGCTTATTATTTTTCATCGCATGATACTCAAATATATCGTGGATCTAGGATAATTATCGCATGTCTGGCAACACTAAATGTAAAGCATAACAAGACAAACAAATGCATAGACAAGTGGACATAGAGAAGAGTAACATACCAGAAATCAAGTATAACAAGCAAGTGGGTAACAATTTTGAATTTTCTTAAATTGTTTTTTAAGCAAGTGCAAGCACAGCAAAGTGTTTTGTAAATGGCAAGGTAACTGGGGTACATTCCTTCAGTGTTGTTCCAAGTAAAAAATTCGATGGTGTAGATATTTCAATGTTATTTTACTGTTTATAAAATTTGAATTATCGAAACTAAGAAATATATTAAAGATGTATGTACTTACCCCGATTTAAAAAAAATACGCAAAATTACAAAATTTGCAACCGGATTGTCATCTAGTGTTCAGTAGATTAACTTCGACGTATTTGAGTATTGAGTTTAGTTCTGTTGCAGCGATGATAACTCTTTGGTTTTCTACCAGATGACGTTAGTAGTACAATAAAACTTTATCCAATGAATACAAAATTGTTAATGTTATTTTATTAATGGTTATAATTTTTTTTAAAGATACCTCTAGATGAGGAGTTGAGTTAAAGCACAAATCTATAGGCCTGATAGTTTTTCAGTAAAGTGTGCCACAAAATGTTCAAGTTGAGGGATAGAGATATTTTTTTTCCCTACACAAGATGCCTTTCGTCATGCCCTTTCAAGAAAGCATTTCTTCGCTGATGCCTAAAAACTACTAGAAATGAAGATACCAATTTAAAGCTCTTCATTCGTCCCTATCCTAAAGACTTTTGGTTCAAAACTCGTTTTGTAGACGTAGTCGCGGGTTTAGTTAAATGGTTCCGTTTGTGGTGCGGAACCCTAATAAAAACTAGCTAGTTATTATTCTCGGATACACAGACACAGATAATTTTTGGTCAAAAATGCCATATTCGTTCTGTTGGTTATTTTAAGTCTATCTTTATATTTTTATAGATAAAATTACGTGTCACGTTGTTTGTCCGCAATGGACTCCTACACTACTGAACTGATTTTCAATTAGATTTGCACACCAAGTGCAATTTGATCCAAATCGAAAGATAGGAAAGCTTACATTTACAGTCGCATTTACTGTGTGAAGCCGGGGCGGGCCGCTAGTAGTTATATAAATTTCTATTCCATGTAGGTACATACATTTTGGCTTCTACTCCTTTATTAACAGATATAATCTTTATATAAAATGATCGTGTCACAGTGTTTGTAACAAAATCCTCCGAAACGGCTTGACCGATTACTATGAAATTTTGTGTGTAAGTATATACAGTAGGTCCGAGAATAAGACGTAAATTATTTTTCAAATAGGTATGTATATTAAACTTGCCTTTTCATTTTTATTTGCCTATATGGCAAAGCAACGTTTGCGGGTCAACTAGTCTAGTAGGTTTAAGTATAGAAGTATAGAAGTCTAGTGTTCTATTTGTATAAGAATTACCTACCTACATAAAATATTTTTTTAAATGCTTTTGTTTTACGACTATCTCACTTGATAAATAATTGCGCGAAGCTGATTTCAAACATTTTTTTGAAATTTTTCTATAGCCCATTTTAATCAGGGACAACGGAGAATTCTAATGGTGAAACAATTTTTCAAATTGGTCCAGTTGTTTTTAAGTTTATTGGTTACATACAAAAAAAAATCTCCCCTCATTATGGTATTAGTCTAGATTCGTACCACAGAAAAGAGATTTTATATTCTCTATGATTCGTACCATGGCCATCACGTTCTTATGGCGTCATCATCTGTCGTACTAATCACTTAGTTCAACGCGCGCCAAAATTTCACCTAGTTTGAACAATTGATATAAGACGAAGTGGTCTTTGAAAAGTGTCAGACAGAGGGCGTAAAATGGAGAGACCTCGTATAATGAAACTTATTAACTAAAGCTTTATAACTTCCAATATATTTTAAAATTGTACAATATACAGTCAGAATCAAATCAGTGTCAATCTAAGTTTTTTTACCTGTAGATCAGTTGTTTGCCCTCCATATTTACTAGACGAATTCAGGGTAATCGCCTGAGTCACTACCAGTCTAGCACTTCCGAGCGTCCGGTGAATACATCGCCGCTAATCGTGTTTTTTCGGAATAATCTGTGGACAATACACCTTCCTTGTGTCTTTAGACTCTGCACCAATTATACAGGCACTGTGAGAGATAAGAAAACTGTTTCATTTCACGCGTAATTATTGCTTTTATTGTTGAAATAGAAAATATCCTTATTTTGTTTTATCTTTGGAACGAATCACAATGAAATGGATGAGCGAGATATGTGTATCGTTTGGTGTGAGAGAGTGAAAGAGATGCAGCATAATGGTGATCGGAACGTCTCGTGGCGGTTCGGTGGTAACACGAATTGCTTATTTATCTCTTTCTAACAACAGATATGACGCATAATATTTGAACGTTCTTTCCTTGTCATTACATACTGCAAGATGTGCGTAGGTATGTACATAGGTAAATTCTAGTAAGCTTTTAGAGCAGTGGTGTTCGGATATAACAACTCTAAGTATTTCAACTCCCTGGTGTCAATATATTATTAAACTAATCAAATAACCCCTTCCCCGATCTTTCCCGGGGCATTATTATAATTCAATAAACGTCAAATTATATTATGAATTAGATTAATATTAATTTATTGTCATAAATACAATTAATGTCAATTAAACCAAATATGCTTACAATTAAAAGTTGATCAAGCGTTTGCAGTGGGTGCCAAATTAGGCCAATCCTTGTAGCTGTTCCCTATTATGTATTAAGTATGCATATATGTAACTACTAAGCTAAAAATAGTAACTTAAATTCAATTGAATTTTATGCCCGTAACATAGACTATTAAAACTGATGGTAAGTTACAAGATGTGCGGGATTCGAACCCGCGTCCATCCACCCCTTTAGCCGGGGTATGCTTTGACCAATTGAGCTAACATGCCAATGCCATAAGTCTTAACTCAAAACTTTTCCTATCGTTCTTTTAACCATCGTATTGGTATGGAGCGACATCTCTATTTCAACTTACGTTGTACTACAAACAATACTAATTTTGCAATTAGCTTTAAACTTGTTATTGATGACGCAACCCTATAATTTTAATATATTTATGTTTGCAATAATGCAAGCTCTGCGGATAACATAACAAAATAAAAAAAAAAATGTTATGTGCGGGATTCAACCCGCGGCCATCCACCCGTTTATCCGGGGTATGCTAGTCATAGCCCGTATATTTGTAATTTTGAAATAATGAATAGATTCAGGCGTTACTTTGCGGAAATCCATATTTAATAATAAACATATTTTTCAAATATTTTAAGAAAACATCAAATTAATATTTTAATAAAACACTTAAAAAATACAAAAATATATCTACTGACAATTTCGCCTAATTCCTAATTTTCCTGCTAAGACGACATGACGTCACAAACGCCACGCAGCCAAACCGGAAGAATTTTTCGACGTGTTTCGCTTCTACACGAAGCATCCTCAGGAGATCTTGACTCTACGAGCAGCGCACGATCGTGCGCTCGTTCTCGATCGTTTTATTTCAAGTTTTGTTTTATTAAAATATTAATTTGATGTTTTCTTAAAATATTTGAAACATATTTTTTATGATTATGTAATTTTGAATGTAATCAGCAGAGCAAACGTTATTGCCAACATATAAATATTTAAAAAAATTGCACCATCATCTATATATCTAAAAAACATGTACCTGCGCTCCAATCCTAAGATTAATATCGAGTTATTGTTCTTAACACCTCAGGCACGGTAATGATAACATTACCGTGCCTGAGGTCGGACCTATCGGATATAACCTCTTAACCTCTGACAGGTGATCATCACCGTAATCTGCGCGCCGCCCGCGCCGTAGCAGTGTCTAACTGCAGACCTACTATCGTGACATTTGAGGGATATCTTTATTCAGGCTGTGGTTCAGGTAATATGAGTGTATCTACTTAGATTTTAATGATTAATTATATTTTATTAAATTCTTTCATGTAGGTAGTTCTTCTAGTTTGTTCATGTTCAATTTCAGTATATGGTTTGATTCTTTAAATCTTTACAAAATTAAAAATTATAGTCAAGTGCGGGATACGAACCCGCACCATCCGCCCTGACCGGGTATGCTCTGACCAACAGAGCTAAGATGACAATGACTCATAACTCTAATTTTTCCTCTCGTTCTTTAACCATCGTATGAGGATGGAGCGACACCTATAGTTCAACTTACGTTGTACTAAAATGAGACCAATTTTGCAATTAGCTTTAAACTTATTGATGACAAAACCTATAATTTTAAAATTTTTATTTTTGCAGTAACATAGTGTTGCATGCGTCTTCTGCCGACACAATTATGGGCAGGGGCCGCCTTTTTGCTGTGAACATTTCACGGCGATAAAAGCGAGATTGTGCCACTATCCCAAATAATCAACACAGATTTTATTTTAAGTGTTTGCGCCAAGTCTAAAAAAATCATCATCATCAACGTCCACTGTTGAACCAAGGCCTCCCCTATAGAACACCACAAAGAGCGGCTATTAACTGCTTGTATTATAGCCATTGCCTAACCGCCACTTTTAAGATATCATCAGTCCACGTAGTGGCTACCAACTCTAAAATAACTCTGGGGAAAATAATGAATTACATTTATTTGTTGATTTCTCTTTATGTATAAAAATTACGAGTCCCGTTCTTTGTCCGTGACGGACTCTTAAACTACTGAACCAATTTTTAATTTGATTTGCACACCGTGTGCAATTTGATCTAAATTGATAGGATAGCTTACATCTCAATTTGTAGTCGCAATTACCCGTGCAAAGCCGGGGCGGACCGCTAGTATAAATATAAATAGAAAAGATGGTCCATAAATTAATGTCATCGATCCACATTGGAAATTCTTCTATGAGAGCTCAGACCTCAGTTCTCACTTCTCACTTTTAACTATGTATGAGAGATGGAAATAAGATTCAAGAAAATTGAGAATAATGATATTCTCGATCACGTGCTCAAAGAGTAGAAACCTGCTGATAATGCTTTGTGGATAATCGAAACGCGTCGAAAATTCTGCTGATTGGGAAACGTAACATGACGTAAAATTAGGCGGAATTGTCACAAGATATATGTAACATATTATTGGTTAATGTATCTTAAAATATTTTTTGAATTATTGTTATTATTCAAAAAAAAAAAAAAATGAGTTTTGGTAAATGGTGGTCGTTGGGCGGGATTCGAACCCGCGTTTCTCCGCCGTCTACTGATTGAAGGTATCGTATCAGGCACCTTAACCAATAATATTCAAGACGTAGTAGGGACCAGTCTCTGACAAACTAACATGGCTCTGAGGGACCAGTATAATGTATATCTTGAGCTCTACTGCACCTGGGCTGAGCCACTAGTTTACATAGACCCTGACGAAACATTAAATTTGACCATCGCTGTTTGGAATTGCTTTTTACTACGAGCTAAAGGGATAAAAACAAAACATTAAAATAGGTACTCAGTGGCATTTTTTATTTGTTTTCTGTACAAATAAAAATGCTGAAAATAAGTACCAACTTAAGTTATCAAGTAATTAA
Source organism: Plagodis dolabraria (assembly GCA_963854805.1). Lineage (NCBI taxonomy): Eukaryota > Metazoa > Arthropoda > Insecta > Lepidoptera > Geometridae > Plagodis > Plagodis dolabraria. The sequence continues at coordinate 35,419,610 of OY978441.1, read as the reverse complement.
TTAAGTCTTTACTAGTGATTGACTATGCATAGATAAATATAGTTAATAAAGGTGCAGCCGAGTGAGAGGACTCGCAAGTGGTCTGATGTGATGACGTGCCGCCCTGACTGCTCACAGCAGCGACACGGAGCTGGAGGCCGGAGGCGGCGCGCGGCGGTAGGCACGCAAGGGCGGGAAGGCAACGGAATGGCATGAAACGAACGGCACGAAAAGCAAAGCAAGTCCGCCACACCGTGCTCTAGCATGCGGTCGCGTCACATCGTTTCGCGCCAAAATGTTCCCTCCGAACTATATTCAAACTTCGAACAATTAGACGTGTGACATCTCCGAGTGTTAATCAACTGTTCTCTTTTATATATAAAAAATAACAGTTTATAGTGATATATGATGATAACTGTGAAAGTATGCACTAAAGTGTAGTGTTTTTGTAAGGCTTCGCTAAGGTTTTTTTGTTCACGTGCACAATGCAAACGACTTTAGTTTTTATGTTTATGTGTTGTGGGTATGTTATTGTAAATTTTACAAAATGTTGAGAGGATTCCTTGTGTCTTCTCTTCTTGTTTTGCATCTTTTCACATTAGGTAAGTTGTTACGGTAGTTAAACTTGGTATTATTTAACCTGTGGATCGGTTTCTAACCAAACTAGATTGAATAAATTATATATATCTACGTACTTATCTTATTTGTTTATATAATCTTCTAATTCTAATCACACACAAAATCAGTTAATGAATATAAGTAGGCAAGGTAGGATTTAACTAGGTACCTACTTACTACGAGATTTAAAAAGATTTAAGAAGTAGGTAGGTATAAAGATATTATGTACCTTGCAACATTATTTTATTACTAATATAACTTATTACCTTATTAGGCACACTAAAGTTAAACACGGTAAAAACACAACACTCGAACTAAGTAAGTTCCAATAAATAAGAAATTTCAAGTCATAGGTAGGTAGGTACTTACTTAAAATCAAGGTTTTATGTACCTCTGACTATTGACCGGCTTGTCCCTTTTTTCTGTATTTGGAATTTTTAGGAGCAGTATCTCAACCTATAATCTAACTCAACTTCTAACATCAACCTAATCAGCATCCTCCTATAATCAGCAATCATTGCCCTGAAGGGGATTTCGGAACTAAGAAGTGCCAACATTACCTTGACACGCGTAACTTTTTTCTGGATTATCTAATTTTGATGTTTCTTTATTTGTTGAATAGATGGGTACCTACTCGATAAGTATACCTATTAGTCCGGGATATACCTAGGTAGATGTTGTTTTATATACATTTTGGTCTAGAAGTTTCTGTTTTATTACTCATTTTCTCAAATCAGTCAAATGTGTTTGAGCTATCTAGACAATAATCTATTGTTGCTCATACCTAGGTATCTAACATTTTAGTTGGCGAATGACAGTCACAGTCGATCCTATTAGTTACGCAGCATAGGTATATCTACCTAGGTATAACGCTACCTCCCAGAAAATCTCATAGGTACATAAGTAACTACACATCACTGAAAAGAGTGATAAAAAATGTATTACCTAGGTACCTATGTAGCCACCACGCATTCAATCACTTACCTACGTAATACCTAGGTACCTATTGTGTTCATGGTCCTAAATTCAATTAGCTAACCTAGGTTACCTACTTTATTTAATTTTTAATTTAAATAAAACAAAATGTGAAGTCCATATTTCGTTAGTGCTTCCTTCACATCTAGGAGGTAGGTAGGTACTACGTAATCAAAGTTATTTTTAATAACAACCTTTTATTTTCCTACATAATCTCATAAAAAAATAAACAATTGTTTTTTTCTTTACAATTTTTACAATTATTTACAATTCACAATGTCGCATCTCTATATAAAAACATTGTATACCTACATACTACGAATATGTAAAAATATTTTTTTCGTAACTGGATTCTTAACATTTGTACCTACTTTGTTGAACTGCATTTGATATAGGTAGGTAGGTACATTAAGTGGAAAATACGTCAGGGGCGAAAAATTCTATATTAATGACCTATAAAACATATTCTGATACCTACCATGGTTCAGTGTACTCGGAACGCTTCGAACCGACAGAATTAGAAGAACATCGCTAAGAGGGCAAGCCTTGGTATTATTGGGGACCTAACCAATGCCTCTACGTGTACAGCATCAGTGCAACCACGACCACTCTGACAAGAGTGCCCGACTGAGAAGAATTAGTAGGTAGGTAGGTTAAAACTTATTGAATTGATGCATGCGCAAAATAAATAATACCTAACCGGAATTTAAGAATTTCATTCTTTTTCTGAATTTGGGTGTGTGTAATTTGTTACTGGTAGGGTAAAATATCGAATCATGTACCCTGGTGTTCATAACTTTCCAAGATACTTCGGGAAATATTATTTGAAACTCGTGAATGCGCCAGAAGAATTCAAACAAAATACATTACAACAGTAAGTTATGATATATAATCTATCTTGTTTTTCATAAAAAAGAGTTTCGTGATCATGTAGAATAGTTACGTAGCTACACGTGCTAGTATTAGACGAAATAAGGGTAGACAGGTATTTGTCTAGATGCAATGCTATTTTTACCACACCATTTCACAAGGCGCCATTAAGTAATTAATATTTTAGTAAATGAGCGCAGATATGTTCAAGGGTTATTATTACATTACTATCCAAACAGTAGTGGTTAGTACAAGGTGTATTCTTTTTTTTTCTATATGCCGATAAAACTGTTCTAATTTTGAATTTCCTTTGATTTAATATTGAGATTTGGATCATAAAAAATATGACAGAGGTAATAAATGTTCATTTTGGCGAGCCCCCGATTCAGGGGGCACGTGTTAGAAGTGATTATTGCCAGAATTCGGGACTGACGTCCGATACTAAACCATGGCGTTCGATAATACACAAGCATTAAGTTATAATATTTTTTTAATTTAAATTTCAAGATTCCAGAAACATGTGTACTAGTGTTATAATAACAACATTTCTGGGTACAATTATTTTATTCAATTCTTTAAAAGTTTTCAAATATAAGCTGTAATATTCTAACTTTTTGTCCGATACTACCCACCAAAATCTGATACTACACAAATATATTTTAAAAAGAATTATGATTTGTTGCCTTCCTTTTAACTCTAGGTGCCTCATGGTAATATAACATCAAAGCAACTAAGTGTAGCTTAAAATTCAGTCTCATATAAGCAGTATTTTTTTAAATAAAGCAAAAAATCCTTATGTGTCCGATAATGTACTATCTTCCCCAAACCCTTTTTATGCGCAGTTATCCTATGTCTTTCTATTTCCATACTAAATTTCATCCAAATCGGTCCAGTAGTTTTTAAGTTTATTCGTTGTATACAAAAATGCAAATCTTATCTCTTTATTCATATTAGTGTAGATGTAGATGTTTGATATGTAAAATACTTATCTGTATTTTCGACGCGTTTGGACATCATAAACGAAGCATCATCAATCACTATAATCAAATAAGTATATATCGTCACTATATCGATCAAGCTCACGATCGGAAATCAAGATAATGCTGGTTAACTTGGCACTTATGACGTCACGTCTGGTCTAGACTATATTTTTTTGTCGTAGGTACCTACTTATATTATTATAAAAATGGCGTAAGTATAATATACATAGTAGGTATGCACTCTAAATGCAAGGTCGACTTTAAAGTCAACTTCACTTGGCCGTGCATTCAGTTGCGACATTTAATATCCCTTAGCCATTTATGTGAATAATGCAAAGATAATATCCCGACATGATAGAAATACGTCTAAGGTTCTATGTTCTTGGCTCTTGTGGCTAAAGAGACGATTCTAAGTGCAAACCTGCTTGCCTGCTAAAACCCAATCGGAGCAAAACCTCATGTCACTTCATATACCTATACACTATAGTATAAAAAACCATGTTTGTGTGGTGACCCACGTTCGAAACGTGGGTCGTAGACATGGTAAGTACCTATATCTGCGAACCACGTTTATTTTATGAAACAAAGATTCCGACTACGATTTTGACTGTCTATCCGACTATCACCAAGAATACTTCCTCGATCGCGAGCTCGTGCAAAAGCGAATCACGTCCAAAATTCCTCGGATTTTGGCGTTCATGACGTCACGCAACAGGAAAATTAGGCGGTAATGTCACTGATATATTAATTATTAATATTTTAAATGTTTTTCTGAAACATTAAATTAATGTTTTCTTAAAATTAATATGTTATTATTAAGAAAACTTTCCTTATGGAGCCATGCCAATAGGCATGGACTCGCAAAGCTCACTCATTGGCTACCCTTACTTAGAAAAATTCACCAATCAATTGCTTTAAGACTCCTTTAACTTTCGTGAGAAGAAAACAAAATGTATTATCTCTCTCTTGATTGGTTCCATCTGTAAACAATAACAGCCGACTATAACGCCTGTTCTATATTTAAAAACGTTAGTGTAATCAGAATGTTTACATTTTGCCAAAATCCCACGGAGCGCGTTATTTCGAGTCACGACAGACAGTCTGACAAGACCGCACTGCCAACAGATTGAATTGAAAGCTAAAATGGAGGTAATTACAATCTATGGCTAATGAGCGAAGACAGACGCTTTCCTGTTACAAATACCTACATGAATATTGTTGATGGTTTTATCTCTTTTGAATTGATTCTTTTTTGAAGCAGTGATAGCTCAGTGGCTTTGACTATGGACTGCTGCGCAGCAGGTCCATGGTTTGAACTTTGAATCCCGCCGTGGCCTTGAGCTTCACCGCATGGTGGAAGGACATTTTTTCGAATGCCCGCCAGGCTAGCGACACCACCCTCAAGTTGAAAATCTGTCGCCAAGCACCTAACGGTGTGTTCCGGCAGCTGTCCTTGAGAGCCCATTCATTCACTTACCATCACGTGAGATTGTGGTCAAAGGCTTACCTATCAGCAATAAAAAAATAAAAATAAAAAGTTATCAATATACCTAGAAAAGGTGATGACAATAGCCGTGGATTGCCTTGCAGAGGGCACATGGTTCGAAGTTGCGAATCCGGCCGCCGCCATCCACCGCGCCGCGCCGTAGGCTTGAGCTTCATCGGCAGGTGGTTGGTTGGGTACTTTTCGAATGCTGGGTGTGGCTAACTTCCACCTTCAGAAAGAATAGAAAATATATGTGGCTATAAGCACATAGCAATGTGTTCCAGCCGCTGTCCTCGAGAGTGATACCATAGTTACGTTCAAATGTTGATGTTCACAAAACATACTTATCTCCATCTCTGTTTTCTTCGAGCCGTACAAGGAGAATTGAAAATATTCATATGCCGAGCGGTTTAGGCATCCGAGGACGCGGGCTCAATTCCCGCCCGGGGTAAAACATTTTGTACTTTAATTAGTAAAATATGATTTTCGCTTAGCACGCGGAAGTGATTGTAATCGAATTTAGAAATATTTATAAGTATGAAATTACATCGTATTGGTACCCTATACTATATACAGCATTTGCCACCACAATGTTGGATATTTCATTCCATCATACCAATCAGCATGTCTACCCAAGGCCTGAAACTCCTGAAAGACAGATATAAACTCTATTTTTTTTTTAGTATTGTGAAGGAACACGCACGTGGCCCACCTGATAACAAGTAGTAACGTCTAACAGTTGCATTTCGTCCAAGTGACTAACGAAAAGAAAGGAAAACGCCATACATTCGCACACACGGCTAGCGGCCGTGTAAAAGCACACAGAAGGTGCCAGAGTTATATGCTTCATGCTCTCATTGCATTGTAAGAATTAAGTATAGGTTTTTTTTTTTTATTAAACCGACTTTAACACTCAAAAGATGTAATTTGTTGAAGTCGGTACCATGATAGGTAGTTCAAAAGTACTTATCATCACACACAATATTCTGCGCATGGTACCGACTTAGTTACTTAGTAAGTTATTTCACACTTTTGAGTATAGAAGTTGGTTTCATTAAGTATTTTGTAAAAAAAAAACACCCTTTTTTGCGACACTATTCAGTTATTGGAGTGTAACTAAAAAACGGCTGGACCGATTTCGATGAAATTTAAATGGGACCACACGACAAGCATCAGTTTACAAGCAAAAGAAACATCAAAATCGGTTCACCCAGGAAAAAAGTTCTGAGGTCATAAACATACGAAAACTAAAAATCAGACGAATTGAGAACCTCCTCCTTTTTGAAGTCGGTTAAAAGAAAGTAAAACGTCATACATTCACAGCTCACTGACGCAGTTGTGCAAAAGCACAGAGACGGTGTAAAAGTCATGTTCATGCTCTCATTGTATGAATTAAGAATTAAAAAACACGACTACACTGCTATATACTGTCTAGCCAGTGCCGGTCAGATGATGTAAGAATTCTAACGATATCCCGTACATCCAAATCTGTTCAGGCACTTAACAATCATGGTGAATAAACTATAGATACTATACAACCTTCAAACATTAGTCTTTTGGGCAATTGTTTAACAAGGCAATCGCCGACATTTTATCAACTTGTTTACTATTCAGGAAATTGGCAATTAATGCCGTGATCCCGAACTAACGATAGTGTCAAATGGTGTTGTTTACAGCTTTTGGAGCAATTGACACAGAGTCTAAGGTCAATTAGGAACGCAATGATTTGTCTGATCTCGAATAATATTGGGCAAAGGCCAAAAAACTTCTAGTGTACAAAAAAGGCCGGAGGTCTTCTTCTTATTTTCTTATTTTATCTAGTGGCTTCTGCGGTATCTCCACAATTTCGCCAATGTCGCGTGGGTATAGAAAATGATAAACGATGGAGATTGCTCGGTGGAATAGGTAGTGGTGACACCTGACCAATAATTTTGCATCAGAGTTCTGCACCAGAATAAACAACACAGGACATACACAGGACGGAACAAGCAATCACAGAGGTCTTATTGATATGGGTGTTGACAGTGACAGATCTGCAGATGTCGTTGCTGGTCTTATTAGGAAACCAACGTCATAGTGAAATTGACAACTTAGTGAAACTGGCAAATAAGGAAATTGGTGAATTCAGAAACTGTGTAATGAGTAAACTGGTGAATCAGTGAAATTGACGACTAAGGAAACTGGCCAGTGGTACGCTAACTCACAGTTTCATTGAACGTTGTCACGAGCTGACTCAAGAATGTGTGTGAAGAAGTGAATTTGGTTTGTGAAATTTTATAAGATTGTACTTCTAATACTGAAATAGTTATTTATCATGCAAGGCATAATTTGTAATTAGGGGCGAATACTTTAAAAAGTTTTAGAGAATTTCAAAATATCTGCAAAATATCTTAGCTGCCGAGAACACAAGATTTAGGGCCTGTATCAGAATGTTAGAGTAAGTTCCAATATGATCTGGGTAGGTTTTACTACCCAGATCATATTTAATAAATAGAACACTATCTTTGCGTTTCACAGTCATCGATTTAGCCTATCCATCGGTTAAAGCTTGAAACGCGCTGCATGTTAACTGTCATTTTTATCATTCAGTTATTTTATGTGTTGCATAGCAACCCGAAACTTTATAAGGACATTCTGAAACGGGCCCTTAGACGAGAACAATGGTAGCTGCAAAAAAACGATAAATCGTTTCATTGAATTTAGAACTGCAAATTCTATATATTTAGGGAATTGTATTTTAAGGCTCTTCATTTTGATACACAACTCGATAGGGTTTAGAAGAAAATCATTTTTTGTCTCACAATATGGCGTCTGAAACCCGCTAGTTTTTTTGGGCAGACATGTAAAAAGAGTCAGACCCAACTCTAAGCATAGTAAAATCAGCCACCAAACGCGGTGCTGATGAAATCTGGCAGTTTAATCAAATTATTGTGGATAATCAACCATTTACTATTACGCCAAAGCCAAGAAGCCTCGATGCAACTGATGCAAGCGTGGTACCTAGACTACCTAGATAGTAGAGTCGTAGAAATGCCTAGTTTCGATTGAGCAAGTCGGATCGGGGACGAAGTTGTTCCCATGTATTTGTTCTCATGGCGGGACAGTTAGATTCAGAGGCCGACCGTTTGTTGGCACACTGTGCCTCTGCTCTAACTATGCGTCTACACGGATAGATTACACGGATAGATACAACCTCGTTTCGTTTATATTGTGATTTGTGACTCCTGTGTTATTCCATAATAGAAATGATGCGTCAGTTGATTGCCAGTGACACATACGAGTAACTATGAAAATTAGAAAAAAAAAATTACAAACTATTAGAGAGCACCTTGATGGGGAATCGAACCCGTATGTTCCAGTTCCACTTGGCCGCTTATATGGTGTGAGGAGGTATGAATATTCGGCTCTTGATTATAAATAAGCAGCTGCAACCCGCAATTCGCACGCGTAGATAATGATCAAAAGTTACGAAGATGTATTTATGATCTAATAAAAAGTATATGTACTTAGTGTTAATCCAGCTATCTAAATTCCAAGTTTCATCCAAATCAGTTTAGCCGTCACAGTGTAAAACAGTAACAAACATACAAACTTTCGCACATTATATTTGTATATGGGGGCGGTGATCCGGCTGGCCACCAATTATCTCTTAGGCGTATTGTAAGACATTTGTATCAAAAAGTACTGTTTTATGCTTTGCATGGTGGTAGGTCATTTTGCGAATGCCCGGCTGTCTAGCTACCACCCTCAATATAATATTATAAAGCATAATATGTACCTATTATATTTGGGGGATTAACATCATGTCCCTCATAGGGTAGATAAACATTTATTTGGATTGGGCTGATTTATTCTGTTTTTCTATTGATCAAATTGATTGGTACAATTAAAGTCTACTTTATTAATAGCCTATAAATAGAACTATCTTAAAAAGGAGTCACGCGCAATGCAACGAAGAAGCTTGACCATTGCTTCATGAATGCCATCATCGTCAAAAGTTCTAGAAAATCTACTTCACTATTAAAAAAATATTTATCACGTAAAATAATAATTGCCATAATGACCACTTTTTTTAATATCCAACTAAAAGCACAGGTTAACGTCAGGTATCAATTCATGTATTAAACGACAACAAACAATAAATTCGTCCGTCTTTGACCTTGAAAATAAATGGCAGTTGTTTCGTTCATTTTGCCAATGTCAATGTAAAATAATAATTGCCATAATGACCACTTTTTTTAATATCTAACTAAAAGCACAGGTTAACGTCAGGTATCAATTCATGTATTAAACGACAACAAACAATAAATTCGTCCGTCTTTGACCTTGAAAATAAATGGCAGTTGTTTCGTTCATTTTGCCAATGTATGTGTTGTAATGTTACACGAAGTCAACATTAAAACTACTGTCTATTTCACAAGTAATCTGAAATATCGGCCTTAAAAGGTGGTTATGAATATTTGTACAAAATTTTGCATAACTTCTGTCTTGGATCTTAAAGCTGCCAATCAGAGAGAATATAACATTCGCAAACAAGTGCCTGTTCGACAAATAATGTTATCATTCAGTTTGCTTGGCAGGTATTCTTGATATTATATAAATACGAATCAGGTTTGGTTGGGTTTTCCAAACAAGTAGCCTTTCAATTTGAATATGCTGCCGTTATGCTTCGAAAGACGAAGTCGAATTAAAGTTAGATAATAAAACGCTTGATCGAAGCCATAATGATATTATTATTTTTGTTTCAACTAAGTAGCTAGTGGCTCCAACTTATATTCTACATTATTTAAACTGTTTTGAACATATTACTTAGTATTTATTTAATACTCAACTCTTTTCCATGAGGTAATAGGTATAAAAATAAATAGGTATATCACCACAACAATTTAATTTCGACATAGATTAAAAATATAAATGTTTGACTACCTCACTTCTTTGCCCAATCCAAGACAATCCAAAATGATGAGCATAAAATTATTTAATTGCATTACATTCCATGAAAGGTCATATTTCTTATGCTTTCGTGAAACTATTACTTTCCCCGGGTCTAATTTCTTCCAAATTATCTAGAATGTTCTAAGTAATGTACCTATTGCTGATCCACAACTGCTAATGGTCCTATCAGACAGGGATACTAGAAGACGTAGTCAATGTAAATTACTTTGACGGACTTTTTTGACTGGCTCTCAAGGATAGCTGCCGGAAAACAGCGCTAATAGCTTGGCGACAGATTTTTTACGAGCTATACGATGATGGTAGGTATAGCTAATGTCCTCAAAATGCCCTACCTATATGTGTGATTTCTTGGACCTATGTCATTTTTGTAAGTACCAATTTTCATCAATATCCTTCCACAACGAAGTAACTTTTAAAATGGCACCTATTTATTAGATTGACTAGAGAGTTTTGACTATCACCCTATGTATTAGATTATCTATTAGATAGGTGATGCCGTCAACAACATTGATGTTGTCTGTGAACGTATATAAATGGCCTTGTTTGGCTTATGAGTTTTTAGCCACTATATTCTTGTTTTTGGATACTTGGGAGACTTTGTTTCTACAAATGTAATAAATGTCATAATGCCATTCTCTAACGGTATCACCCTATCTATAGAATTTTGAAGATATAAATCTATCTATTAGATAGGTACCGTTAATAGCTTTGAACTTCATATAATTTTCTTATAGTATCTGTCTCTGTGTTTATTTGTGTCATTAGATAGTATGTTCTTGTTCTTTTATATTTGAAGACTTTGTTGCTACAACGCATTTAATAAATGGCATCGCCATACTTTGTCGGTATCACCCTATCTATTATATAGGATTAGATTTTTTACAATTTTATTATATCTATTAGATAGGTGATACCGTCTACAGCTTTGATCTTTATATAATTTTCTTATAGTATCTGTCTCTGTGTTTTCTTGTGTTATTATCTAGTATGCTCTTGGATACTCCTGAAGACTTTGTTGTTACAACGTACTTAATAAATGTCATTGCCATAATTTGTTGGTATCACGATGTCTATTAGATAGGTGATACCGTTAACAGCTTTCATATCGTCTATGAACTGTACAAAACTTTCTAATACTACCAGTCCTTGTGTTATAGCTAGTATGTTCCTGTGTATTCCTTTGTATCATTGGAAAATAAATAGTACCGACACTACATGCCTGGGATAAAGGAAGGCAAAAGATGAAAGTCTGTAGACTGCAGAGCGTACATTCAGATGTAAATCATTGAGCTGCGATGTCTACGGACCGATGCTATGCGATGTCCCATTATCATGCAAAGCACACGTTGTTTACAATGGCATCTTGCGTTAATTATTATGAGTCTGACATGTGCAATAGGTTAACGGACAGGATGCGTAATTTAAACACTTCTATTGTAACCAATTCCTTGCATACTGTCATGATCTTGGTACTAAGTTCGTATAAATATTTTTTTATGTTATTGTGACGGAATAAGCTCGAGGTCAACCTGATGTTAAGCGGTCTAACCTCTACCTGTAACAGATGCATTTCGTCACAAATCACGAATTGCACTGCGCCCGTCACCTTGAGACATAGTTGTTAAGTCTCATGTGCCTGTAATTTCACTAGCTCTCAAGGACTGCTGCCGGAACACACAGTTAGGTGCTTGGCGACAGATTTTCTACTTGAGGATGGTCGCTAGCCAGGCGCCTTTCACCATGCGGTGAAGCTTAAGCCCGCGGCAGGATTCGAACCATGGACCTGCTGCGTGGCATTCCATAGCCAATGCCACTGAGCCATTACTGCTTCGTCTGTACTCAGTCCCGAGAGACAGTAAGCCTTTTAAAATAGTTACTCGTGGTGGTTGGTACCAGGCAGTACCTAGTGTGCTATCGCTACTTTGAGCAAGGGAATTAATGGACGAGACTCAATAACTTTTGGTGCCGGGATAGTACTTTTATTCAATGCTCGGGGTGACGAGCGCGTGGCATTGTCACGCAGCACTAAGGTGCCTGACTCTGTAACTGTCATGGGAAGGCGTGAACTCTATTGTTTAGAAGGCGTGACATTACCATCAGGTCAATGACTTGTCCATTTGCCCAGCTTTTTAAACCGAGAGTTTCCCGTAAGAAACAGCGTAATATTCCTCATGTCATTGGCTTTATTTCCTCTTCCGACGAATGACGTAGCATGGGGATGCTATGTCTCGAGCATAGATTATGCTCAGGCCACAGCGTATTTCATACAAACGAAGATTCCTTAAATTTCAAATTTTCCAATCGAGGAATCGCATGTGCAATAATTTTTCGCATGAATTGGTTCAGGATATAGTGTTGTTACTCAGGATGAAAGTAAGGTAAGTTTATAAAACAATAAAAAATATATACATTCATGGGTTTTGCGAGGGTGTGTGTGTGTGTGTGTGTGTGCGGGTGTGTGTGTGTGTGTGATAATGTGATATCATACGTGAAAACTATTAAGCATCTCCTATGCCTTCGTAATCAAATGGTCTATAGCCATGCGATAGAGTGAGCTCAAGCCCGCGGCGGTAATGGAATCATACTAACTGCATGGCAGTCCATAATTATTGCCGCTGGGCCATCTCTGCTTTAAAATTGTAAATTAAATTTACTGCGAGTCTCAGACAGGTTGAAAATATTGACGTACATACGCCAATATTCTCATCTTTCAATGACTCAATTTATTGATTTAATTCTCGTAATATGGTTGCTATGACGACTTCCTCATAGATTAACCACAACTGCGTAATTGAGACGTCGTGCTACAACATTAATCAATGACTTTTAGTTTGAAAACAGTAACCCAATTCATTTTCTTGTAATAAGGTGAGTATCAAAAAGGCAAATTTTGAACATGTTTTGTAGAATTAGTCTACGAATTACAGATGTGATTAAAATATATCATATTCGAGAGGATATTATGCCTGATTCGAAACTAAGATTTTTTTAACTGTAGATCAGTTGTATGCCCTCCATATTTACTAGATGAATTCAGGGTAATTGCCTGAGTCACTACCAGTCTAGCACTTCCGAGCGTCCGGTGAATACATCGCTGCTAATCGTGTTTTTTCGGAATAATCTGTGGACAATACACCTTCCTTGTGTCTTTAGACTCTGCACCAATTATACAGGCACTGTGAGAGATAAGTAAACTTTTCATTTCACGCGTAATTATTGCTTTTATTGTTGAAATAGAAAATATCGTTATTTTGTTTTATCTTAGGAACGAATCTCAATGAAATGGATGAGCGAGATATGTGTATCGTTTGGTGTGAGAGAGTGAAAGAGATCGCAGCATAATGGTGATCGGAACGTCTCGTGGCGGTTCGGTGGTTACACGAATTGCTTATTTAACTCTTTCTAACAACATATATGACGCATAATATTTGAACGTTCTTTCCTTGTCATTACAAACTGCATATACATGTGCGTAGGTATGTATATAGGTAAATTCTAGTAAGCTTTTAGAGCAGTGGTGTTCGGATATAACTACTCTAAGTATCTCTGATTCGAAACACTACATTTGTCTTGATACAAAATTTTTTTTTACCAATAAATGGAACCGACTTCAGCACCCAATAGTGTGATATAACTTGTTGAAGTCGGTACCATGATAGTTCAAAAGTACCTATTATCACAAAATTGTGCACATGGTACCGACTTCGACAAGTTATTTCACACTTTTGGGTGTTGAAGTTGGTTCCATTTTTTGGTAAAAAAATTTTTTTCACTCTTTTTAGTGACCCTTGCTACTTACGGGATCGATTCTCATTCATTGTCAACGACTATATCATCAAGATAGGTGAATATTTTTCAGTTATTGGAGCGTAAATCAAAAACGGCTTGACCGATTTTGATGAAATTTAAAATGAGACCAAACGACAAGCTGATGCTTGTCGTTTGGTCTCATTTTCTCATTTTCTTTCAATAAAAAAAAGAATTACAAAATCGGTTCACCCAGTCAAGAGTTCTGAGGTAACAAACATAAAAAAAATACAGACAAATTGAGAACCTCCTCCTTTTTTCGAAGTCGGTTAAAAATATAATGAATACATGTCTAAAATTAAGGTACATCAAGTTTTGTGTATACATATACATATAAAATATAGTCTATGTTTTCAATACAATTTTTATTGGAATTATTTTTAGCACAAAACTTGATGTACCTTAATTTTTAAGGTACATCAAGTTTTGTGTATACATATACATATAAAATATAGTCTATGTTTTCAATACAATTTTTATTTGAATTATTTTTAGCAACGGTATAATAAAGTATCTGAAATATATTTTCCCTTTTTAAAAAGGTCAGTTTTATATGATATTTACAAAAAAACTCTCATCAGTACTAATATTATAAATGCGAAAGTAACTCTGTCTGTCTGTCTGTTACGCTTTCACACCAAAACTACTGGACCGATTTGAATGAAATTTGGTATGGAGATAGTTTGAGACCCGGGAAAAAACATAGGATAGTTTTTATCCGACTGCGCAAAAAGAGGTTCATGTTTTCACGCGATAACCGAAATACGCGCGGGCGGAGCCGCGCCCAGAAAGCTAGTGCCTTATAAATATTGCGTAGTTTTGGGCCGTCTCTCAGTCTGTCATTTAACAAAGATCATTTAGTGAGATAAACTCACAAATTATGTTGTTTGTTCTTTTTAAGAATATATTGAAAGTCAACGTTGAAAACTGAAACGTTACTGGCACACAATTCATATAGTAACGCTAGGTAGGCAGTAATGTTTGCAATCATTAAAATATAGGTCAATTATGTATGTATGTATATTAAAGCAATTAGTTTACTAAGGGCCCGTTTCAGAATGTCCTAATACAGTTTCGGGTTGCTATGCAACACATAAAATAACTGAATGATAAAAATGACTGTTGACATGCAGCGCGTTTCAAGCTTTAACCGATGGATCGGCTAAATCGATGACTGTGAAACGCAAAGATAGTGTTTTGTTTATTAAATGTGTCCTGGGTAGTATAACCGGAACTTACACGCACATTCTGAAACAGGTCCTAAATGTGAAATATAAATGGTTACTAAAGTTACAACATGTTTAGTTAATCCGTCGGTCCCGGTTGTTGTCTTCGGCAGTCGTTATAGCATGGTGGTAGGGTATTTTGTGAATGCTCGCCTAGCTATATATATATATATATATATATATATATATATATATATATATTTCTACTTCAGGGTACTCAACGCCTGGCGACAGACTTTTTACTTTTAGAACGGTATAGCTAACCTGGCCGGCATTCATAAAATGCACTCACTATATATACTTACATGTTTTTTTTCCGGTAAATACTATGAACTATTTACAAAACTACACCTTTTTTATGCTTGATAGGTTATCCTTTGACCACTATCTCACCAGCTGATGGTAAGTGATGATGTGGTCGAAGATGTTGTTCAGGCTAACGTAGAATTACTGGCTCTCAAGGACAGCTGCCGGAACACACCGTTAGGTGCTTGGCGACAGATTTTCTACTTGAGGGTGGTAGCTAGCCAGGCGGCCATTCGCAAAATGCCCTTACCACCATGCTATAACGACTGCCATCCTGAGACAACAACTGAGACCGACGGCTTAACGTGCCCTCCGAAGCACGTAACCGCTCAGTAGTAATGTCACCAGCGGTCACCCATCCAACTCATGACCGCGGCGGACGTTGCTTAACTTTGCTGATCGGTTCAGAATGGCTAAGCTAACTTTGCTACGAGCGCTTCAAATTTAACAGCAACAGCTATTACAATGAAAGCATTTAGACAACTTACTTAAATTACAGGCACATGAGACTTACAACTGTCTCAAAGTGACGGGCGCAGTGCAATTCGTGACTTGTGACGAAATGCATCTGTTATAGGCAGAGGTTAGTCCGCTTAACATCAGGTGGGCCTCGAGCTTGTTCCGTCACAATAACATAAAAAAAAAAAACTTACAAGCCATTGCGGACTCACATGCAGTTCAAATGCCAATACCAATTTTATTCCATATCCGAACACAAGGAAGTAACTTTTAAAAATGGCACCTAGAACAACGATTAATTTTTCCTTACAATTGTTTATCTACCAAGTTTCCCTAGATTTCCTCCAATGTGACTCCGTGGGTCGACACGTGGCTGATCTGAGAACTTAGTCACGACGCGATCCATCTTCAACAATGCTGCCATTAACTACCTTACAATAACAGCCATCAATGGGTAATTGATCCAATTAACTTCTTCTTACCACCTTGTGAAGATTTTTTGGGTTCCGTGCTACAACACGGAACTCTGTTACCAGCCTTGGCATTCGCCTAGTAGGTCCTTCCTTCTCTCTGCGTATGTTCGACCCTTGAAGGACTATTATCTTAGGAACGGTAATATGTATGGCGGATTGCCTAGTAATTAATAATCAGAATATATTAAAAATATAAAAGGAAGAAACAAAATAATACAATAATAACAAGATAGAAAATTAAAAGTGTTACTGATTAATAAATCATATTACAAAATTGATGAATTTTTAGCTGACCGATAATAAAAAAATATTGACGTTAGTGTATATATACTATGACATCTAATTCACGGTCAATGTTTACTGTTATTATTATTTAATTACTTAATTGTGTTCAATTTTATTAAATGTGTAGTGTTTTGTTGTGTCTTGATGTATTTCTTCAATTAATGTTATCAATATTAAGCTGTATAATTTATTAAATAATTATTCGTACCATTATAATATGTAAATTGAATAATGAGGACTAACATACCACTTATTTTTAGTTTCTTGACTGCAGTTGTATTTAGTTTCCAATGAATTTAAATCATATGTATATCATTTTTCACTGACATGTAAACCGATTTTTGCACACCCATTAAGGGTAGAATATAGTGGACATATTTTACTCAAATAATTCTAAGATCTATGGATCTAAACTACCTATATTCCTGTAAATAAATGAATTTGAATTTGAATAATGTATTTTTAAGGTTCCGTGCCCAAAGAGCAAGAACGGGAAATATTACTAAGACTCCACCATCCATTTGTCTGTCACCAGGCTGTATCTCATGAACCGTGATAGGGGGCCAACCATAAATAACGTCACATGAATTCAACGATTTTCATCCCATTAAATTATGACAGATGATGTATTTTCGTTGCCGCTATAACAACAAATACTAATCGGCCAAGTGCGAGTCGGACTCGCGCGCGTAGTGACAATATTTTTCTTTATAATATAGTGTCTTATGTTAGATAATGGTGCGGAACTCTACGTGCGCGAGTCCAACTCGCACTTGGTCGATTTTTTTACGTTTTTGTTTTTGCTCTTCGGTAAACTTTGTAATGCCACGTCGTACATAGACGCGTCAAACTTGATATTATTGTAGTCCAATTTCTAACCTATAACTCCAAATAATTAGAAACGGCTAAGTAGGTACCTGACAGACTTCCGCTAACAATCTCGAAGTGTATATAAAGAAAAAATCGGAACCGAAGTCCAATACTTAAAAGTATGAAATTTAAGTTTATTCTATCTGTTGTATAGTATAGGTAGCAAAGAGATTTTAATATTTAAATTTTTGCAAATACGCATGCTCTAAGGATAAGAATTTACATTACAAAATTACAACGAGAGAAAATATGTATACAGTTGCATAAAAATATTAAAGTGCAGATAATAGTTATTTGTTATACAAGAGTGCAAAGTTGCTTTTTAACCGCGTGTTCAATTTTGATGACCGAGCAAGCGAAGCCTGAGCCTTAGCGAGGGAATCAAAAGGGCACGAGGTGAAAAATCTTTGCACTCGAGTGCAACACGTAACTTTTCATTCCACCTCAGCGAGGAAATGACTAAATGCCGCGTACAAAGCAAATTGAAAAAAGAACACCAAGAAGGTTCCATAATTTATTTGTAAAAGATAACTAAAGTGTAACAACAGATATTTCTGACTAAAATTAACATATATAACTAAAAAAAATAAAATTAAAATAAAAACTTAAAATTACTACAAACTAATCCAATATTCCGCTACCATTAGGCAGTGTTCCCAAAATGCTGGCCGCATTGCCACGTTGTATGGCAATGCTTATCCTCTGTCCAAAGTATATGCCAGCATTTTGGTCACAAGTAGCCTCGACCAGACGTTTTGAGAGGTCTTTGAATAATAGTTTGGCGCTCGGTCCCCACGGTCCCAGCGTTTCAACCCCAAAAGGCACAAACATGTAACAACTACTGAGATTACTATATTTGCGCCTTTTGAGGCCTTCTGCTAGTTCAGCCGCCGCACCGGCCACTTTTTGGGTAGCAGGAAGATGAGAAGGTGCTAAGGTATCGACACAGGTAGCGTCCCATACCAGAGGCCTTCAGAAGGTTCCGAGTCTGAGTTTTTAACAAATTAAAAAAAAGTTGTTTGATATATTCGGCACCATAGAGGTAGCAGTAAATAGGTTTAATGTTTTTTTTAATTCACAAATAAACTGCACGTAAACAGTATCTAAACTTACAGGTGTTTTTTAACACCGGTATGCCTTTATTAAACAAAATACTACGAACTATATACAACACTACAGCTACAACAATAAAAGCATTTAGACAACCTATAAGTCATAGTAGACTCATAAAATATAAACCCAAACTTGTCCTTCATTTTCAATTAGGTACTTACTTACAGGTTAACTTGGCCATAATGCCCCATAATAAAGACCTTGAGTTGGTATGTATTTTTTTATTTATAGCACAGCACACAGGTCATGCTAGTTCAAGCAAGGAGTTTACACGCAATTGAAAAATTGTCTTAAAATGTTATCCTAACAGGCATTTCATTGCAATCTCGCAAAATTTTACTTAAATACTCAACTAATGTCCTTAATAATCGATCGCATAGTTTGTTGTATCAAAACGTCGAAATCATTTTTTACACTCCGTCGTGGCTGTATACCTATGTACTTAAGTATTTGCTCGAACGAAATATATGTACAATCCGTGGTGTGGACCAAAAGCCCGCTTAGTATTTCGTACTAATATAGTTGTGCTGACTTGTGTATGAAAGCTATAATTCATTATTATTCACACGCAAAATGTGATGACTGATGAATAACATTTGTATGTTTCACGGGCGATACGGGAATTACGATTTACGAACCTCGACTTAGAAAGCCCTCAGTCACGGTAATCAGTACTTCAGTACTAATATTATAAATGCGAAAGTAACTCTGTCTGTCTGTCTGTCTGTCTGTCTGTCTGTTACGCTTTCACGCCAAAACTACTGGACCGATTTGAATGAAATTTGGTATGGAGATAGTTTGAGACCCGGGAAAAAACATAGGATAGTTTTTATCCGACTGCGCAAAAAGAGGTAAATGTTTTCACGCGATAACCGACATACGCGCGGGCGGAGCCGCGCCCGGAAAGCTAGTAATCTATAATATTACCGTGCCTCAGTCTTCGACTTTGGGCTTCTACTAGAGCCTCGATCGTAATTCCTTACTTGCCGCCCTTAATACACAATGTACTATTTCCTCTCGTTTTAATTTTGTAAAGTAACGTAGAGAATCTTATTATTGTGTCGGGCATAGTATACTTCTGACAAAAAATGTTTTGTTCTTCATATAAACGGCGCGGACACCCATAGACTTCTTTCACGGTGAATATATTTACTCATTATGCTTAGCATGTATATGTCATCTGTCATGGCACACTATCACCCTTTCTAATTAAATAGTAAAACTAAGTACAACGTATATTTATTCTATGCTATACCTTTGTTGTCATCTAAGAACTTTATGATACATTCCATATGCCGTTTTCGACGGTTATACCAAAGTAAAACCAGATGCAAAGTAGTAACTGCGGCCTGAATCCATTCATTATATAAATTAAGTATCTACTCGTATATTTTTATTGCATAAAATATATGATAATATAGAGCTATAGTTACCTCCTTCTGTATCTTGCTGTGAATCACCATCTACGAACAATTAAATAACTGGATTGCGTTTGTTTATATCTATACATATATAAATAGGTATTCAAAAGTAATTATGTTTTAATCACGTTCATAGCAAGATACCTATTAACAATGTAAGTACTCATGTGCATCCTCAACATTAATGATTCATTAATTTAATGCTTACGTACCTATTTCATAATAAACATGTAGGTATCTACGTCGTAACGTAATAAATATAATATACTAGTTTTCCGGGCGCGGCTCCGCCCGCGCTTATGTCGGTTATCGCGCGAAAACATTAACCTCTTTTTGCGCAGTTGGATAAAAACTATCCTATGTTTTTTCCCGGGTCTCAAACTATCTCCATACCAAATTTAATTTAAATCGGTCCAGTAGTTTTGTCGTGAAAGCGTAACAGACAGACAGACAGACAGAGTTACTTTCGCATTTATAATATTAGCACTGATTATAGATAATATACAAAAAATTTAATACAAAAAAATATATATTTTTGAGGGTTCCGTACCCAAAGGGTAAAAACGGGACCTTATTACTGAGACTTCGCTGTCCGTCCGTCCGTCCATCTGTCACCAGGCTGTATCTCAAGAACGGTGATAGCTACACAGTTGATATTTTCACGGATGATGTATTTCTGTTGCCGCTATAACAACAATACAAAAAGTTAGCCAAGTACGAGTCGGACTCAGGCACGTTAAAACAAAAAAAGGTTAAAATATGAAGTCTAATACTGTAAAGCTAATGGTACGGAACCCTTCGTGCACGAGTCCGACTCGCACTTGGCTGATTTTTTATTTAATATGCACTTTTATATGATATTACGTCCATGATGTCACCACCAGTCTTAACGGAAGACCAGCGCTGGTTGTCCGCGACCAGCATTATGCTGAATTGGGGCTGGTTCGTGGCAATACAATTTTTATATTTGTAACTAGAAATAAGTATACTAACACATAATATTTTTTTGTATAATCTTGTGTTGCTATGAATAAATCTATTAAATTACATTTCAGATATTATAATAAATATAATTAATTTTTCTTAACAGATGCTTTAAAACTGTCGAAGGTAAACATGAAATAGAGTGCATATACTGCATGCATAGTATGGAGGTTGCTGATAATTTAAATGACGTCAACCTTATCTCGAATACCAGTACATTTTACCTCCCTAGCGCGTTTTAAAGTTCCTTTCCATACACATTGATATTCCGAAAGATAATAGTATTTTTGGTTATGAAACAACATTCTCCAATCATTTAATCAACTTTGTGTCTCATTCCATTTATATATGCTAGAGACCCCATGACATACAGACGAACAGATAGACAAACTTCCGAGTTACAATAGAGTTACTCGAAGCAGTGATGGCTCAGTGGCATTATCTATGGACTGCCTCATAGCAGGTCCATCGTTCGAGTCCCGCCGCGGGCTTCAGCTTTACCGCATGGTGGTAAGGTATTTTGCGAAGGCCCGCCTGGCTTTCAGTAGCGCAAAATTGCAGTAGCAGAACTCTAGAATCTGGGCACTGTGCCTGGTAAGTGGCAATAGGCTCTCCGCCTATTATATGGAACCAAAACATTTTCTACATGAACTTGACAGTTAAGTCACCATTGCCTACCCTATGTTATTTATTATATACTAGCTTTCCGGGCGCGGTTCCGCCCGCGCGTATGTCGGTTATCGCGCTAAAACATTAACCTCTTTTTGCGCAGTTGGATAAAAACTATCCTATGTTTTTTCCCGGGTCTCAAACTATATCCATACCAAATTTCATTCAAATTGGTCCAGTAGTTTTGGCGTGAAAGCGTAACAGACAGACAGACAGACAGAGTTACTTTCGCATTTATAATATTAGTACTGAAGTACTGAATACTGATATATGTACTTATATCATGATCATGGATTTGATTTTGTATGTATAGTAGAGTCGTTGTTCTCTAAAGGTAGAGGCAGGTATGCATTTATTTATAGCAACTAAATGTTGTTTACTTAGTGATCTTAAGCTCTGTCCCGGGCCATAATAAATTGATTTTTATTTTATAACACGACATAAATAATGTGATATTAAAATTATTAATCATTATATTTTTTTTTACCGGTGGTATAAGCTTATGCCTTTTGTTTACAAAACTTTACAAAGTACATACAACACTACAACTCTAAGCTGTAAGCATCCCAAAGGCCATTGAAAGCCTACATGTACTCCAAATCCTCCTGCCCACTACCAGTTGGCAGCGTGCCTAGCATGCTGGCAGCAATATGTTCATAATAACGCATAGAATAAGATTGAATCAAGACTCCAGGTAAAAAAGTTATCCAAGCCAAAAAATACTTAATCGATAGTATTGTTTTTTCTTCTATATTAAACAAGATCAGAATAAGACATGGACCGAAAACGCGACCTTGCGTGACCCCCAAACTTTTGACGATATCTTTACTAGCTGACGTCTCATTCACGGTTGATTGAACCTTGTCGTATTACGTACGTGGCTGACGTAACAATAGAAATGGTGTGCCAAGGAAACTGGTGGTTAATTAAGTAAGTGGGCAGCACCAACGTAATCAGATGCATCACCGCGAACAAATTACGATGCGGTGTGGCTTGTTGCACGATCTTTGTCCGTAACCGCTTATCGATTAGGTATTCGATGATTGTAGTAGAATGCTGCATGGTTTTTTTTTAGTATGCCCTAAAAAAATGTTAACCAAAAAATGGCACCGACTTCAGCACCCAAAAGTGAAATAACTTGTTGAAGTAGGTACCATGATAGTTCAAAGTACCTATTATAACAATATTGTGCGCATGGTACCGACTTCGACTAGTTATTTCACACATTTGAGTGTTAAAGTTGGTTCCATTTTTTGCTAAAAAAAATCAAATTTTTTAGTAACCCTTGCTACTTACGGGATTGATTGCCATTCATTGTCAACAACTATATCATCAATATATGTAAATATTTTTCAGTTACATATTGGAGTGTAACTTAAAAACGGCTTGACCGATTTTGATTAAATTTAAATGGGACCAAACGACAAGCATCAGCTTTCAAACAAAAAAAAAGGTTCTTTTTTTATGTAATGGTTCATAATTATTATATTATATTTAATAATATCAAATATTTTGTAATAGTTCA
This sequence comes from Plagodis dolabraria, assembly GCA_963854805.1. NCBI lineage: Eukaryota > Metazoa > Arthropoda > Insecta > Lepidoptera > Geometridae > Plagodis > Plagodis dolabraria. Next base: position 35,396,608 of record OY978441.1, on the reverse strand, counting down.
CCCAGTCAATAGTTCTGAGGTAACAGATGAATTGAGAACATTTTTGGAAGTCAGTAAAAAGAGTTTGAAGGAGATTATTCTCTGGAATCAGAATAGATACCAATTTTGCTGATGTGATTAAAGTTGTGTCATGCATATAAATTGTATTATCGACGGAAGATGTTATAACAGCTTTTTATCTAATAGACGAACATCAATTTTCAGTAAAAAGGGGTTGTTGTGCAAGTAAGAATATATAAAAATTCTGAAACATCAATCTTTCCCAAGGCACCTCTGAGTAGTTAATATCCTCTACAAAATGTTATCATCGATTTGCTTGATATTACATAAGTTATATGCGAAAGATTGTAAATGAAACGGATGAACCAATTGGGATTAAAGTTGGATTCATGAAAAATATTTTTTAATTATGATCTTCTCTTACCCAAACATAGATCAAACTTTCATTTCTCTTTTGAACTAACGCCAAAATGCAGCCAATCAACACTATGCAATGTTCACTTTAAACAAGTGTAACAAGCGACGTGCTAATGCTTATAACTTTGTAAATTGTTTGCAACAATGTTTCCAAAGAGATTTCTTTATCGGAAAGCATAAACAAAGGGGACTAGAAAATAACATTTATTCATAACGCAAACAGTGTTGTGTAGGCCTGTTTGCAGTCAGACAGTGCTCTCGTTTATTTGCAGGATATATTGCGCAAGATAAAGATGCTAAACATAGAATTCTAGATAATTGTCAGTGGTGTGAAAATTTCTTAGGTCAAGTTTTATAATGGCAAGAGGCCACGATGGGTAGATAAAGTGTAGAACTTTTGTAGTTTTTGTCAAAAACTTCCAATTTATCATTTCATTCAAAAGCATTTGGATTTATATAGAAGATATAAGATAGAATTACAAAATTACAAATTTACGAGAGAAAAAATTATAGTCATGTGCGGGATCCGCGTCCATCCACCCCTTTAGCTGGGGTATGCTCTAAGCAATTGAGCTAACATGACACAATGACTCATAATTACTGTAATTCTTGCTCTCGTTCTTCGTGCAACCATCGTATTGGGATGGAGCGACACCTATAGTTCAACTTGCGTTGTACTACAAACAAGACCAATTTTGCAATTGGTTTTAAACTTGTAAATGATGACGCAACCTTATAATTTTAATATTGTTAAGTTTGCAATGACGCCTGCTAGGCGAATTACATTACAAAATTACAAATTTACGAGAGAAACATGACTATAATAACTTTTTTTTTTTTTTCTCTCGTAAATTTGTAATTTTGTAATGTAATTCGCCTAGCAGGCGTCATTGCAAACTTAACAATATTAAAAATATAAGATAGAAGCTGTGTAGTTCGTTGTAATGTGTTAAAAAAAACTACAAAAAAATATATTTTCGATATTATTTAGAAAGCATTCCGTATTAGAACTATTGAAGTACCTACTTACTTACAAATGTTTTATTAAAGTTATGATTATATGGATGGAGAAAAATGGCAACGAATTGCGCGTTTTCTATCCTAAAACATCTTTCTGCTTCTGATAATATTTTTTTTATACGCGACACAAATGCAGTACTTTCAGCCAAGTTATCGCTCACGTCTTCCTGTACATCTATTAGAAAACCATTCATTTTTTAACTAGGTACATCTTAGCTAGACTAGATATCACATGAGACCTATCCTATATAATAACTCAACTAAATCATTATTGCTAAATAAGTACACACAAGTCTCCTTTCAAAGTAATTTAAATAGTCAGGTATATGAGCATATGAAACATTTAAATGCCATCGACGTTTTCGTTACCCAAAATATGACTTGAAGCATATAATTTTCATGTATGATCAAATACACCATATAAATAGGTTTTATAACACATTTCTTGGCTTTCCTCAAGTATACCACCGTCCCCAAACCAAAACCATTGTTCTCAAAACATGTGTCTAAACTGCGACTGTTTAAACATTAGTTCCATCAGGCTCTAGATTATAAATATATTTACTTACTTGAGGCCCACCCGACACCAAAAGATCTTTTGTGGTCTGTACAAATAAAAATATATATAAGACTTCATTGTTTAGCTAGCAAATACAGTATTCCAATAATTTCTATGAAGAAAATAGTTCCAGATGATTTTCAGGTTGAGTTAAGGAGTTTTGGATCTGCAATATACTTACATAATATTATAAGAGATGAGCTTTGTTGCTTGTAACTGCGACAACTATGTACAAACTTGTATTTGACCGGATGTAGATATGGCCTACCATCTCTTTTGCTTTTTGATCATTTTGCTTATGTAAGAAAGAGCTAAAATGTATACATCCGGTCAAACACAGTAGCCTTATTATATTTTTATCCTTTGCCTAAGAACTACCTAACATGGCAGGATTATATTAGCCGACTACATCGTTGAATCCGCTTACGGCGTTGCTAACTTTTATGGCAGTAGAAAAACAAAACTGTTATGGCAGAGTTAATAAAAAATATTGTAGTATAGAGTTTCGGAATCGTGAGGTGCTAATTCACGCTCGGAATGACGACACGCACGACATCATACTACAATTTACGTGCCAGTGTCAAATTGAATGTTTGTAATTCGTTAAGGATGTTTTTGAGTGATAAAAATGTAAACATACAAATCTAGGAAGTAGGTACTTAGTACATATCTTCATTATAACAGCAGTTTTATTTCCTCAGAACAATCTTGCAAATGCAGAGTTAGGTACATTCAAGTACAGAAGATTGATGTTACTACCTAAATAAGCGCAAATATTCGTGATCACTGAAGCCGATTTTTGGTATTCCTTCTGGAATTTACACCGATTTTAAGAAATACCAATTATTATCTATGGTTTGATCTTCAGAAGCCATTTGCTAAATTAAATACTATAGGTTGTTGTTAGGGAATACAATGAATATTGCAAGAATATTTAAATGCCATCGACGTTTTCGTTACCCAAAATATGACTTGAAGCATATAATTTTCATGTATGATCAAATACACCATATAAATAGGTTTTATAACACATTTCTTGGCTTTCCTCAAGTATACCACCGTCCCCAAACCAAAACCATTGTTCTCAAAACATGTGTCTAAACTGCGACTGTTTAAACATTAGTTCCATCAGGCTCTAGATTATAAATATATTTACTTACTTGAGGCCCACCCGACACCAAAAGATCTTTTGTGGTCTGTACAAATAAAAATATATATAAGACTTCATTGTTTAGCTAGCAAATACAGTATTCCAATAATTTCTATGAAGAAAATAGTTCCAGATGATTTTCAGGTTGAGTTAAGGAGTTTTGGATCTGCAATATACTTACATAATATTATAAGAGATGAGCTTTGTTGCTTGTAACTGCGACAACTATGTACAAACTTGTATTTGACCGGATGTAGATATGGCCTACCATCTCTTTTGCTTTTTGATGATTTTGCTTATGTAAGAAAGAGCTAAAATGCATACATCCGGTCAAACACAGTAGCCTTATTATATTTTTATCCTTTGCCTAAGAACTACCTAACATGGCAGGATTATATTAGCCGACTACATCGTTGAATCCGCTTACGGCGTTGCTAACTTTTATGGCAGTAGAAAAACAAAACTGTTATGGCAGAGTTAATAAAAAATATTGTAGTATAGAGTTTCGGAATCGTGAGGTGCTAATTCACGCTCGGAATGACGACACGCACGACATCATACTACAATTTACGTGCCAGTGTCAAATTGAATGTTTGTAATTCGTTAAGGATGTTTTTGAGTGATAAAAATGTAAACATACAAATCTAGGAAGTAGGTACTTAGTACATATCTTCATTATAACAGCAGTTTTATTTCCTCAGAACAATCTTGCAAATGCAGAGTTAGGTACATTCAAGTACAGAAGATTGATGTTACTACCTAAATAAGCGCAAATATTCGTGATCACTGAAGCCGATTTTTGGTATTCCTTCTGGAATTTACACCGATTTTAAGAAATACCAATTATTATCTATGGTTTGATCTTCAGAAGCCATTTGCTAAATTAAATACTATAGGTTGTTGTTAGGGAATACAATGAATATTACTAACTTGCAGATTTATTAACTTGCAGATTTACTCAGGCAGCACTATAGTTTAGTTGGCATAGCTTGTTCCGGCTCTAGGGACGGTTGGTACCGGCTTCGAATCCAGCCGGTGGTGGTTAGAATGTTTCCTTTCATAGTATTTTTTTAAGATACTTTTAAATTTACGGGATTCACATACTTTATTAAATATGTATTATTTTTCTCCTCCAGGGCAATGCTCTAGCCTGTTATGCGGACGCACTAACTCAACCGAGTTAGGCAGCAACACCGGCGCCGGCGCAGCGCTGGCACTGACGCTGGTGCGGCCGGCTGCAGCGCCAAGGGCCTGCTCGCTGAAGCTGTCCGCGGTCGACGCTGCTGCGTTTGCTGTCCGACTGATCGACGTCAAGGTATGTGCTATTATAGACATTAAAAAAGAGGTTAGACAAAATATTATTTTGATGTTAATTCGTGCGTGGATAGACCCGTTAATGATTTAGAAACATAAGTTTAGTTCAGCAAAGTTAAAGAAAAAATTGAGATGTAATTATGGGGGGTGTTACCACATCATAAGGAAGATGTATTGTGTTGTGGTGTTACATATGCATACATATAATATTTTGGTGTAACTATTGCGGTAAAATACAAATCTAAATATAAAAGATCCGTCCATTTTTTCACTTAGTTCCGAATACATTTTACGTTTTTAGTGCAATTGTAAATCCGTAGACAAATAATTTCAGGACAAACTTTTCAGATCATTAATTGTATCGAAGCATTATTAAAAACAGGTTCTTGTTCTGATTTTTATTAATTTAGAGAATTTTAAAGAATTTATTGGAGAATTTATATAGGATATAATTATAATATTTCATTTATATAGAATCTCATTACGTGAAGTGATTATCTAGGGATACTTAACATATTAATTATCTATAGGTTATATATTAGGTATCCTATTCATACGTCATTATCCATCAGAGGTTTGATCGGGAACTGCATGTAAACTAAAAACACTAATGGAAAATGATGTGAGGCCGCTGGAGTCTTAAGATACCCTCAATAAACTTCCTCAAAAACAAGCGTTAGTTTTTACTTCAGTAAACATTAAACATTGCTTCTAACACAAGACTGTGAACTTTGACTTGACATTGAAGTTCTCAGTGAACTATGAAGTTAATAAATATTACAGTAGCTCGAGCGGTCCTTGGCAAAACTGGTACAAGGTCCAGGATTAATTAAGATATCACGTGCACGATTTCGGTATAGTTATAGTTCTGAGCGTTAGGGGGACCAAAAACCCCTTTCAAGGCGTTCTTTGACCCAGATTCGGTGTGTTAAATCGATGTGGCATGGCAGGCAGTTTAGTAGTAGAATTCATAGTGAGGAAGACTGAACTTAAACCAGAACAACGTCGACGTTTTCAAAATGTTCTCATTGAATAAAACCTGCAACCTGGCAACCTGCTTCGTGTGTAGGTAGATAGTTCTGACGAGAGTAAAATATGATACCTAGTACCTACATACTAATCTGAGGATGGATGGCTAGGATTCTCATTTAGATTTTTGCCTTAAGCTCTTAACGAGTCCGAACACCACCATTTCACATAACGCCTAGGACCATACAGTGTTTTTTTTTTAAACTGATAAATACCATCGGTAGTTCTGGTACACTAAGATGTTGGTCCAAAACTACCGATGGTCTATATGCCTAGCTGTAGTCCATAGCCAATGCCACTGAGCCATCACTGCTTCAGTTAATTGACTATAAAAGCAAGCGTCTAACGATGAGGTCTTGCACCCGGGCTATTGTAGGGCCAGGCCCTCGCCCAAAATCCGGTGAAGCTGGACGATCGCACAGGCGGTAGCCAGCATCTTTGTCCTACATAACAAAAAAAAATATTAAGTCTTGCAGTTGTTCAGTTCAGCCAGTTTACCAACCTCATTCCATCGTCAGTTACCAAGAGGTGAGATGGTGGTCATAGACTAAACTATAAGATGCAAAATATTGTACTTCACTTACAAACAGTAACAAACCACGAGCGACGTTTCTTAAGCTGTTGCCTATTTAATTATTCACGCAATTAGGTAACCCAATAAAACAATTATATAATTATCTAGTCTAGCCATCTAGCTGATGACGTTTCATATCCGGAACCAGATTCGTTGTAAATTTCCACTATTTACTGGCTTTGTTCTGTTTTGCTATCAATACAATGTTACAAGGTCGGCTCGAATTTTGCTATTCTGTAATAATGGGCTCGATTGCGTCGAATACTAGTTTATGTGAACTAGAGTAAAGTATTTTTTGTAACTAATACAGATTTAGGAGTTACATTGCAGAAGTCCATATTTAATAATATAAAATATAAAAAAAATAATCCGCTTAGTGCGGTTCGTCCTTGCACACCGGGTACCAACACTGACTTTTGAAGGAGTCTTAAAAAACCAAATTCTGAACATGTGTTTTAGAACAAATAAAATATTTTATATTCTAGAAGATAATGCTTAAACCGGAAGGTCGATTTCATGTTTAGCTCCATTGAAAAAAACAGAAATACAGTAACTTTAAGGGCCTGTTTCAGTATGTTCGAGTAAGTTCCGGTTATACTACCCAGAACATATTATTCATTAAACAAAACACTATCTTTGCATTTTACAGTCATCGATTTAGCCTATCCATCGGTAAAAGCTTGAAACGCGCTGCATGTTATCTGTCATTTTTATCATTCAGTTATTTTGTGTTGGTTAGCAACCCGAAACTTTATTAGAACTTTCTCACGATGACAGTCCTTAAAGAATGGTGGTAGGGTATTTTGCGAATGCTCGCCTGGCTAGTTACCATCCTCAAGTAGAAAATCTGTCTCCAAGCACCTAACGGTGTTTTCCGGCAGCTGTCCTTGAGAACCAGTAATTCTAGGATAGTCTGAACAACATCTTTGACTACATCATCACTTACCATCATGTGAGATAGTGGTCAAAGACTAGCCATCAGCATTATAAAACCTTGTATGCAGTAGCTTCTCGTTGAAGTGGCAATAGCTTCACAATAACAACAATATTGAGGTCGAAGTTGCTTTGCGTTTAGTCATCTCCTTGCACAAAGATAAGCGGCTTATCTTTAGTTACCTCATACTTTGCTAAAAATAAAATGTGCCGTGCACATAACCTTGTCTTGTTTATTGTCCAAAAAAAATTATTTTTTTGTAAGTACCGGCCATGTGAACGTGGAAGGTAAAAGTAATCGTGATTAATATTTTATTTTTAAAGCGCTCGTAGCGTAGATTGCTTAGTCGTTCTTAACTGATCAGCAGCTAAGTTAAGCAACATCCGCTGCGGTCATGACTTAGATGGGTGACCGCTAGTGACATTACTACTGAGCGCTTCCAGGGCACGTTAAGCCGTCGTTCACGGTTGTTGTCTTAGGATGGCTGTCATTACAGTATGGTGGTAGGTTATTATGCGAATGCCCGCCTGGCTAGCGACCACCCTCAAGTAGAAAATCTGTCGCCCAGCACCTAACGGTGTATTCCGGCAGAGGACCAGTGAGCATCGAGAAGCTAGAGGTTAGTTTCTCGATGCTCATGAGACTTAACAACACTATGTATAACGGGCGCAGTGCAATTCGTGACTTGTGACGAAATGCATCTGTTATAGACAGAGGCTACTCCGCTTAACATCAGGTGGACCTCGAGCTTGTTCCGTCACAATAACATAAAAAAACGATGAACTATGTATTTTTAAACGACTAACGGGACTAAAGATTTTGAGGTAGGCAGCAATGCGTAGTTTTTTCATTGTAGGTAAGTTTTAACTTATTTTCCTCTAACGTTGTGGTTTTCCTCGTGCCAGTAATCGTGGGAAAAGTAATCATTTTCCAATAATCGGTGGTTAAGACATTATCGCAACTATTGTGGTTTCATTTCAGTGTTTAAATAACTTTATTCTGGGTAACGGAACGGAAATAATAAGGTATCTTTTAATCGGTGGATTTACTTCCTAAGTTAAGATAAAAATAAGATTTTTTACTTTATTTTCATAAACTACCATATAACAGTAGTAGTAAGTATGTATCCATATAACAGTAGTAGTAAGTAGTAGTAGTGTAGAGGCCTTCTTTTAAGTTAAATGTATACCTAGAAGACGTCGATCTATATTTATGTAAAATTCATAAGTACTTCCTAACTTAAAATCAAAATGAATAACTAAATACTTTAAATTTTAATTACTTAAGTATTTAACACAATGTTGTATTATATAACACCCGAAACACATAAATATATATAATTTATGTGTTTCGGGTTCGTTATTAGCTAAAAGTCACATAAAATAGTGTTAGGTCTAATAGTACCAACATATGCGTAATAAATACTGCTAATTCACATTATGGTACTCAGTGCAATGTTGCTGTGAATGCTCATGAAAGAAAATTATAAGGATAATTATTTATCATATGACTCGTGGCTAAGGGCCAGGCAAGGGGTTACGGCGAAGGAAATCCAAGTGTGCAGCAGTGTCTTCTGAAGAACTTCCATCTAACAAGATACACAAGACGCCTGCCAAGTGTAGGAATCATGGATGCAAACAAAAGGAGGGCGACCTATTTGACTGTTGCTATGATGTGTGATGATATACTTACTGTATCAACTGGATTGTCCAGTGCTGAATACAGCTTCCCGCCTCTAAGAGGGGGGAGGCCTTTTTAAGTACGCGGAATATTCATGAAAAACAGGATATCTCTTGTCAACTTTGCTCTTGTTGTTCCTTTGATATAGCTATATACCTTTAACTGCACTAGGATTGATGAGTATTCGCCGGCCGCCTTTGTCTTTGTAAACAATCAACGAAATTCCTTCTGAGTCCCAAAAGACTGTCACCAGCATAGAGATATAAAATGCTTTCTCTTTTCTGTGGTCACCAGCGACATATTTGACTACGAATGCTTATTCATAGATATAATCAGTTTTCCAGCAGACTGTGAGACCATAAGTTTCTTGGGAGGTGCTGAACCTTTGTTTGGACTCAGGTTCATAATGATGAAGCCAAGATTCATCCCCAGTAACGACTGTTATTGATTACGATTAAGTACTAAATGTAAAATTACTCGTATGTATAATTATGATTACTAAACCGACTGGTTTAGTAATCCATTTCATAACTGCAGAGGACCAAATCGCACGGGAACATACGACGAGCTGTGGTTTTAGCGGTTGCGTGAACATTCTCGGCACTCACCCACCGTGCCCTGACCTTAGTCATGCCAAGATGATCATGTAAAATTGTAAATATGTTTGTATCAGGTATGGGCGCAAGTCGTCTTCAAGTGATTTCCTAGTCTTACTGAAAGTAAAGAGAACATGTGTTAACCTTGGTTTTTTACTGGAAAAGAGTCTTTGTCAACCGATGACATCTCTTTGATGACAAGAATTTTCTCCATGAAATTTATGTAAAAAGTTGCACGCTGCTAGCTTCTCATTGGGTGTATTTATTACCCTTCGTCGCCGCTACTGGACGTGGTTTTATGGTATTAAATTGAATAGCAGGGAACTGCATGAGCATAATCCCGTGGGGTGCCGGGATAGAATGTCACCACCCCATTGCTACCTGTGTGTGTCGTAAGAGGCGACTAATCGTAAAATACCGGAAGGTGGGCAGCAGCGCTTTCTGAGGAATTAATATCTTAAACTGTGATCCGCAAGACGCCTGCCAAGCGTGGGGATTACGGCAAATCCCCCTTAATATGGGAGGCTGTGTTCAGCAGTGGATTATCCGGTTGATACTGTGTTGATTCGAAGCGCTCGTAGCCAAGTTTGCTTACACATTCTGAATCGATCAGCAAAGTTAAGCAACGTCCGCCGCGGTCATGAGTTGGATGGGTGACCGCTGGTGACACTAGTACTGAGCGCTTCCGGGCTTCGGAGGGCACGTTAAGCTGTCGGTCCCGGTTGTTGTCTTAGGATAGCAGTCGTTACACCATGGTGGTAGGGCACTTTGCGAATGCCCGCTTGGCTAGCTGCCACCCTCAAGTTGAAAATCTGTCGCCAAGCACCTAACAGTGTGTTCCGGCAGCTGTCCTTGAGAGCCAGTGACTCTAGGTTAGCCTGAACAACATCCTCGACCACATCATCACTTACCATCAGGTGAGATAGTGGTCAAAGGTTAACCTATCAGGCATTAAAAAAAAAGTGAGCATTAAATAAAATAAGCCCAATATGTATATAATTTCAGTTAACTATAGTATAATTATGTATTTCAATTTGAACCTCGTACAAATACCTACATTGTATCGTTAAAATCGTGACGTATAGCTTTTCTGACATTTACGATTTATTCATGTGACTGTACACTATGTTATCTGTGTATGATTCAAAATGTGTGTATAATTAATTATAAACAGTGTGTTACGGTAATCATAGTGTGGCTAAATCGTCGGTGGAAATAATGGTTTTATTATTATTAATGAAAAGTGGCGAAGCGAGGTTGTGGCTCGACTTCCCTGGCCCTGCCTGTCCACAGCTGTGCCTGCCCATAAAAACAGAATTCATTATATCTGGTACCCATTGTCTGGTACCCTGGTACCCACGAGCACAACGGAACTTTTGTATAGAAAGTGCTACGGTTATTCTGACAGCTCTGGATTGCACTCGGGCATCGCATAAATATACTATTCACCTAAGGAACAGCTTATATACATGACATGGTCATATTTTACAAATTATTGGAGTACAACATTTTATGCCCGGGCGGGAATTAAACCAGCGTCCTCCAATTTCACGCCGGATGCCTAAACCGCTCGGCCACCTGGGCTCGGCTATTTCTGCCGAAATTTCGTTCTCTAATTGTATTTCTTTAACCGTCATAGGGGACGGTGCGCAGCCATCAACCAGACTACTAGACTTCATCTGATCGAAAGAAGCGCTTTTTCAAACACGTAATTCTCGGAATGATGTCGCTACCCTCTATTTAATATTATACTCTACAAGGTTGTTGGAAAAATGCTAAAAACTAAAAATAGTCAACTCTAAGAGATTGTTAGCATTATTCCAACAACCTCTTAGAGTTGACTTCTGTATGTCCTACCTACAATATTTAGCTCGGAGTAGGTATTTTCTTTTACTACGAAATTATATATAAATATGTATATATAGATATATAATAATACACACTCTAGTAAATCAAAAAGTGGATAATCGAAAATAAAAATTCTCTTTCTTATTTAGATTCCAGTATTCCCAGTAGGCTAAGTTTTTTTTTTGTACGAGTAATTCACACAACCAATTAGTCAGAAAAAAATCAGTTTAAAGCAATGGATAATTTAAACTTATCTACTGCTATTGCAGTAGATAAGTTTAAATTATCCATTACACATACTGCTATTGCAGTAGATAAGTTTAAATTATCCATTGCCCGAAACTGATATTTTTTTTAATTAAAAGTGTAGCTTATTATTTTAAAAGAGCAACATTTGCAATTTAGTTTTTGTTTCTAATTATATCTTCGGCTTATCTGAAAACCGGGGTTGTAAGGTCCCTGGATACCTATAGCCTGTAACTATAATGTAGAGTTTGGAAACTGTTTGGTTACCTCGTCCATTTCAAACTACTTTGAAATCACAAAACTCACAGATGTAAATAACAGCTTTCCAAAAAATAAGTATAATTTTTTTATGTTATTGTGACGGAACAAGCTCGAGGCCCACCTGATGATAAGCGGTGATGATAACCTCTGCCTATAGCAGATGCATTTCGTCACAAGTGACGAATTGCACTGCGCCGGTCACCTTGAGACGTAGTTGTTAAGTCTCATTGTTGTGTACCTATAATTTCACTGGCTCTCAAGGACTGCTGCCGAAACACACCGTAAGGTGCTTGGCGACAGATTTTCAACTTGAGGGTGGTCGCTAGCCAGTCGGGCATTCGCAAAAAAAAGCCCTTCCACCATGCGGTGAAGCTCAAACCCGCCGCGGCGGGATTCGAACCAAGCCAAATAGCCAAGCTAGCGCCTAACACCTACGTAATGTAAATTAAGTATTGTAATAATTTTACTATATAGTATGTACTTAACACATTGTTAAAAAACGTTTAAAAGAATAGCCCCGAGTTTCTTGCCCGTTCTTTTCACAGTGGCTCTATAATTTTTGTTTGCTGAACGTGGCAGTACAATGTAGTATATTTCAATATTAAAATTTGTAATTGACCTTCATAAGAGCGTCGTAGACGCCTAAATTGAATAAATGATTTTGACTTTGACTTTGACTTTGAAACATGGTCCTGCTACGCGGCAGTCCATAGCCAATGCCACTGAGCCATCACTGCTTCAAATACTTACGAAAGAAATACCCTATGGATTTGGAATACCAGGGATGATAGTTTTTTATTGCTATGGCTATTTTTATTTTACCTGCTATGGCCTTGTAGATAGATACATATATTATAACGGACGAGTATTCGTAACGAGGCGCTCATGTGATGTAAAAGAAAGTACTTATTTAATTATGTGTTAACAGTTGGTGTGTTCATATCACTTGAGCTAATATTTTCCGATAATAAATGTATGTAGGTTTTACAAGATTAATTAATGTTTACCTCTACCACAGATGCTGTAATGTTTTCACTGTATAAAGTTCTAGAAAAGATACTAGGTTATTTCAACTGCAGGCGGGCTTATTTTTTCAAATAATACATATATTTTCATTTCAGTAGCTCAAATATGCAGGTTTTGCTGCCTGAAATCAGAGAGCAAAATGCGATTTTGCTCACTGAGAGAGACAAAGTAACTTTCTAACTTTTACGTAATACACTCGAGAGCAATGAATCCGGGTCACTTAAAGAATCCTAAAAATCTCGGAAACTAAAAATGCTAGGTTAATGCAATAAATTGTATTTAATAGACAATGTAATACTCCTTAAATGAAGGTATTAAAACTTCTTAGTTATTGTAAAGTTATATCATAAAAAAATCAAATTTGAAAAAGGGCCACTTTCGAAGATGGAACTACGAAATTACAGCATTTGGTTTTATTTATTTATTTATTTATTTATTTATTTACCATAACATCAAAAACTTACAGTCTACGACCAAAACGTTTTGAGCCAAACATAGTAATAGTATATAATAATATAGTATTAGTATACATAGTCAAATGAAGAAAAGAAAAACATAAGAGAAAACTTAACTATAACAACAAAAATTTGGTAAATATCTAACACAATTTTGCAATACTGCATTAATATCAGACAAGAATAAATCAATTTCCGGTTGACAAACTATTAAGTTGTTTAGCAGCATGAGTGCGTGGTGTGTCGGCGCGTATCGCGCGGTGTTTGAGCGCGGTGGTACTAGCGCCGCGAAGAGGGGCACACTGCGGTCGCGCATCTGCGCACGCGCTCGCGACTCGCGTCCGCCGATATATAGTGCACACTGAGATAACGCACTGGGATTATCTATTCCATTGTTAAGCAGCAGATAATAATGAACAACGAGTGCACACTTTCGTCTCAGCTCCAACGTGTTCATTCCCACCATACCGCGAACAAATAAAGAAGGATATGCCCAAGTGGGGTAGTATCCATACAGTTTCCTATACATAAACCGGGCAAACTTTCTTTGTATCCGTTCGACTAATAGCGTATACTTCTTTTCGTGAGGGTCCCAGATCAATGCATTAAATTCTAATTTACTGCGGACTAAAGCATTAAAGAGAGACAGTAAAGCATGTTTATCATTAAATCTAGCTGATTGCCTCATCACAAAACCTAAGGATTTATAAGCTCTCTTACATATCTCTGTGATATGGGTGTTAAACGTGAGCTGCGAATCAAGCGTGAGACCTAGGTCCTGCATTTTTGTGACGCGCTCCAGCGGTACTTCAGACATAGTGTAGTTGTGAACATGAGATGAGCGGGATCTTGTAAAAGTAATTATTTTACATTTGGACACGTTGAATTCTAACTTGTTCCTCTGACTCCACTCGATAACACTATCAATATCACGCTGCAGCGCCTCGCAGTCAGCTTGGTCATCTATACCCAAAAATAACTTCAGATCGTCTGCAAACATGAGGCATTTGGCCGTTCGGACAACATTCGGCAGATCATTTATCATGATCGTGAACTGAGTCGGTGCCAATATACTTCCTTGACTCACTCCAGATAGTGTGGTATATGGATCAGATCGGTATCCATGATGATGTACAAATTGGATCCGGTTGGTAAAGTAATTACTAAACAGTTTTAGCAAGTTAGGACAAAACCCGATTTCAGCAAATTTCTTTAAGAGAATGTCATTATGCACTCGATCAAATGCCTTTTTGAAATCGAAGTACGCCGCATCTACTTGCCTATTTCGATCCATGCCAGTCGTCGTGTAGTCCACAAAGTTGATTAGGTTGGTGGTTGTAGACTTTCCAGCACGAAAACCATGTTGGTTTTCGTTTAGTAAGGGCCGAACTTGCAAAGAAATGCTACGATTCAATATTGACTCGAAGACCTTGCCAAATGCTGAGAGAACGGCTATAGGCCTATAGTTCTCGACTTTCGATCTGACGTCATTCTTAGGTATAGGGGTGACTCGGGAAATTTTCCATACTGAAGGATAGACAGCGGTGCTTAGCGATAAATTAAATATGTGAAGAAGCGGTATTTCAAAAGCGTATCTACAATCTTTTATAATAAATGATGGTATACCATCCGGACCGGTAGAAGAGTGCGCCTTAAGGCGCCGAACTGCAAAATTGAGGTCTAATAAGCTAATGTGGTCGATTGCTATCCGCGCCGAGCAGAGCGCGCCCGCGCCGCTGCTGGCGTCCCGCTCGGCGGCCTCCACAGACAAGGTAGGAGCTTCGCTCAAAAATACTGATTCAAAATACTTCGCAAATGCATTAGCGGCGTCCTTTCCGGTAACTAGCTGACCTTTAAACTCAAATTCGTCACAAGGGTTCCTACTGACCTGTTGTTCCCTTACATATTTCCAAAAACTCTTCGGATCTTTGCTAATGCTATGCTCAGTTTTGCGAATGTATGATTCGTACGCTTCCCTTATAAGTAGTTTCGAATGTTGTCTATAATACTTAAACATTTCGGAGTTAAATTCGTATCCAAGTTCCCGGAACTTTTTCAGATGAAAATATTTATTTTTTAATTTTTTTATAATATCTGTAGTGAACCATGTTGGGTACTGAAGATGTAAGCTACCAGCAGGCCTTTTTTTAAGAGGGACACAGTTAACCAGTGATGCTTTAATTTTTTCATAAAATAGATCTACTGCTATATTAACATTGTAAATCGAGGTAATTTCTTCCCAATCGATACATTGAAATGAGTCATATAAAGCGTGGAAATCAGCCTTACGGAAGTTCCACTCCGGCACCGTATCGGGGGGTGGGTGCTGCAAAGGGCGCGAGCGCGAGCGCGGCCGCGGGATGCGGAGGCGCACCTCGAGCGCGGGATGATACGCGTCCTCTGGCTCCACGATCTTTATGTCACCAAGCACACTCACACATTCCTCACCGAGACTACACATCACCAAATCCAGTATCGTATTGAACTTATTAGGAATATTATTATATTGTTTCAGTTTACAATACGCTAGGAGAGAATTAAACTGTAAACTAATATTTAAGCTACAAGAGTTTAGGTTAAAGTCTCCCAACAATAGAACATCTAATTTTGAGTACTTTACTACAACATTTTCTAACACCAAGAACGCTTTCATATATGTCAGATCATCTGAATTCGGGGGAATGTATACTACGCAACACAAAATATCTCGATATTTTAGAGTCACAATAGCCATTACAATTTCAATATCAGGAGAGTCGCCGTCTATATTTAGCACCTGGCGTACTCTGTAGTGGTCCCTGATCCCAAGAAGGACACCTCCCCACCCTACGTCACCGGTCCTGTCGCGGCGCACGACCTTGTATCCCGCAGGAATAAATTCAGCATCACTTACGCTACTCGTCAAAAAAGTTTCGGTGAACGCGAACATGTCAGGTGATTCATTCAATAATGCCAATTTACATCTATCTAATTTTGTGCGTAATCCTCGAACATTTTGATAAGCAACCCTAAATGTTTTGTGTTTAGTTTTCGCCTCCTGGTTTCTGGACTGATCTGCGAAACCCACTACGCCAAGGTTTTATATAAACATCAGCGGCCCAGTAGTGGGGTGACAGATATTTATCGACATTTTTCGTAGGCACAGATAATTTGAAGGATGCATAGTCGCCCCTGGATTTCAAGGCTTCAACTGCACACTTATCTTCAGGGCAAATAGTACTCAGATGAACGGACACTTGTTCAGCAGTCGTACCTAACTTCACATAATAGAGATGAAGATAGGATTTACGATCAGCAGCCTGCAGCGCAGTCGTACCCGGGGCGGCCGTACCGCATGTGGCGTTCGTTATCGGCCGGCGAGCCTTACGCGCCTTCACCTCGGTCCATTCGGAAGCGTTATCATCTATTACGGCATTGTTGGAATTCGCTTCAACATCAACATTGTTATTTTCTGGTGTAGTAGGCGTAACAGGTACTCTCTGTACCGGAGCTGACACGAGGCTCGATGACGCAGATGTAGTAGCGGTGGAAGGGGTGGATCGGCCGGTTACGAGAGAGAGCGGCGATATTGCCTTTCTTACTTTGGCTGGTTGCGCTAGTCCGTTGATCGTCGACTTCGCACGAACACTCGCTTCGCGGACGGGCCGCTGCCGGGACGATGGCGCTGTGATTGGAGTTTGCTTACCCTCAACTATTGGTTTTGTGTTTCCTACCAATTTCTTTATTAGATCATTTTGATCAACTATGAGCTTCTTCAGTGACCTCACTTCATCTTGCAGTGCAATCACAGTTTTGGTAAACTCGCGGAGCACATTATCGGAACTTTCTGAAGACATTACTAATTATTTTAAGTGTAAGTACACGGAGCTAAACAAATTGCGACTGACTACGTTGACGTACCGTCAACGTCCACCGTCAACGTTTTGCTTTTGTTTGTAATCTGTCATTTATGTGGGTACATAAACCATGTTGATAGTGCTCTATATTCATTATTCAAGCTGAAATTATGTCGCTTACGCCTGAAGAATGCACCAGAATACTTACAATGCTGGAAACCGGCCGGAGTCAGCGCGATACAGCCAGGACTGTCGGTGTGTCGCTGTCAACAGTACAAAGAGTTCTCCGACGTTACGAAGAAACTGGTTCTAACCTACGCAGACCAGGAACGGGCAGAACCAGGTGTACCACAGCACGAGAAGACCGATACTTGGTGAACACCATGCTTCGAAATCGCTTTCTCACAGGAACTGAACTCACCAATCAGTTTCGACGGCCCTAAACTGGAGCGTGGGCATCGTATTTCGAGACTAAGATATGCCCAGAGCCACGTAAATTGGAGTATTGAAGATTGGTCAAAAGTTATGTTCTCCGACGAATCAAAATTTATGCTCTACAAGCACGATGGAAGACACAGAGTGTATCGAAGACCAGGGGAAAGATTCAAGCAAGCATGCATCGAAGAAAAAGTAGCCTACGGTGGTGGGTCTGTACTTGTGTGGGCCGGAATTTCTTCTGAAAGTCGCACAGAGCTGGTGATCATAGAAAACGGCTCTTTAACTAGCGTAAGATATGTGGAAGAAATCCTCAATGATCACGTTGGTCCATTTATGGTCAATTTAGGTGAGGATGCTATATTTATGCATGACAATGCCCGACCTCATACAGGTAGGATTGTGAATGACTACCTTCAAGAGATGAACATTACTCGTATGGAGTGGCCAGCGCGCAGCCCGGATATCAACCCGATCGAGCATGCTTGGGACGAGCTAGGCAGATGCGTAAAACAACGAAACCCTCCCCCAATCACGCTTCGTGAGCTCAAAATTGCTCTCACAGAGGAATGGGAGAATATTCCCCAAAATCGTATAAGGAACTTGGTGTACAGCATGCCAAACCGCGTAAACGCAGTAATGGAAGCACGAGGAGGCAATACGAAGTATTAAAATTCAAGAAAATCGTAATAAAGTTAAAAAATTTCATGTTTCCTATTTTTGTTTTAAGGAGAGATCAGCAGTTTTTTTCTTTATGTAATTTTGTGTTAATAAAATGTATGGTGACTCATATTTTTTTTACTTTCATTTAAGGAGTATTACATTGTCTATTAAATACAATTTATTGCATTAACCTATCATTTTTAGTTTCCGAGATTTTTAACATTCTTTAAGTGACCCGGATTCATTGCTCTCGAGTGTATACCTATTTTGAATAATAAAATATCTTGGGTGATGTTTCCGAACACGCCTGAATTTAAATTAAAGAGCGGGAATAAAATTCCGTGGCTGGCGTAAAGAGTTGAATAAGTTAATAATAGTTTCAATCTATTCCTGTTTATTATTTTATCTCCTAAATTGTTCTCGCTGTTAAAGTGAAAACTTATGTGTGTTACACGAGAGCAAAGTTTTTTGCATCTCGTACCTTTGAATCCCTCGCCACACACAGGATTCAAAATCAACACTCGCAGCAAAAAACGACTTTGCTCTCACTTGCACAAATAACTATTGTCGTCGTGGCAATAAGCCAGCAATTGCAGAACAGGAGCCGAGTTTTTGCTCTATGGTCTTGTTTATTCTGTGCAAACCTTATTTATCTCTCATCTCGGAATATTGTAGTGTCGTTATGTTGGTATGAATTGCGTGTGACGAATCCACATTCGTCACAATCCAAAGACAATTTGATATATTCTGTTTGCCACACACATAAAAGGAGTATTTTGCAACCAAACATTACTGTAATGTGAACACAACACAACCAGGAAATATTAAAACCTCGTAAGGACACGTTGTTTAGATATAGCAACATTTGTAAAATTCTTTGTTGAAGATTCAGAACTTAGCGGGTATTGAAAACTGTACAACATTGTTTATAATAGAATGACGAAATAAGCAAGCGGCCTTCTTTCTTTTGAAGCGGTGATGGCCGCTTCAAAAGATAGGAAGGAACGGCAGTCGTCACTCAATGCCACTGCCACACATATTGAGCTAACATATAGGTATCTATCTACTTAGGGCTACCATATCAGGAAAATGAAAATCCAGACAAATTTCTAGGCCATAGGGCATAATTCTGTACATTCCCTTTAAAATTAAGTCAGTAATTATAATTAAGTAAGTTTCGATACAATCACAAAATATCAATGTGAACGGGTTTTTTTTTCTTTAAGTGGTCTAAAAGAAAGAAATCGAATTTCTGTCGAGGTTAAGTCTTATCTTATCACGCAATATAGTTAAGGAAATCACCTGTCAAATGTTTTATATTCCATTCTATTCCAAAAAATGTTTACGTACATACGTGTATTGTGCATTTATTGAAATGTGTATTTATGATAAGTAATTATATACATACCTACGTAACCAACCTGTGTATACTAATATTATAACGAGGAAAGATTTGTATTTTTGTATGCAACGAGTAAACTTTAAAACTACACTACCGATTTGGTTGAAAATTTGCATGGAAACTAAACTATAACTATAGTTACGTAGAATCTGACATTTTGGTGTATTATATTGTATAACATCTTATAAAAATATTTTAAGATGACATCAAATTAATATTTCAATCTAAATTCGTCAAGTCGGCTTTACAGTAAAATAAGGCGTAATTGTCACAATATATATATATATATATATATATTTATATTTTTAAGTGTTTTATTAATTTAATATGGATTTCCGCAAAGTAACGCCTGCATTTATTCATTCGAAAACACCAATGTAGTTATGAAGCATCAATCAAAAACAACAAACAAGAGGCTGTTGTAATTCGGAACCCGGAAAGAGCGAGACCCAACTCGCATTTGGCCAGTTTTTTTTAAAAGGCAAACCGCAACACGCCGCCGCGCTGCCGTATAAAAGGGCCCTATAGATAAATTCGACCGCTAACAGGTGCCATAAGCCAAAACATACATAAACCAGGTTTATTAGATACGAGTATTATCGTCCGTCAACAACATAAAACAAAGGGCTGACTGAGGGCAGACGGGGATTACAAAAGCCTTCTCAAAGGACATTCACCGAAGGGTGTAGGGGGTTAGTTAGACGGATGTTTCGTGCAGTTACACGATCGGATTTTGTGACAGCGTTACTTACGAACAGTTTAATTAAAATACTTTTATTAGTTTCGCTTTCTTGTAATGCTTTGCACCTTGCCTCGCCCACACATAGTGGGATTGCTGGGCCACTGCTTTGATCGCCCGTCTATTATGTTGCGTGCTTTTTATAAATCTGTCGAGCGAAAGCATAAGGAAGGGGGGAAGATACCTAAGTATACCTGCGTATTATTAAATAATATTGAAAATAAATCCACGTGGAGCGCCGTACATGATTCCATGAAGCGGAAAACCACGATCGTTTCGTAAAGCATCTTTGATTCTGTGCTGAGGCTGTTTTTGAATAATCGTCATCAGCCGGAAGACGTCATAGAACGCCACAAAGAACGGCTACTAGCCGCTTGTAGCCATTGGCTACCTGCGACTTTTACGATGTCGTCAGTCCGTCACGGGGGCCTACAACTCTACGTCTTCCGGTGTAACGTGGTACCCACTCGAGAACCTTTCTTCCCCATCGGTTATCAGTTCATCAACTAATGTGCAATCAATCGAGCAATTAATTCTGAAAGTTATGTTGGTGACTTTGGTTCTTTGGCAAATATCCTCGTTCCGGATTTTATAGTGCAAAGAAAATGCGAGCATAGCTCTCTCCATGACTCGTTGAGCGGCTCTGAGCTTCTCTATAAGGGCTACAGTTAAGGACCACGTCTCGGTGCCATAAGTCATCACTAGCAACACACACTGTTTTTGAATGCTAACTCCCATTCTAAGATAGTTTGTTTACCTTGTAAACAGGCGAAATAGTGCTCCAGGGATAGCTTGCCAGGTATAAAAAAGGTGTTTTTTTACAAAGCCTCGATTCAATATATTAGAAATAATTGCCAGCATTTCTGTAATACACGTTGATACCCTCGTGGGTGCTCTAATATACGTGGAGTTGAAAGACAGCATGGCCAGTCAATGACTCTATTATGTTGCATTTAAATATCAACCCTAAACGAAACAAGATAAGGGTCAATAAGCGTCAATAAGTAAACCTTATGCAAGCTTATATGATTCAATCAAACGAACATAACCTTTATTTAGTACGGCTTAAGGGTAAAAGAGTCACATTTGCTTTGTAATCTGAGGTACGTCGTCTTCATCAATGAAACATGATTGATATGTCAAGGTCCATACGATCTTTCTGAAGATTTAAAGCGCCCAGTGCTAAATTGCTACTTGAACACATTTTTAGCAAAATTTGTACTGTTTGTAACTGTAAGAATTCGTTTAAATTACATGTTATTTTTGATCATCTTCCTTATGGCCAATTTAAGTCGAAAACACTTAAATAAATAAAATAGCAAAAATTACTCTAAGTTACGCTTATATTGTAAATATCTTAATTATTTATGTTTATAATTTTGTGTAAAAATATACCTTTTAGTAAAATAACAAAGCTTTATCAAACCGGACAAGTTTGATAAAGCTTTTACGCCTACCTCAAAGGCGTGTAGCTGCACGCATTTGAGGTTTTTCATCCATATTGGGTTCCTACGCCGCCGGCAACTTATTAGGTAATAGGTATGTTTTATTGTATAATAAATTAATAATGCAGATGACAATCTATTGAGATTATAATTATATTATATCATTGTAATCTCAATGGAACAATTGTTGATATAATGATTACATAATAATAATAATGTATATAGTAGGTATAATATAAATAATTATATTATTTAATATAATATTAATAACTATTTGTATTGCATTTATACCAAGGCATGTGCTCGTTTTAATATTATTTTACATATCCTACCTAGCTACCTACGAAAAACCTATAAGTGTAAGATAGAGAAGGAAGTTTCAGAATTCTATTTTAAACAATACAATTTACCTCCGAAAAACTGATTCTTTACGGCTAATTTAACTGTTGCGGTTGCCATAGACGTCAATATAAAACAAAACCTTAAATGTAACTAAACAAAATAAACAATTTTCACTCTTAAACTATAATGTATAAGAGTAAAAATTGCAAAAATACATTATAGCTATACACATTACAAATTAAAACTAATAAATTATTTTGCAACTTATGTTAATGAGATAAGGTTGCAAATTGTAGAGCTCTAAGCAAGGACACTTCAAAAAAACAACTGACACTGCACGTGTAACAACGTATTGAATTTGTATTTTGTATTGCTATTGCTATATGAAAGAATACGAAACTTTTTTGATGAATTTTTCTATCTGCTGTACAGCGAAAACAGGTGACGATTGTTCATTCAAAACTATACTAACAGCTAAGGAATTCTGTAAGAAAAAGCAAGGTGGCGTCAGAAAGCCTACTGAGTATAAAACAGAAGCGTTTTACATTCTGCTAATGCTCGTTTTGTTCCATTTCTACCGCCAAGCAGCTTCGCATTACTGTGTTCAGGTTTGAAGAGTGCCGGTGCTCACAGGCACATTTGTGTCTCATGGTGATGGGCGCAGTGCAGTTCGTCATAAGTGATGTCTGTAATAGGCAGAGTTTACCGCTTAACACCAGGTGGGCATTGTGCTTGTTCCATCACGATAGCATAAAAAAACTGTCTCCTGTGCTAATAAGTAGAAAATCGGTGTTCCGGAGCTGACCTTGACATCTGCTCCAAGCTTAGAGCAATGTTGCTCTAAGGATCCCAGTTATGATTTAACATTTTAATACCTTCGATCTTATTATCATTTACCGCTGGTAAATATACTTTGATCGAAGTAGACGCCAAACTCGAATGTACATTATACATAATACAGAATATACATAGTAGTATGTATAGAATCAGTGCTCAGTTTAACTTGAGTGAAAGTGTTAAGAAACAGTTATATTTGTATGTATATTTTTTTTAATGTTTTACATCAAAGTTGTCAGTTTAAGATCATACTTCAAATTAAATACTAATTCAAAACTATCAAAGGCACTACTGAACACCTTCTGTTATGTTTTCCTTCGTGGTAAATAGTATCCTTTGTTTTGTTGGTGACAACATATTGTATTGACCCCACATAACATGGGTCAAGGCTAAGAACATGATTATGATGTTATAGTATCAAAATTTTGGTTAAGCTTATACTGTAACTAAGAAATCTGGAATTTCTGTATAATTAAAACCATATAATGAACAGTGTGTACAGAAAATTGCGTACTGAAAATAGAAACAAAAACAAGCATGATTTCTTTCATGGGCTGTTGCTAGGCATACTCTTAATTGAGTGAGGCCGAAGTCCCACTTAGTTTTTTAATTTCTAAATATAATTACAAGCACTATCGTGTGCTAAGTGAAAATCGCGTACACATATTATTGGAGCACAAACTTTTGTGATTTAATAATTCATAAAAGCGATTTCTTCTTTCTTTTTTAAGCAACGATGCTACGCAGTCTCTGCCAAACTTCATACCATCGAGAAAATAACACTAAATCTAAAAATTTAAATTTTAAATTATTAGATTTAGTTTAAATCTCGTTGCTTCATACCTAAGCCATTCGTAAGCTTTCTCAAAAAAATACATAGGTTAAAAACGTTAAGAGCTCTCCATTTTGCCACTGATACCTTCGCTTCACTTTATCTATTGACAAAATGTTAATACTCATAAAGCAATATTTAACCATGGCTTACTGAAACTTATCACTTTTGCATGAATTAATTATAGACAGTCACACTATTTCCTACAAACATAATTATAAATAGTAAAGTCTAAAATATGCACATACCATTAAAACCAGAAGCTCGGGTATTCCAAAGGCTAGTATCGCCTAGAATTTTCTTGGAATTCTAGCCTAGAACTAGATTTATATTTTTATTTTTCTATGCTGGAATTCTGTCTGGTATTCGTTATCAATAGTTCTAGAACTTTATAAAAATGTCAGGTATATTCGATCGATAACAGCTTAAGTCGGGTTAAATTATAAATGCTATTTTTTATATTAGTAGTATTTAATTTAGTAAGATTGAAAGTATAAGTGTCTTTTAAGTAATTTAAAAGTCATTTTTATTTATTATATGTATCTATATTTTACTAGCCACGCTTGGTTTAAATTTTTTTTGGCTAAGTGAAGTAATGTTTCCCGTTGGATAAACTTTTTAGGTAAATATCAACGAGCAACTCGTGTCTTCAACAGTGACTCGTAGTGAAAACTTTTCAAAAACAGTATGACCATTTAACAGTGACTCAACGGGAAAAAAAGCCAAGTAGTCACAGTGTGATTCATCTATGTCTATTGTCTATAGGTTGGTGATATTATATTTTTGAATATTGGTACTTCGATGTTCTGTTTTTTTAAGAGATTCTCAGTCATCAATCAAATATGTAATAGGTAAGTAATAACTATATAATATAATATATAATAAATAAGTATAATATAGTAATGAGTATATAATATAATAAATAAGTAATTTGAAGAGCTCGTAGCGAAGTTTGCTTAGCCGTTCTGAATCGATCAGCAGAGTTAAGCAACGTCCGCCTCGGTCATGACTGGGATGGGTGACCGCTGGTTGGACATTACTACTGAGCGCTTCCGTGCTTCGGAGGGCACGTTAAGCCGTCGGTCCCGGTTGTTGTCTTAGGATGGCAATCGTTACAGCATGGTGGTAGGGCATTTTGCTAATGCCCGCCTGGCTAGCTACCACCCTCAAGTTGAAAATCTGTCGCCAAGCACCTAACGGTGTGTTCCGGCAGCTGTCCTTGAAAGCCAGTAATTCTAGGTTAGCCTGAACAAAATCTTCGACCACATCATCACTTACCATCAGGTGAGATAGTGGTCAAAGGCTAACCTATCAGGCATAAAAAAAAGTACCCTCGTGTGTTGTCATGTCATAAGAAGGTATTGCAATATGAACAAGATGCTGCAGCAGAAAGTCAGCACATTGATCATAATATAATAGAATAGGGTCAGCCAGTGAACGTTACAAACGTAAGGGCATTCGTACCCCCCACTTGCTTGTCTGAATGATTTGTATTCGTTAAGGATAGCTCATATAAGAAATATTTATCAAACCATTCTCCTATTTTATAATAATATCGAATTATAATAAGTCGAATGACGAGAAGTTTACAGTCATCATGCTTGTAGTCATGGCCGTGGGATCCGGGCTAGAATATCACCCCCTTATTGATACCTTTGGGTGTCGCAAGAGGTAACTAATGGTAAAATACTGGAAGGTTGGCAGCAGCGCCTTTTGAGGAACTGATATGTTAGAATGCAATTCCCAAAACCCTTCCCTCCCTTACATAATGAGGGAGGCTGTGTTTAGCAGTGGACAATCCGGCAGATACAGTACAGAACAATATGTGGTCATTCTTAAAAAGAGCGTTATCTGCGGGCTTACAACTTGCGAGAGGTGCAGTGCAGTGCTCTAAGTAAAGCCTACGTGTTTCAAAAGGCACTTTTGCTTCAGTCCTGGTTGTTGTCTTGGGATGGAGACGGAAGGCATCCTGGCGGTCTGAAAACTCCACTTTATGTTATTGGGACATGGATACAGTTTGTGGATTATTGCACATACTTCTCTCTCACTCTCTTTAAGAGGAAGACGGGCTGATGCTGATCATAAAGATACATGAGACACTTGCTACTTGCAATATCTTCGGCAACAGAACCGTAAACGCAATAGACAATTATAATTCATTTGTGCCCACGTAAGCCCATGGCTGTTGAAATCTCATATAAAAGAAGTAACATGTAGTTACTAGTACCTAGTACTACCACTTGAGTAGTCTTGTAGATAGTAAACGTGTCGAGTTTTCCAGTGCTAAACATCTAAAACTGGCCAACGCGCATGGTCCGGTCGGTTAACAGGTCTAAAAATAGCCTCACGTAGACCCAAGTAACGGTGGGTACTGGGTACCGACTACCAACCGACCTCACAACTTGCATTTCTCCTTTCACTGACAACGTAATGTGCACCTTATAGTGGGGTCACATGGGGTTATTATAAGGGCCATTCATTGGTCTATCGTTGTTTATATCGAACTAGCTTTCCGGGCGCGGTTCCGCCCGCGCGTATGTCGGTTATCGCGCAAGTGTCGAGTACTGATAGTAGGTATAGGCTTTGTGGCGATAGATGCATTTTTTCTGTTCCGAATATAATGTATCTATGTTTACTTTTCAAGATGTGACACGATATCATTTACTTCATTTTATTTCTTAAGAGATAAAGATTTTCTTCAAAACGCAAGGTACTTATAGTCCCAAGAATATAAAATACGTCACACCTGGATATCCTACCTGTACTGTATCAGCCGGTTTGTCCACAGCTGAACACAGTCTGCCTCATTATGGCGGGGTTTGTAATAATCCCCAAGCTTGGTAGGAGTCTTGGGGATCGCAGTGTGAGATATGTTGGATGGTGGCATTTTGCGAATGCCCGTCTGACTAGCTACCACCCTCACCAACAAGCACCTAACGGTGTGTTCTAGCAGCTGTCCTTGAGAGCCAGTAATTCTTGGTTAGCCTGAACAACATCTTCGACTACATCATCACTTACCATCAGGTGAGATAGTGGCAAAGGCTAACCTATCAGACATAAACAAAAAAACAATAAAGCGCTCCTGCCCACCTTATATTAATATTACTATATCCTACCTATTAAATATTACGCGAGTCCTA
The DNA here is from genome assembly GCA_963854805.1 of Plagodis dolabraria. Taxonomy (NCBI): domain Eukaryota; kingdom Metazoa; phylum Arthropoda; class Insecta; order Lepidoptera; family Geometridae; genus Plagodis; species Plagodis dolabraria. Next base: position 35,369,828 of record OY978441.1, on the reverse strand, counting down.
GCCGGTTACTAAATAATAAATATCCTACCTAGTTATGAGTAAATAAAATGCCCACCTATTAGCATTTATATGAAACATGTTTTATTTTAATTTTGTTGAATAAAGAGTGGAAAAATAAAAGGCCTTTAAACGGAAAATTGCTGCTACTGCATCAGCTACTATGTCATCATATCCTTGAGTGACCTCGACACAGCAAATATAATTAAATTTTAATCTTAAAAATCAAACAGGAAAATCAGCGTCCAAATATGACGCAAGTAGACGATGCAGTGATATTTTTTGTGCAATCAATACATTCAATTTCCAAGAGAAGACAAGGATATCTCATCCCACAATGCGTTTGCGCAACTTCGCCGAAGTAATTTGTGAATTTGCACTATACAATTTGCAGTTCGTAATGTCCACATTGCACGAGCAAATCAAATACATATATATCAACAAACAATATATTTATGGCTTATGTCTGATATGATAATTCTGTTTATTATTTCTTTGAGGTCATAATGAGTTCTACATTACACTCGGATGAGCCAACTTACCTTCAGTTCAGTATACAGGCTTTCTTTAAACCGATGTCATTATAATGATATAGGTACCTGGTGCCTATATTCTTACGGAAGTTACGGATGAGGATTTAATAGACGAATTCAATTTTCACAAGTTTGCGCTTCATTGCCCAAAATCCATGGTTCGGTATTTAATCCACTTGGATGATAATCCACTTGTCCAAACTAAGCAGTATTTCATTATTTTTCTCTTATACTACAAGAAAGGTGAAGTACCTGAGATTTTATGGGTTCATTCGTAAGTATAAAAATGAGATGATAATAAGATTCTTCTCTAGAAAAAATAAAATATGATCATAGTTGTTTGTTATTTAATATTTCGTGTAGGAGTAAAGTAGTTAGTACAATGTAAAAACATAAAAAAAAACTACGCGTTGGGTTTACACCGACTAACTTTGTTAAATAACTGTGTCCAAATTATTTCCATAAATACATAATATTGTGCCGCCAATGACCTGCATTTTAGTGTACCTACATTTTGGATTGTGTCTTTTGTGACATTGATAATATCACAAAGTGATAATATTACGACCTCTTGGCGGGCACGCAGACGCGCACTCGCCCTGATGATGAGCATCTGACATGCTCGAAACCCGGGTCGATGTTTTTGATCCCCAACGTGAGTTTTGTGCCGGTTAGTGTATAACATTTAATGATGTGTGGAACTCACGAAAATTTAATTTAAAAAATGTATGATATTGTATAAAATTCTTCTTGGATGTTTTCTTATAAATATTTTCTATCAGATAATCTTCGTAACTTAGGAAATAGGAGCCTATTACGATTTTTTTCCCGCCTTTGTCTATTTTAAACAATCCAGACCATTCTATTTACCTAAACGCTGCTTGCAAAATCTATTGTGTGCAACAAATTAATAAAAAGTCGCAAAAATTACCAAAGAATCAAGGCAAGCTTTTCATAGATGTGATAATTCCCACGATGTACTTAGTTTACCTACTCTCGGCGCCTCTATTCCAATTAGTCTGTATGTGGCGAAATTACGAAAATAACGGAATTTTACGAGTATCTCGCAAAATTAAGGTCATAGTTACAAAACTGTTAGGTCAAGTTCATTGTTACAGCTTCGTGCGAGATTTCGTCTGTGAGAATTATGTAGGCGTATACTCGCTCTCAATATACCTACCTACATACACTTTTCGTTTCATTCTTTAAAAAAAAATAGGAAGTACCACTCATTTTGATGCATGTGTTTTTAAGGGTATGTAAAGAGCAATGTGATTGAATGTCTGTCCGTCGGCATATCAGAGGTCTCTCTAGCTGAGCGGAATGAAAAATAAACCTGAAATGGAGATATTTTGTGGCGCCTTGTCTAATTACGACTATCTAATTCGTCTAATTACAAATTAAAATCAAATATTGGATTATAAATTAAATTAGTGGCTCAAGTCAAAACTTCAACTGTGAGCTCAATACCTCGCGACTGACATATTTTTTAAGTAATAACAAATATTTGAAAAATATTTTAAGATAACATTAAATTAATATTTTAATAAAACGCTTAAAAAATATATCTAGTGACAATTCCGCCTGATTTCCTTTCGACGTGACGTCACAAACACCACACAGGCAAACCGGAAGAATTTTCGACGCGTGTCGTTCTACACGAAGCATCATCAGGATATCTTGACTCTACGAGCGCACGATCGAGAAATTGTTTTTATTAAATATGGATTTCCGCAAAGTAACTCCTGAACCTATTCATTATTTTTCTAAGTTTTGAACCCCTATATTTACGGCGTGATGAAAAATTCCAAAAACTGATTCGATGAAAAAATCCAAATAATTATCGAAGCTGCTCACAAAATTTCACGAGAATCGGTTGAATAATGCGACCTGGAGAGGAAAACAACCAGACATCTGGAATCCGGACAGACACACACAAGTATTTTTGCCAAAACTGAAAGTAATAGTAGTTAAGCTAAACTGGTGAAATGGGTGTTAGAGATGTCATAAAAAGTTAGCTTAATCGTCGCGACATATAACACGAATCAGTACTAATATTATAAATGCGAAAGTAACTCTGTCTGTCTGTCAGTCTGTTACGCTTTCACGCCAAAACTGCTGGACCGATTTGAATGAAATTTTGTATGGAAATAGTTTCAGACCCGGGAAAAAGCATAAGATAGTTTTTATCCAACTGCGCAAAAAGAGGTTAATGTTTTTGAGCGATAAACGACCACGGAGCCGCGCTCGGAAAGCTAGTATTGCATAAAACAAAGGCTTTTCATTGCGTTGAAATTTTCTTTTCATTGTACTCTACTGTTTTACGATACTGTGACGATGCATGTTGTATCGAATTTAGGGCTGAAATAGCTGAAATGAACTGAGTGTGCCGATTATTTCTTCATTCAAAGCAATTTCATTAATACGTGCTACTCAAACATAATAAAAAAGACTACTATAAATTCAACCCACTAAAGGGGCGGAAAGTGGGTTCAAAAAGTGTAAAAGTAGTTGGAGTATACAAAAAAAATATTTGATTGCTCTAAGATTGGTGAACCGAATTGTGTGTTTTTTTAATCAATTAGGGAATGTTATGGACTGCACTGAAATGGGGAGGTATTTTTCAAATTATATATCGAATAGTCGATACTTACTGAACCTCGATCGAGGTTGGGTTAACGTGCTTCCAACCATGAGCTTCCAACATACAATATACATATACTATCGAAGTTCGTGATGTAAAAATCGGACGACATGATCGTTAGACAGTGTTTAACCTGGCTAGCTATCACCCTCAAGTAGAAATTTGTCGCCAAGCACCTATCAGTGTGCAATGAATAGATTCAGGCGTTACTTTGCGGAAATCCATATTTAATAATAACAAATACTTTTAAAAGTATCCTAAAAAACATTAAATAATATTTAAATAAAACACTTAAAAAAGCATAAAATTATATATCTAGTGACAATTCCGCCTAATTTTCCTGTTATCTACGTGACGTCATAAACATCACGCAGCCTAACCGGAAGAATACCCGACTAGTTTCGCTTCTAAACGAAGCATCTTCAGGAGGTCTTGACTTACCGAGCGCACGATCGAGAATTCTCGAGTCAAGACCTCCTGAAGATGCTTCGTTTAGAAGCGAAACTAGTCGGGTATTCTTCCGGTTAGGCTGCGTGATGTTTATGACGTCACGTAGGTAACAGGAAAATTAGGCGGAATTGTCACTAGATATATAATTTTATGCTTTTTTAAGTGTTTTATTTAAATATTATTTAATGTTTTCTAGGATACTTTTAAAAGTATTTGTTATTATATCAGTGTGCACGTTATAAGGGAATAAAGAAGGGTGGATTGGAGCCCGAGACCCGAAGACGACAAGGTAACGCAGTCGTTAGTGTAATTAAATAAATAATGCTCACACTTTGTAACGAGAGTTTTCAACCCTCGCGAAAAAATTAAACATCTTTTTTGAGATTTCGAACAAAATGTAAAGTAAACAGCACCTAGTGTTATTTACTAAGTAAACAGCACCTGTTATAGAACCTAATTGCAACGCAATAAGAGCAATTTTATACCAGGATGTTGAAAAATTAATACATAATTTCTGATATTGAGTTTTTTTGTAACTTAACTTATTGAGTAAAAACATATTTCAAAATTAAGGGATAAATATAAAATAGAGATGATAGTACAAAGATTCTTCTTCCCGGTGAAAACAATAAAAAAAATTATATATGTAAATATAAAACAATTTTATATATGTACCTACTTAAAACAATTAGTCAGTTTTTAAACTGCGATAATAGATGTCATCTATACATAAAATAATTCAAAAATAAATTAATAATTCATTAATTCAAAAATTAAACCTATACATACAAACCTAGACGAGTTTTCTTACAGTCCGTTCATGCGTATACCTACTCTATAATATTTTACTGGTAGGTACTATCCATCCATATGTAATATGTATTCAGGCTGCGTCCAATTACATACTTGACAGTTACATAAGGAACATGTAGGTAGGTAATTATGTCATCAAGCCTTGCCATCGGATTGCAGATCTATGTATCTCTTATCTGTGACTGGTAGGAATAAAGGCTCTTTCATATGGATAAGTAATAAAATGAATGACTATTGAATTTTAGGCTAGTAAAAAAATAGTTATCCATTTTTGTTTCATTTACATAAATAGGTATAGATAGTACCATCAATGAGGACGCGCTTTTTTACATAATGTATACCTGATTCCTCGGTAAATTACGTACAAATTGATAATATTTTTTTTTTTTGTTTGCAATAATGCTTGCTCTGCGGATTACATTACAAAATTACAAATTTACGAGAGGAATAAGTCATATGCGGGATTCGAGCCCAGAAGGGGTAGATTGACGCGGGTTCGAATCCTGCACATGACTTAAATTTTTACTCTCGTAAAATTTGTAATTTTGTAAATTGATAATATTTGAAATGTCGTAATAATTAATAAATAATAGTCGTAAAGACGTAACATTAATGTTACGCTCATTAGAGAGCGTAATATTGTGCATAATAGTAACAAATAAGATTTATAGAAATTCATTCAATTGATGATTATTACAGAATTAGTGAGAAATGCTAAAAATAATAAAATATGAAATAATAAATTACATGCACAAGATTTTTTTAACATCAGGTAGTTATCGTGCTTATTCCGTAATAAACAAAAATAAGGATAATAAAAATGCTAAAAATATCTATTAGGACTAACAGAAGTCAACTCAAAGAGGTTGTTAGCATTTTTCTAATAACCCTGTATATAAGGTAAGTCAATCTTGATATTTCCTGTTGTTAGTAAATTAATTATATTAAAAAAACACATAATGACTACTAACTAACTAGGTATTTCGCCCGGTTCATTCCCCAGGCGAGATGAGTCGGTACTATACATGGCATAAGAGATAACGCTATGATAACGGAGATTTATTGCTACCGTAAATAAATATAATTATTTCAACTGTTGGTAACCTATATTGAATTCCTTCATCCTATTTCAATCACCCGAACATGATACGCCAACAGAATAAATTATTAGACCTAAGTTGTTCCCATCGCTGAAAGGCGTAGTTAAACACCGACCGAATTTCAAAGTTTAGAGAAAAAAAGGTATTATCGACTAGGACACTGGCATTACTTACCTATCTATGTTAAAAAGATTGGTATAGTCATACAGATAAATAAATTCTTTTATCTACATATGGTATAGTCAATGAAAAATTAAATATTTGTCTTGTTTTTCCATAAACCGAAATAATTTTGCCGTATTATATTTACGTAAAAAACATTTTTTTCTGTTGCATTTTTTAATAAGCACATAGGATGTTTTTATTCTGTAGTACTGACTAATTATGTTTTAAGAACATTACCTATTAACATAGTTTAAGTGGAATAACCGTGTTTTTGTTGTCATAACTTACAAAAGGTAATTTGAATGTTATCTGTGACACGACACGGTATCTTGGCGACCGCACCTCGAAGCAACGACACGCGCATCCACTGGCTTATTGCCGCCGCGCCGTATTAAATTCTCTTTGGCCGCGGTCGGCGATGACCGCCTCGTCATCAGCGCACGCGCATCCCCTTGGGACTTGGCATTCCCATTATAAAATTGAATACTTAATATGGAAAATAAATAAACATTTATTCAAAAATATATAATATATAGGTACGAATTAATATTCGTATTAGGCAAATTTTTTTTTTTTATTCTGGATAGGTTTGCCATTGACCACTATCTCACCTGATGGTAAGTGATGATGTGGTCGAAGATGTTGTTCAGGCTAACCTAGAATTACTGGCTCTCAAGGACAGCTGCCGTTAGGTGCTTGGCTATTTCTTGGGTAATCTGCTTTCACCTAAGATTTTTTTACCTGGCTTCCACGGTTTATCCAGTTTGGTACAGCGCTCTACTTTTTTATGTCTATCAAAGAAAATCTATGAATATGTACAAGGAACTTATCTAAAATAAAGATTGGGACCCGTATTCAGAATAACACTCAAGCAACATTTTGATCTTTGATCTTATTTTATGAATCCAGCCTTGAGCACTGTTAATCGAATCATAAATAGGTACCTACTCGTAGGTATAACGAGTGTAGTTTTGAAAGATATGACTCAGCTGTTGTTATGGCCATGTAAGGAAAGTGATTTCGTTCACTAATCTTCTCATTACAGTAAGTATATCTACTTATTTGTATTTTTGTGGAAAACTGGAAACATATAGCAGGTACCTACTTAATCAGTGGCATAAGCGTGACCAAACCCAAAACTTTTTGGCGGCAGTGCAGCTAACTCGTTCCAACTGTTGCAAAACACTTATTGACATTAGTTGGCAAAAAAAGGATAAGTAGCGATAAAAAAAAACAGTGACAGTAAACAAGTGCGAGTCGGACCTCGCTTATTTAAGGTTCCGAATTGCAACAGCCTTATTAAGGAACAATTTTTTTTAGACTTGATCAGATTTTCTGTAAGTTTCAGTATTTGTTTATAATAGGCTTTTATATTAACTATCGAAATGTCAGATCCCTAAGACCCTAACTATAGTTTGAGGTAGTCCCCGTAACAAATGGTTTAAATTTTTCATTTTGACGGCCATCTATTTATTTTTAGATACTTTTTCCTATTAAACTCAATGAGTTCTAGACGATCACAAATCACATGCTAGGGTGCGAGACAAAAAAATCAGTTTACTTCTCATGTATTGAAACCCACCTCTGCCTACCTTCGGAGAATACAGCTATGATTATATGTATGTATGTGTTGATTGATACCTCAATAATAAGAACATTGAATTTATAGTCTAATATTCATTCTTGTGTCTAAATTTCACTCCAATTCCAAATCTTAAAATTTCAGGCCTGTCCAGCCAGACAGACAGAAATAGGGTTCCGCTTAGCCCTTTAGATACGGAACCCTAAAAATTGCAAAACTGTCATCGACATTTTTACTCTAAATTTATTGATAGAGAACATTAGTATACGATCGGCTGTGGCGGAAGTGATTGTTGAACTCTGCTGTATCGATATTAACTATCATACTGTCCCTTTTATGATCCAAAGGTTTGCCATAGTGTTAGAAGGGACAGTATGATGGAGCATGCCTTTTCTGGCTTCACTTGTTTCGTCCGTCGTCCTCCACCTGGAACTTCTTTTAATATCTGAGACTGTATAAGTGCTTTGTGTATGGTGCATTCTTCACCTTGGCCCACAAACGTCAACAGACAACACGCATCGTGGATCTTGACATTAATTGACCAGAGTTCAATATCTATACAAGTAGGTATTATAAAATTGTAAAGTTAAATAAAAATTTAACAAGCATGCCCTAGCAATTATTTATGTTCAAATCCGTAGCAATATGATGTGCACCACGTCTGGTGCTACTCGTACATGCACGGTGCACGAACTGTTTAAAGTTAAACCTACTTGGAAATATTTAATCAGATCTTCGTTATTCGTCGTCGATGGTCGTTGGTTCGTATCCCAGTCTGTCACTTTGAGTTCCACAGCATACTTGGCCAAGTAAAGAGTTTAAAGCAGTGATGGCTCAGTGGCATTGGCTATGGACTGCCGCGCAGCAATGGAGCAGGTCAATGGATCGAACTCCGCCGCGGGCTTGAGCTTCACCACATGGTGGATGGTCATTTTGCGAATGCCCTTCCACCATGCGGCTAGCCAGGCACTAGCGACCACCCTCAAGTAGAAAATCTGTCGCCTAGCACCTAACGGTGTGTTCCGGCAACAATCCTTGAGAGCCGGTGAAATTACAGGCACATGATACTTAACAACTATGTCACAAGGTGACGGGTGCAGTGCAGTTTGTGACTTGTGACGAAATGCACCTGTTATAGGCAGAGGTTAGTCCGCTTAACATCAGGTGGGCCTCGAGCTTGTTCCGTCATAATAACATAAAAAAAAGATATAAAAATCTCAACAGGTAAATATTATACTTAGTCTTACGTGCCTAAGTAATTAAATACCTCCTCATAAGGCTCAGCAGGATATATTATACTGTGCTGTCTTTACTTATGACGTTTATTTAATAATGATAAGCTAGCCTGTGACCACATCTCATCTTATGGTAAGTGATGATGCGGTCGAAGATGTTGAGGCTTGTCTAGAATTTCTGGCTGTCATTGATATAGCTACCGGAACACAACGCGAGGCGGACATTCGCAAAATGCGCTACCGCCATGCATGGGACCGACTGCATAGAACAAATAATGATATGCCGACCGTTTAACATGCCCTAAAAAACACGGAAGCCCTAATTAGGGCGGCTTTCTATCATCTCCCGAAAACTGTTACTCGATGACCCTGTTTAAAAAAAACAACGGGTCACACTGATACTCAATGATACTTTTTTCTTAAAAGTTGTTACAAGTCATAACCGTTACTCCTAAGATTTTTTTGTTACTCGACAAGGGCAACGTGTAGAAAAATTACCTTGACACTAGCGGTCACCCATCTAAGCTATGGTAGCGGACGTTGCGAGCTTGTTACCGAAAATAAAACAAAATATACACAGCTCAATCTCAACTCACGCTGCACGTTGCGACTATGACCTATGGTTTGTTCAAACCGCGAAAATTATATGTTAGCCTGTTGAACCGTTTTGACCACATCATCAACCCGCCTGGCTAGCGACGGGTGGTCGCTCAAGTTGAAAATCTGTCGCCAAGCACCTAACGGTGTGTTCCGGCAGCTGTCCTTGAGAGCCAGTCATTCTAAGTTAAGCCTGTTAACACCTTCGACCACATCATCACTTACCATCACGTGAGATTGTGGTCAAAGGCTTACCTATCACGTATAAAAAAAAAACATTTATAATTATTTTTTTTATATAATAAATAAAGAAATAATTTATGACAAATATTTTTATTACCATTATAATTATCATCAGGCAAAGGTAGCCTATCAGCTATACTTATACATATAAAAAATAAAAACTGTGGGTTACACTAGTCACCAAAAATACCTTATTAATAAGGTTTTTTGTATGTATATACATACTACATAAATAAATATAAACACAGAAAAAATTGCAATATATGCAAAATGTTATCCTCGTTTCCAACCGTGTTTAAATAATTGATTTTGCAACTGATCCAACACCTGAAAAGTATTACACAATTACAAATTTACGAGAGAAAAAATTATAGTCATGTGCGGGATTCGAACCCGCGTCCATCCACCCCTTTAGCCGGGGTATGCTCTAACCAATTGAGCTAACATGACACAATGCACATAACTGTAATTCTTGCTCTCGTTCTTCAACCATCGTATCGGGATGGAGGATTGGACGGATGGTTCAACTTGCGTTGTACTACAAACAAGACCAATTTTGCAATTGGTTTTAAACTTGTAAATGATGACGCAACCTTATAATTTGAATATCCATCCCGATACGATGGTTGAAGAACGAGAGCAAGAATTACAGTTATGAGTCATTGTGTCATGTTAGCTCAATTGGTTAGAGCATACCCCGGCTAAAGGGGTGGATGGACGCGGGTTCTAATTCCGCACATGACTATAATTTTTTCTCTCCTAAATTTGTAATTGTGTAATGTAATTCGCTTAGCAGGCGTTATTGCAAACTTAACAATATTAAAAACCTGAAAAGTAATTTATGTTTTATGTATACTAAGTATATAACAAAGGTATGTAATAGGTTCATATTTCCGGTGAGTAAATAATGTTATATACTTATTTAGTCATACATGTATACAATATGGTATTTATAGCGGGTAAATTAGTTGTAATAACACACACGTCGCCATTATTCACATTACCGAGGCACTATACTTACTTGTTGGTAAATAATCACTGCCGAAGGTTAAACATCTAATCTGTGCTATATTGTAATTTTTGCATTAACGCCTGCCAAGCGAATGAGTTTACAGAATTACAACGAAATAAAACATCGGCCAATTGTGAGTCGGACTCGTGCACGAAGGGTTCAGTACCATTAGCTATTGTATAGCTAGACATTAGAATTCATATTTTAACCTTTTTTTGTTTTAACGTGCGCGAGTCCGACTCGCACTTTCCAACTTTTTGTATTTGTTGTTATAGCGGCAACAGAAATACATCAAGTGTGAAAATTTCATCTGTCTAGCCATCACCGTTCTTGAGATACAGCCTGGTGACAGACGGACGGACGGACAGTGAAGTCTCAGTAATAGGGTCCCGTTTTTACCCTTTGGGTATACCCTAAAAATATGGTGAGCAGGTACCGTCCCCTTAAGACGGTTAAAGTATTGGAGTGAAGGGGTAGATTTGACGTGTGACTCTCTCACTACGATACCTCAGTTGGAAGTGTATGTCCCGGCTATAGGGACGGGTTACTATCCGTCCCGGGTTTGAATCCCGTTCGTAGTTCAAATTTTCTTTGTAATTTTGTAAGTCCTATTCTGTATTATGTGGTTAAACCAAACAATACTATGGAAACGGGCGCTAAAAGACAGCTGTCAGAATATATTGTTAAGTGATTGGCGACAGATTTCCTACTCTAGCTTAGTAGCTAGCTATGCGAAAAAAATATAACGAGAGATGTATATAATGCTTTCGTTGTGATTTTTTAATGTATTATTCTTCTTTACATACTACCTTCTTTTTACAATCAACCGATAAGAATACATGGAACTGTTGCTAGATTATTATAATTATTATGTTCCTCCTGACATATGACAGATAAAATATAATAAGAAACCATCAAAGTTACTAACTGATATTCTAACTCGTATGTAATGTCGATAGAAAGCGGCGCCTGCGCAGCCGGAGGCGTTTCGGCGGTGAAATCCGTGACGTATCTACTTATGCGTTCCAACTTCGGCTCGGACCTTGTTTTTTGTTGATTAATGTAGTAGGTATCCACCTACTTAATCGTTCGATCAATGTATAGTTTAATTTCGTATGTATACTTGGAGTTCTTCACATTTATAGTTGTTGCCAAAAAATCTATGCAGTTTTTTGAGACCCATAAAAAATTCGTCATCTTCGTCACTTTTACCGTAACATACATTACGTAGTGTTGAATAAATGTCTTCCCCACTGTGTCACAGGTCTTTACCACGCTTAGCAGGCGTTTCGTGGATCGCAGTTAAGATGGGAAGATTCCCATCAAATTTTATGAAGATTTGACCAAGCGTTTAGCTATCGTCAAACAAACATACATAAAATACACATCCCATAGATTATTCTATGATGATCCCCCACTTTCCAAGTAGACATCGCTGCGCTCAGTTAATATTTTTGTGTGACTTTCAGCCGTCCAATCATCATAAAATATAGCTCAAGTAAAATTTATTAGGTCGCAGACAAGTTAGAAGATGTTGACGTGCAAAATGGTCTGCAAATAATTGGTTTGGTTGCTACGTTGTAAACAAGGCAATTTTAAACCAATCTGTTTTGATTAATATCCCTCGTTTCGATTACGACTTTTTTTTATATAACTTCAAAGTTTACAATATGTGGAATAACGCGTTTTCTTGCTTTTTTGAAAGCAGTTCAACGACACGCGCTCCACGCAATCGCAAACAACGTAACCAAATCGTAACTAATCCAGCATTCTAACTCAGCTTTTGTCTATGCCTTCCTCGATGATGCCTTCCCACGTGAATTTTGTTTATTTGTATCATGTCATCTCTCACGGAAACAACACGCCCCTTACCTCACACCCTTTTACAAAAGTTAGGAAATGCAAGTTTAATATGCAGCTAAATTCAGCAGCATCGGAGGTCCTGACAAGGCAAGATGTTTTATAAAATTTACGTCGACGTCTGGAAGCCCACAATCGTGCATTTCTAACGGTATGTCTGCTACATTGCCACTATAAGGAACTATCTGTCGTGTGAAGTATTTCCGAGCTGAAACGACTTAGGAGCCTTCAAGAAGAATAATATTTTCATAATATTCTCTTCTAATAGGCAAGCAATGCACCCTCGAGACCTCTGGTGTTGAGAATGTTCATGGGCGCCGTTATCGCTTACCACCAGGTGGACTGACTGCTCGTTTGCCCTCATATCCCATGAAAAACCTGAACAAAATCAAGTCGTTTTTTTTGTTTCAAAGGAAAAGATGTATTTACTCTTCCGGTTTTTGGCTCTGGTAAAGACATCCTTGGACATATCTCATATGCCGATTAGTGTTTAAGTGTTCGAAGATACTATCTTCGAACACTTTGACTTTGAACTTTGACTAGGGACACAGAATATGGTACATTAAATTGGTGGAATAGGATTTGGCTCTCAAGTACTTTGATGCACTATATTGTCTGATGAGACGTACAAGTCGTCCACATGGCAAGAAACGGGCGCTAAAAGACAGCTGTCAGAATATATTGTTATTTTTTTGATTTGATTGACAGTAACGTCACGCCTGCGCTTGACTATTACAGTCGTGTCACCGTTCTCGTCCTGTTGGACACTGGACTGCGTTTGTCACTCCTAGGTGTTAGTTCTTATATCTCGTCGCCCAGTGATTTCACAGTGCCCTTCACGGCTGAGCACAGTAGTGTTTGGAAACCAGTGCTTTGAGGCAGAATATCTTATTAGTAGTACCCACTAACGTGGACTCTTACCTAAGCATGCTTTGTCTGCGTTATATTTTTTATCTGCAATAGTAAATCTTAAAAGATTTACTTATGCTTTGTCTGCTAGATAATGCATGGTAATGCTGCCATGAGGCTGTACAGGCACTGTGTACAGGTACGCTGTACTGTATATCATCAGAGATTTCCTTAAAATGGCTTTGAATTTCCGCAAAAACCATGAATTTGAAACAATGCCATGATCGCTAATAAGATAGGCTCTCAGTTTGGAGCAGTGAAACTTTGGTTTTTCTACTTTTACTTTCTCTTCCATTGTTCGTCATATCTACACAAGTGTCATTTGCTGCAAAAACAACATTGTGGACAATGGGTCGTCGTTAGAATTATTTCGCATCAGATATGAGGTCCTATCACAGCTTTATCGAGAACATCTGTCGTAGACAGATACAATTTGAATTGCGGAAGGAAATAGGTACGCTCAATAGCAAACCTGGTGCTCTATTCCAGCCCTTAAAAACTATTATGGAAAAAAATTACGTTACATATTTCCTGTCGCTGTACATAGTACGTATAGCTTCGTCATATTTTTGTTGTGTTCAAATTCGGTGAAGTTTTGCAGGCATGTCTTACGGCCTAATATCTTAATATCCTAATAGCTTCTGGTTTGCTAGTTTTCAAGAAAAGTATTTTTATACACGACTTCTTATAATTTCATATTTGGAGATAAAATAATAATGAAAAACTGGCAGACCAGAAGTATAGAAATTAGGGTCAACGACATGCATGCCTAATTTCAACAAGTTTGAACACTTGGTTTTTACAATAAGACGACTCACGACACTCCGTTTGTACGGAAAGCGTTATGAATGCGATATGGTCGTCATGAAGGAATAATGCTCTAAAATTGTCATCATCTTTCACAGAAATGACTTGGTTCAATGCGTGCAGCCCATTTTGATATTTGGTAGTGCGGGATATAATGAGATGTTAATTGGCTCCCGGATTTAAAATCTGCGTTGGAGTGAAGTATTGATTTTGTTTGCATGACTCGTACCATAGAACATATAATACTACCTTGTACCCACAATGATAAAATCCGAACGTCATCAGAATTTGAAAACTATGTTGGATAATATTTATTGATAAATATTCATATACCTATCGAGATATTTTACAGCCGTGCCTCAATAGTTTTTTCCTTGTAGACTATAAATACCTAGTATTAATAAATTGTATTTTCGTTATAACGACAAAGTGTTAAAAGGTTTACATAATTTGTGGCAAGTTAGTTCATACGCAAACTCGTAAGTCATTGCGTATAGGAACCAGTTTATTATTGACTCAACTACAAAAAACGGATCTAAATGTACCTATTACATACCCAGCACATACACCTACATAAATATAACCTGCGTAGTGGGGCGAAACCTAGTACATAGAAGCATAGATAAATAATATTTATCTATGAATATGATGGAAGTAATACCATAGATAAATAATATTATTTATCTATGGGAATACACAACACACTAAGGCAAAGATAAATAATAAACTAAGGTCAAAGACGTTTTACAAGACGTGTACACTATACTATTCAATTTGTAAGTGTGTTAGTTCTCAGAGTAATGGAGTAATTACTCTGAGGTTGTACTCGTATGTACAGTAAGTACTAAGAAATTGGGAACTTGGGTAATGTTTAATGCCAATAATCAGGTTAACCCTTCCACACTATTGCTATCTCTAGTGTGCAAGTGAGAGGTAAACATTTTCAGCGCCATTTTATTTTGACGATTGCCATTATAAATTAGTGTTTTTTTATAAAACCGGGTTATAAATGGTTTGAAAATATGAGATCTAAAACGAGTTCCAAATTAAATTTTATGGTTTTGCAAATCCTTTATCAGAAATCAAAGTGGGCAGGTACAATGTACCTATGTAATAAGAAGTAAGTAATCAGTTTTTACTATATTGCATATGAGACCTGACTCATCGTTAATTTATTACAAAAAAGTAAGCAATTGTTCACCTAACTGCTGTTAACTTTAAAATGTATTAACAAATGAACCTGAACAAATCACCTATTGTGCAACAACACTATAATTACATAATTCCTATTATAAAGTGACAAGTGTGGATACTGTGGTTATTATTATTGAATAATTTATTAATCTGCTTTGAGTAGTTAGTTTATATGCAATTTGCGTCATTTGATCTTAATAAGAAGCTAGGCAATAGTTCATACATATATATCAGGTTATTTATTGTCTGCATTATGTTACAGTAACACCATAGTAAAAATTAAAAGTAGTGTAACTGGAGAAGTAGATTTAAATCCCTACTCTAGTTTATCTGATACGCGGATTGTCCTTAATACAGTTTTATAGGCAGCAAATCAGTTCAAAGCTACGTGCAGGTAGGTTGTTTGTAATTGTTAACAATTATATTCTCTTTAAATAAATCAACGCACTCTCCACAGACTTGATGTTTACTATAGTTTGTATGCTGTGACATGATATGGCGCGCACACATACAAGTCGCGTTTGGTGCCGCTCTATGAAGTTAAACTATTTATCTGGTTTTACTATGGTATCAGTGGCCATTCAGCAAATCTAATAGGTGCAGATGGTAGTTGAGCAATAGAACTCAAAACAAAATTAGTATAGTGTCCTTTTTATTCTATGGTAGAGTAGTAGGAGCAGTTATTATTTATCATCAGTGGGAAGACGTTCACTGCTGAACAAAAATCTCCTCTCCCCCATAGATCACGACAATGATCGGGGCTATTAGCCAATTGTAACCATTGGCTACACGCAACTTACGATGTCAGTCTTTTTGAAAGGGGGTCTACCAACTCTACTTCTTTTGGTGTAATGTCGTAGGTAACCACTGATAACCTTTCTTCTCAATCGGTTATCAGTTAATCGAGTAACGTGACCTGCCCAATGCCACTTCGACTTGCAAATTATGAAAGCTGTGTCACTGACTTTGGTTGTTCGAAGAATTACCTCGTTCCGGCACAGAATAAAAAGGACTTATTACGCGTGTATTGATACGAGGACATTAAAATTGAATTAGAAAAATGAAATTGATAGGAAAAAACACGAAATTTATAATAAAACCAACAATCATATTTGAATGTCTTTATGACAATTGGACCTATTTACTTAAAACCAATGTAGAACGGACCGCTGTCAGTGGCCGCAATTAACAAAAAACAAAAAGCACAAAAACTTTGAAAATAAACAAAGAAAACACAAAAATCGAAAATTAAATTTTGTACATACTGGTACCGGATTCCTTTTTCCCTTTTTGCTGGGTAGAGTGTATACTAGCAGGATTCTATAGAGTGTATACTATATATATACTATTTATATATATATATATGTATGGTCCTGCGAGTGTAACGTAGGTCGAATGTATCAAAGGTTTGAGATGCAAAATAACTTAGCTGCTGAACGAAACACATAATTTTCCACCTCGCTCCAGCGGGAAAAATGCTAGATGCAAGAAAATCAGCTTTAATAATAATTTAAATCATTGTTAACTTAAATTAAAATTTAAAAAAAAAAACAAAATTACGTACCACAATTTGTAATATTGAAGGTATAGTTATTTTTCAGAAACTTTTTCATTCCAAAATAAAATATTCAAATTCTAATTATAAGAACCTTTTCCATGCTAGCGGTTTTTTTTATAGTATTACAAACAACTCCATTCTGAGGTTGTGAGGTGATAAAATATTTGCTAATGTACTCGTCTATCTCTCGATGACATGATCAAAATCGATTTTCGATCGATCGGAACTGATTTGCTCTACTGAAATTTTGGAAATATTTTCTGGAATTCGGACCTTGATAATATCAGCTCAAAGTGTTGAATCAACGACACAGACTTCCAAAAGTATTTCCTACTTTTCAGTAATGGAATTCAGATCATTTTTTTTAATATTTTTAAAAATAAAATCCGGAATCTTCTACTCAAACATGACAACCTTAACACATAAATAGGTACCTGTATGCACTTTCAAGCAAAATTACGTTACCTGTCATAAAGTTAAAATGGCGTCAACGGATAAAAGCTTGCGAGTAAACAAGTCCACAATCCACATTATGTCACGTCTGCCTTGAACAGCTGGGGGCGTGGCACACCGTCACCGCGCTACCAACACAGACATGATAGACTGGTATGTGGGCATTACAAACATCATTATTAATCATTTATACTTTGTAATATGTTAATATTTACGCACAAGTTCCGTGTCAGGATAAGCTAAGCTCACGTTGATCGCGTCGTGTTGATCTCAGTGCATCTTGAACAGATATAATGATAATGTTGCGTGATGCGATCGAATGCTTCTCCCGATATGCTCAGTGTGAGCTGATTGCATAGTTCATCGTGATAACTAGTAGAATCAGAACGATGCTTCTTGAACATCATAATATAAGGCTCCACAGCATTGTTCGAGAACATCTTTCCAGACGGTTCGGATCTAGCCTGCTTGCTTCCTTTAACCTCGCACGCTGATAGTTGTGAGAACTTGTTCGATGACTTCTAGCTATCTTAATTTTGGACGAACATGGTTTTTCCGGCCTTCAGGTTTTTCTTCAACTTATAAGCGTGTCTCATCCATGTGTTCCAAGTGGCCCAATAGCGGAGGTGGGCGAGTTTTATGGTCTTCACTATATTTGGTTTGACGAAGAGCTCGTACAGTTTATGATTGAACCTGATCCTCCAGCAGTAATCAAGCAAGGATATTCCAATAGAATATACTTTTTTAGACGACTGAGATTTCTAACAAAATCTAAACGTAGGTACTTGTGTTAATCTCATTGTTAATTGTGAATTAGGTAATACTTCTTGTTGCGACTAAGTTTTATGCCAGAATAAGATCCGCTCGAATTGGTTGTGAAGGCATAATATGGTTGATCCCATACCTCTTTATATATGGTTGATCTTAGTGAACATTTTATTGCTTGATGCGACGAAGTTTGACCTTCTTGTTCATCAATCTTCAGTGGCAGGTCGTGTCTACTACCGAAAGGAATCAACGGTAGTTTCATGATTGAAGGCTTGGAGACATTTTCATAGCTCACGCTCTCATCTAGCAATTCTAGCAAAACTAACCTTATTTTTAACCTTAAAGGCATACCTAGTGCAGGGAAGAGATTTAGATAGTGTGTTAAAGTTCTAAACAATACATAAACTCAAAGTGTATCTATTTAATTAAGTGACACGTGGCACTTTGTCACCGTTTACATTTTTACAGTTTCATTTGCTAATCAATAAAAAAGAACGATATACTTATAGCGATAAGGGACCAGAGTAAATTAATAAAAGTAGTAAACTAAACCAACATCACGCACTTTAAGATGAGTCTTAATGTCTTTGCAATAAGATTTTTTATGTGGGTTTCGTGCAATGTGCAACTCTCGTTGAGTACAATAAGTGAGAAGTTGTTGTGCTGATTTCCAATTGATTTTTTCTTGATTATCCTCATGGATTTCTTTGAACTTAGTCATACTTAGAGGGATTTGCAAAAAATAGCATAATATTATTATGTTTTTAATATTTTTATAAGTACTATGAATATGATGCATGCTCCGCGAGGAATTACAAGGAGAAGACAACTTATAAGTATTACTTATATATACTATATTACTTTAATTATTTATCTCGTTATAGTAAATAATACGGGATAACTCACGTGAATCAGATAGCTCCGACTATAGTTTCATTTCAACCACATTCGGTGGTCTTTTTCAAGGAGAGCTTGGGACGCCCGCGTTGACGTCTCGCTCAGCACTGCGGGCGGCAGCGTGCAGTGTAATAATTTTGTAGTTTATCTATTATTTTGTTGTCTGTTTTTGTCGAATGCCTGATATCAGCCTATCACATCTCTGCTTCTACTTCTAGGTCTAGCATACAAACTAGTGGAATCGAATACTTAGATGAAAGTTGCTGCAGTTCCAAAATTATAATTTTCCGTTTCGAAGGGGCAAATTCAGGTTAAATACGTTTTGTGCTGTTTATAAATTGATATAAGTAAAATTTTGTATATGAGAAGGGCTTGGGGGTTATCAGATATTACAAAATAACAACGGGTCAAAAATATATACTCATGTGCGGGACTATAATTTTTCCACTCGTAATTTTGTGATGAAACTCGCGGAGCATGCGTCATTGCAAAAAAACTATTATCAGATAATATGTTCTGGGTTTTCCATGTAAGTACGACGTACGTACCTATCTGTATATTATGTACCATATCCTCTATTTAATCAACAAATACTGAAAACACCGATTAATAATGTGGCTTTGAAGTCATAGCAAACAATAGCAAAAACCACATTCAATATCATAAAAAAAATTGGCTATGTTATGGACACGGCCGTATGTTGTACGTGAATACGTCTCAAAATGGCGGACTCCCCCCCATAGATATGTAGCTACAACACTAAACTGTATCCCCGGATTTAGTTATCATTATTGTAATTATTTGTAATCATTTTGTTATATTTTTGAATTGCGTCAGGTCAAAACAATACAGCTACAATTTACTTCACTGTGGATTATATGGGCGGCTACACGTTGGTATATAATATACATAAAGAAGCAGATATAAAAAGCTGTTGTATATTATAGTTGTATATTAAACTAAAGTTGAAATAAGGATCATTTCAGCGCACACCCCGACGCGGTCGTGGCAATTACGTTTTTTTTTTTCGTTCGAAATGCGAAAATACCACACTAAACATAACAAACACAAGAAGTACGAGATTAAATAAGTTATCAAGACAGTATTTTGGTGTAAGAATCGATTATATAGCATTTGATGTTATCTCAATATTGCGGGTTGCATAGACAAAATCGACGTAAAAGAAATATTTTTGCTATGTAGCAAATGTAATTAAATTCAGTTCAATTGCAAATAATGACCATGAATGATTATTATACATATTGTTTTTTAAATGTTGATGGCATATTACCATTTTCAGTAAACTGAGTTGAAAATACTGCAGCGCAAGTACCGAACTTACCGATCGCTAAATTTGACATTACAATCGTCTAAATTCGATAAAACAACATCGATATAACCCGTTTTATCGAATTTAGACGATTGTAATGTCAAATTTAGCGATCGGTAAGTTCGGTACTTGCGCTGCTGATTTGCAAAGCTTATATTTGTCGTTTATATAACACTCGTATGCATAGTTGCATGCTTACTTAAATTATAGTACAAAAAGTTGACAACCCTATTCATTGGTACCTATTATTGATAGCTTTGATTGTTTTGGGGCTTCCCATTATCGGTTGATGAATTCGTATCTATATAATAGGTTGGCAAGTTTGTATAGTTTTCTATTGATTAATGTTGACTTGCTTTTATTACTCGATATGTTAATGGCAAACTTCAGCAACTCGATAGGTTTTATGATCAAGTAGTATCAGCAAGTGAGGATACATTATACTCACACAATCTAGCCGCAAATGACTGCAAAATATGCAGCGTGGAAACTGTTATAGTGACAGTTGGGTGGCATATACTTCATTTATGTGACAGTCGTCAAAGTGACAGTTAAGTGGCACATTCCGTGTATTATGTGACTGCTGTCCAAGTTGGTGGCGTATTAGGTCTATCTTTGATGTGATGTGACGGGTTAGTGGCATACGCACCCAATGTCAGCTCCCCCCGTGTCAGTTGCCCACGATCTCAGTTCCCCCCGATAAATTTGATTGAAAGAAATAATTACCATATATTAAATATACCGTTAGCAAAAAAGAGTTTATCTTGATAA
Source organism: Plagodis dolabraria (assembly GCA_963854805.1). Classification (NCBI taxonomy): domain Eukaryota; kingdom Metazoa; phylum Arthropoda; class Insecta; order Lepidoptera; family Geometridae; genus Plagodis; species Plagodis dolabraria. The sequence continues at coordinate 35,348,910 of OY978441.1, read as the reverse complement.
TAATATATTTATTTCAATATCTTAATTGCTAAAATTATATTTAGTCAATTGTTTCGAATGGTTTTTATATCTTGCGTATTAATAACACATACAATTGTGTTATTAAAATGCAAGATTCAAAATTCAAAATATATGCATACTAGCTAGGTATTATATCGAGGAAACGGGACTGCCGGTACTATGAATGAAATTCTATTGTTCTCGTAATCTTTCAATTCTGACGGGTTTAACTATAAATCACCATTCAGTCCAGCGCATTTCTTACAAATTATAAAATTTGGGTTACTGATAACAATAGTCGGCACCCTGAAACACAGATGAAAGTGAAAACAGAATTATGCAAAAACTATATATCAGTGCAAATAATTTTTGAAAGGCGTATTTTGAAATTTTTCAAAATTAAAATATTATTGTTGTACTTTGGACATTCCAGCATTCAGAAGGGTGAAAAACACATTATGTAGAAAGCATAGCAAAGATTTGAAAGTTCCAATAACAAATTTCAAGGAACCACTTCATATATTAATCCCCGCAAAATGTAAGCCCCTTGTATTGTTTGATTACATCAAAGATGATTATCGCATTAACCTTATTGTAAGAGAAATAAAAAATATAACCGCAACAGTGTCCTAAAGCAAAGCTTACCAAGGCAATGGTTACTGTTTTGTGGTCTCAGCATGGTGTTATTCACTATAGCTTTCTCCGATCTGGTCAAGCAATAACGGCAGATGTCTACCGTACCGAACTCCGAACAATGATTGCAAAACTAGTAATGAAACATCCCCGACTCTTGAATCGATCTTCACCATTATTGCTTCATGATAACGCGAGACCTCATACAGCACGAGAAACCGTTTTAACTCTACAGGAATTGCGATTAGAAACCATTCGTCACCCTCCGTATTTTTTCATGATTTGGTCAATTTTCTATGTGATAAAAAGTTTTCTTCCCAGGAGGCAGTACAAAATGTTTTCACACAGTTTGTCGAATCTAGATCACCAGAGTTCTATCGCAAAGGCATTGATGACATTCTTATTAGATGGCAGCAATTTATAGATAGTGATGGTTGTGGTATTTTAATTAAATAAAAATGTTTAATTAAAAAAAACTATTTCAATTTTTCAGTACAAAACGGCAATTTCATACTTAATCCCTTATAGTATCTAACTTTTAGTTTTTTCTTTTAGTAATTTTAAATGTTTTATGATTGTTGATTTCCTTTTATTGCGTGTTTAAAATTGTTTATTTTATATACTTTGTACAATTTTAAGTGATTTATAAATGCTGTTTTTGCCTGCTGTAATGTTAATATTGTTGTTGATATTTACAATGAAACTTTCAAATTAATAAAAGATCGTAGAAAATCAGTCTTTCCTTTATTTTTCTTATAATCCTTTATTTATTCATATACTTGCATAACATATACAGTAAGTTCTTATTATAAGTTTTACAAAGTAAGCTTATCTATGACAAAAATCTCTTCCAACCAACCTAAACTTGTGTGCCCTCATTTTTTTTAAATAACTTTAAATACACTTTCGCTGCTGACAGTACAAATCACAAAAAAATATTCGCTCAAAATTTATCGGGGGGAACTGAGATCGTGGGCAACTGACACGGGGGGAGTTGACATTGGGTGCGTATGCCACTAACCCGATGTGACAGCTGTCAAAGTTACATTTGATATCTTACTTTATAGTATTTATTTCAGTTTTGGGCTTCATTTAATCCAAACAATGCATATAGATTTTAAACGTGACAGTGTTCAAGGAGACAGGTTTAATTGAGATCATCGTTTTGAATTGCAGCTGTCAAACAGAAATGGTTATATTTCTATAATTTTTCATCTTAGAGCTCTGGTTTCTTCAAGAAACGGTAGATTTCATATAGAGATCATCATGTTGGATGACTGCTGTCAATATAAAAATGGAAACTTTTAATGTTAGAGCACTATTTTCTTTACAGAAGTGTTATATCTCATTACCTACAGTACCTATTGTAAATTTTTTTCCATGAACTTTAAGTAGAAGGAATAGAGACAAAATTTGGGGTAAAAATTATCGTATTCTGGGTTAATTTAACGTTTACAAGTACAACGTAGTACAAGTCTACCGGGTACTTGTGCAATAAACCCGTTTTTGTTTATTTTTGGGTATAAATGTTTACAATTATTGAAAAAAATATATCACCAAAACTAGAATTTATTATCGAATCAAAGTAGTTATGTAAATTTCGATTTTATAAGTCTTCTAGTTTTGGCATACCAGACCTGCAAAGTTCAAAACACCCCAGTTGTAGAATTTACGTAAGGTGCAAAGTTTTCAAAATCGGTGAAAATTTCCATGGATGTCCTTGATCCTAATATATCTGCTTCTTGTTCGTCAATTTTCCGTTTTATTTTATCTCTTAATATAAAAATGAGAATTCACATATTTTTATATGTGAATTCTCTCCACATTTTCGAATTATATTGAAAATACATAATTTTACGGAAACTGAGGCAAACCAGCCAGAGTCACTTGACTCAAGAACTTGGTTCCAAAATTTCACAGAGTTCAAATAAGTACTTTGTACTATGTTACGAAACTACATGAAAGCCCTACGAAAACACTTCTCGCAGAAAATATTTACTTTTAGTCCAATATACTTCGGTATACTTATCTACTTTTATTTTTGCCAACAGCAATCTTCGGCGATTCTGCCAATTCCTACCAAATATCACACCACAGATTATGGTAAAGTTACACAGCCTCAGTGACTAATAACAAGTTTTTTATCTATTTGCATAATAGCCACGTCTTTCCACATAAAGCACAGTATAATGTAATAGTCACTATGAACGTACAGAGCTAGATCATACTGACCATTTTTATATTCTGTAGCCAGATCCCCGACACAAGCTTATCGTAAACCGGTTGGACGAGTCCACTTTTGGTCCGGACACCTTTGTGAAGCTATTTCCTAATGCCAAATTTGCTTGATTTGATGTAAAATTGCCGGTTGTCCTTACCTTTACATGGCTGCTCTGTACTGAATCAGCCGGATTGTCCACTGCTGAACACAGCCTGCCCCACTAAGAGGTGGTTTGCCATAGAGCCCACTCTTGGCAGTCGTCTTGGAAATTGCAGTTCCTCACAAGACGCTACTGCCCGCCTTCCAGTATTGTACCCTTAGTCATCTCCTACGACACCCACTGGAAAGCGACACCCACTGGAAAGATGTGCGGGTATAATTCTTCATTTTAAGGTTCATATGTGTATGTACTTACCTATATTATTTACTTTAATCCACCATCACTTTTAAACGCCCCAATAGATTTGGATGTATGAGGTATAGTTTCAATTCTTACATCAACACGACCGACACTGGCTATAACTTTTTGGCAGGGTAGTAGTGGTTTATAGTTTTAAATATATTTTTACTAGACTGCCCAAAATTTGTGCACCAATTATGCTTTTGGTTTTTTTACCGTCTGGACTGGAATGTTTACAACGGTCTTTCTCGCTTGGCAGGATGCCATCTTAGTTTCCTTCATTCGAAACAATGTCATGTACCTGTATCTATTTGTGAAGGTAACTTAAACTTATTTCAGTGACTTAACTTCACCTCCCTTAGGTTTTAAAGGTTGACAGGGTTATACTCTACGAATAAATTTGTATATTCTTAGGTTATACTATAGTATAGTCAATAACACGTAATGGTTACCTATTCGTCGACTTATAAGTAATTTCGCCCGCAACTCTTACCAAGTAAAGAGAGAGATGAGCTACGCTTTTTGAAGAACTCGTTGCGGAGATCTTGCATGTTACGTCCACTGCGGTCACGACTTGGATTGGTGAACGTTACTGGCATTTACTACTGAGCGCTTCTGCGCTTCGAATGGCACGTTAAGCCGTCGTCGGCCCCGCTCGTTACATTGCTCCGTGGTCACGTCACGACATCGAGTTTCTCGAAGTGTCTCGAGCACGATCAGAAACAGAGTCTTCAGTCTGTTCGTACTTCGTGGCCACCTTGCTATGTGTGTCTATTGAAAATTATTTTGAATGTTTTTTTTTATTGATTTCAAACCGAATTGGTTGTCCTTCAGGGTCACTAGCAACCTACATTGCGTTTGTCTATATGACAAAGGATATTATACCAAACACCAAATGTACCAAGTCAGCTTTTGAATAAGTAAGTAATTAGCTGACCAACTGCGGACATTCCAGTTTGAATGGGACCTCTCGATCATATTCATTTGCATGTAATAATACAACATCGCCCGAACAAAATTATTATAGAAAAATATTTCATTTCTACAGTTAATTATTCCGCAGGTGTGGAAATTATATAACATTTCGAACAACAAACCAAATTCTTGTCGAGTTGTCGAACTGGAGTTATAAGTGAAAAATTGTGTTGAGACTAATTCAAATGTACACATATAAGTAGGTTACGTGAATAAAGAGAAAGCTAGCACACTAAGCTAGACTTACAAAAAGTTAAGTAGTCAATCAACACCAACTATTCCTTAGTAGATAGTACCTCTACGTACTGGGTACTGTAATCTCTCCTGTATATCTCGGTCTATACTTTGACTGTAGATTCTGTAGAGAATGGTTAAGATGTCAAGATCTCTGGGTGGGCTTCAATCCGTATATCTTGAATTAAGCTTAGAACAGATCGATTAGATATAGGTCATTACTATTTAGTTATTCATGAGAATTTTATGATATGACACTTTACTCCAATTCTTCTTCAGTCTTCACGTTTACGGAAACTAGCGCTCAAAGACAGCTGCCGGAACACACCATTTTGCAGCTCATGTGAATCTAGGGTTAGTAGAAGATAAGCAAGAAAGAAGAAAGTGAAATACCCAATATGCTAGTTGACAAGTGTTCAAATTAAATTAGACTGTAAATCTATCTAAGACTTCTTTCCATCTCAATAGTTTCTCCCGTAGGCCTTATTGTCTAACAAAATGGTAGGTGTACCGTTTACGGAAACTAGTGCTCAAAGACAGCTGCCGGAACACACCATTTTGCAGCTCATGTGAATCTAGGGTTAGTAGAAGATAAGCAAGAAAGAAGAAAGTGAAATACCCAATATGCTAGTTGACAAGTGTTCAAATTAAATTAGACTGTAAATCTATCTAAGACTTCTTTCCATCTCAATAGTTTCTCCCGTAGGCCTTATTGTCTAACAAAATGGTAGGTGTACTGTACAAAATGTACTGTACTGTATCAGCCGGATCGTCCACTGCTGAACACAGCCATATAGGGGGGTATTTTCCGTAATCCCCACGCTTGGCAGGCGGCTTGGGGATCGCAGTGCAAGATGGCATAGTTCTTAAGAAGGCGCTGCTCCACCTTCTAGTATTTTCCCTTAGTCGTCTTTTACGACACCCACACGGGAAGAAATGGGGAGGTGCAATTCTAACCCAGCACTCCACGGGGGTAAGGTATAAATTTAGCCGCAAAAATCTGTATGACATCATATACTGGCAACTATTGTTACCGCCAATTATCATCTAGGTGTAGACAAATATTCCATCATACTACAAACATAGGTCGCAATGTAAAGAATTAAACCAAGTAACAAATAAAATGTCTTAAAGAGTCTTTGCCATCGAATAAGTCTATGTTCCCTGTCAGTCATTTCGCGACTACATAAGTATGCAAAACGTTTACTTGGTATTCTGAACCGGTTCCAAGAGGCTGTGCCATGACGAACGAGATTCCAAATATAAATTTTTGAGTCTTTATAAATTCGTAATGGTCATGATAAAAAAAGAGTCAGAATTGGGCCCCGGTTTATTTCAGATTTTCCTCAACGTTCTTTAGGTCAATATGGTTTTTTTAATGCTATTGCCAACTCCATGTCTTATTTTAATAACGAGTACGTCAGTAGTACTTACTGTATCTATAGTAATTTTAGAAAAATATTTGTACCTAATTATTATAATACTAAATTTCCGGGCGCGGCTCCGCCCGCGCATATGTCGGTTATCGCGCGAAAACATTAACCTCTTTTTGCGCAGTCGGATAAAAACTATCCTATGTTTTTTCCCGGGTCTCCAACTATCTCCATACCAAATTTCATTCAAATCGGTCCAGTAGTTTTGGCGTGAAAGCGTAACAGACAGACAGACAGACAGACAGACAGAGTTACTTTCACATTTATAATATTAGTACTGATGTTCTATGCCTATAGGTAGTGTATAATTACAAATGCTTACTCAACTATCTATATTTTCTATTGTTACTATAATCACTCAATATTTTTAGGGGGATTGTTGGCGACTCAACGGTATTCTTGTTATATTACTTATAGAAACGGAATATTACCTACCCTCCAAAAATAATTTTGATTTTCGATACACTAGGAGTGCTACAAATTTTTATGTATCAAATTTTTAGTTCGATGGAAGCAAATCTTTTTAACCTCTTGTATGTAAATGTGCTTGAACAGAAGCAAATCTTAATTGCTTACATTAAGTTTCGTAGTTATTTTCAGTGAAGCAATAATCGTTCTTCATTTATCCTTACTCAAAAACAGACAAATAAGTTATTACCTACTTAACTATACCCATCACATTCACATACTTAAGTATAGCAATACAATGGAAAGCAAATACGCAAGCAAGGTCCTTTGCTGTTCTCGTAATTAATGCTAATTTATTTTAAAAACCATGACTCAAACGAACCGTATATGAGAGTCTTCAGCCTCCTCAAAACCCAGTTAATTCGTTTCAAATGGTCATTATGGTCAAGCCGGTATTTTGTTCTTATGACCAGTAATAGCAGGCATGGCTGTGGCTATTTTTAGCCAGGCAACTCAGTTGGCAGTTAATGTGGAGAAAACTGCAAGACCGGTTTGTGATTACTGCTGCTGCGAAGCTTGTAAGTGGTAGTTACCGTATGTACTTCTATTTATATCTTGATAGAGTCTCTTAAATTCACGATGTAGGAAGCTCTAAAGGTCCTTAAAGTCGTATCAGACACTGATCTTTATCAGGAGAGGCGACAAATTGTTTGTAGTGACAGTTTTATTTTGATTTTCATTACCTCAGCTCAGATTCGATATCAAAATTTTCGATATCTTTGAAGTTGCAGTTTCTTGGCTTCATTATAATTATTCGAAGTTTCTAGGACAATGATTTTTATCCAAGGTGCAGGTGGACAGCGTGGTTGGTCGGTTGGTAATAGACGGCTTGTCGGCCCACTATTTTTTTTATTTTTTTTTTATTGCTGATAGGCTAAGCCTGACCACAATCTCACCTGATGGTAAGTGACGATGTGGTCGAAGGTGTTAACAGGCTTAACCTAGAATTACTGGCTGTCCAAGGACAGCTGCCGGAACACACCGTTAGGTGCTTGGCGACAGATTTTCCACTTGAGGGTGGTAGCTAGCCAGGCGGGCATTCGCAAAAATGCCCTTCCACCATGCGGTGAAGCTCAAGCCAGCAGCGGGATTCGAACCATGGACCTGCTGCGCGGCAGTCCATAGCCAAAGCCACTGAGCTATCACTGCTTCAAAAGTAGCTAGTCTAGACTAGCGTATTTCCTACGAATATTTGTGTTCTTTCGTGTTGGTTGCTTTGGGTTAAAACTCAAATTGTATGGATGGCAAAGAAATTATTATGTTGTTTGTATATTTAAAGCCTTACTCTGATCTCTTATAAATGTTGTTGTTGGTGAAATCAGAAGTATCGTCAACATGGCCATATTTCTTTTTTAGCGCTCATAAAATTACATAATGTCGCAGAATAACTGGTGTCGTAAGTGGCGACTAAGGGAAAAATACCGAAAGGTGGGCAGCAAGCAGCGTCTTCTGAGAAAATTTATACTAATAACTGCGATCCCCAAGACGCGCCTGTCAAACGGAGTCATTATGGCAAAACCTCTCTAATACACCAACATATCTCGGCCCCCTAGTCCCCGGCAGCTCTATTATATTAGTAGGCCCTCCACGAGGTGGACTGACGATATCGAAATAGTCTCGGGTCGCCAATGGTTACAAGCGGCTAATAGCCGTTCTTTGTGGCCTTTTTTCAGCAGTGGACGTCATCCGGCTGATGATGATGATTTACATTTGGTAAAACCAGAATCCTCTTTGGATGTAGCCCAATAAAGGATGACTCACGCTAGACCGTGTCGGGTCCGAGCCGAGTGTCGGCCGGAGCACGGTCAACTAATATTACCTATATTACGTATGGATACACTCACGCTATACCGAGCGGCAACCGAGTGACGGCCGAGCAACGGACAACGCTCGGAAACAACTCGGTGCCGCCTCGGCTCGGCCACGGCCCGTTGCATGAATACAGTGCCGCCGAGCTGCGCCCGAGCAGTCGTAGTGGTGCTATGCAAGTGCACTGTCGTTTTTGTTCGACATTGGAAAATGAACAACGAACGTTTGATTGAAGCTGTGAGGAAATATCCAGCATTATATGATATGAGCGATGGGAAATAAGCAAAGTATATTTTATACTTCGTATTAAATGTCACGTCAGGGTTCGCGAAAAGAGTGAACTATTTGTTGTGACGTCATCAGAGCGCCGAGCGATTCCTTTACCGCTTGTAAGATTGCTTGATAGACGTGGAGGTATAAAGTTTAGCAGTAAGATCAAGTTATTATTACTATAAGAGGTGAGACTTGGGCCCTGGTCTGTCGACTGTCCAGCTGTATGTTACAGGTCTTCAGCTCGTTAATGGAATGTAGATGACAAAGCGCTGTCATCGCTGACAAAGTCGATCTTAATCGATCAAATAAGTAAAACAACCTCCACTGCGTTCATAACTGGGATGAGTGACAGCTAGTGGCATTATTACTGAGTGTTTCCGTGCCTTGGAGGGCACGTTAAGTCGTCGGTCCTGATATATATCTTAGAATGGCGGTCATTATAATAGGGCATTTTGCAAATACCTGCCTGGCTAGCTAATCTTATGCCAAGCAGCTAACGTGTGTTCGCTTAGTTATTCTTAAGAGCAAATTTTTTTTTTACCAAAGTGGATGCACACTCCATTTCCTTGGAGTTGAAATTTTTTTCTTCTTCTTCTTCTTTTTTTCGATCGCAATAGCCGCTAATTCCAGATCGTCAAAATTCAACATGATTGTAGTCTAGTTACATCACTATTTTTGCTCGGGCGAGTATACTGCATCACGGCGCATCGGTCATTGCTCGGTCGAGGCCCGTCTTTGTAATTACAGGTATGGGACCAGCTCGGTGACCGTGCTACGGCCGACACTCGGCTCGGACCCGACACGGTCTAGCGTGAGTCATCCTTTAACATTCGGGGTTGTGGCAAATTTTGCTTAGCATATTATTTTGTGTTATAAATGTTACGGACGTGGATTCAAACCAAACAATAAAAACAAGCGAACTCGTCATTTTACGTTTATCAGTTTTTCTCGTAACACAGGTGCTACCTTGCGTCAGTCACGTATTTATAACTGCATTATTTACAAAGTCAAAGTAATTTTAAAGCAGATAAGAAATCCTGATTTTTTATGCATCATAAAGTTTTATGGTATTATTATTATCAGCCTGTAATGTCGCACTGCTGGGTCAAGACTTCCATTCCTCCAGACATCCCGGTCTTCGAGTTTGGAAGCCCATCCTTTGTAGTACGAATCAAGATCGTACCGTCACCTTTCTCTGGGTCGAACTTGGGGTTGTTTCATGTTTGGCAGCCAATTTGTAAAGATTTTTGCGCTGCGATCATCAGACATCCAGCAGGCTATGCTGCCTTATGACTCTCATGTGTAACGACTTTAGTTTTTCAGCGCATTTTATGGCTTAATGGAATTTCATATCCGGTTAGTTCATTTGACATCTAGGATAATGTGGTCCATCCCTTGCTGGCAAACCTCTAGAGCAGTTATTGACTCCCCCGTCAAAGACAATGTCTGCGCACGTGAAATAGGGCGCATACACGCGTCCATAAGCGTTTCAGGTTATAAACTCCTTCAAGTTCCAATAGTTATTCCAGGTGTCGGTGCGTCTAGTAACTTCTTTATTTTGTCTTGCCAGGAAAGAGACTATTCATCTAACGTATACACATCGGGCAGTATAGATACCAAGATATGTTTTATATTGTAGTAGTATCTTTTTTATATTGTGTCATATTTTTTTTTTGCGTGCATAAGTGCTTAGATTCAACTACCTTTAAATAAGTACATGAACTACGAATTCTTTTGACGTAAGAACTTTTAGTTTTTTTTGGTCTCGGGTTCGACCCCGGGCTCGTAAAGTTAATGGTATTTTCTCTAGAGTCTGAAACTGTTTCCGGCAGATGGCAATAGTCTCACCTCATATTACATTTAAAAAAAATCTGTCCAGATACCTTACAATTACAAGACTACAGCTACTATGATAAAAGCATTTAGATAACCTATAAATCATTGTAGACTCACAGGCAGTCCAAATGCTCCAGCCCACTACCAGTTGGCAGCGCAGCGTGCACCACATACTGCCAACATTGCCCCGTTGAAGTGCAATGCGAAAATAATTGTAAAATGGATAAAATGTGATGACATAAAGTAGATTATTAACAAATAAGTACGCTATTGTTTTGAATGTTAATGGGGAGTAACTAATTAATCGTTTTAACAAACGTTTTAAAGATAGTTACAGTTAATATATTGAGGTAGTTAATCTTTAATTTATGTGGTCTTTTAATTAAAATCTGCCAAGTAGGTACCTACTATTATGTCTAGTTCTGGACCTCGTTGAAGGAATTCACAGAAAGTGTTTTCAATCAATTCCCTCATAACATTTTTTTGATAGTTTTTATAGTTGCCATGCAACAAATTGCCGAAAAAAAAAATTCGGAAATGTTTGTATGACACGAAAATTTTTAAAACCTATACGATTTTAACAGACTCCAACAAGTATAAATTAATTAAAAAAGTAAAAAACCCGACTGTGACCGAAGTTGTTTTCGTTAACAGTTTTATCGTACCATTGATATTAAAACTTGCAAGTTATATATATTTATGTAATGTCGTCTCTTAAATGCCTTCATTTTGATATTATTCTCGGGCTTGGAAAAAAAATGCCTCTCACATTATGTCTAAAAGCCGCCAGTTTGGTTTTTAATCTTTTTTTTATGTACCTAGTGTCACCTGTCACCTGCGCTATCAAGACGAATCTAGCGATATCCCATACATTAAAATCGGTTAAGCCGTTTAGAAGTTATGGTAGAATAAAGAAACTCACATACATAAGTCATGTAAAAAAGGAGCAGGTTCTCAATGCGACTGCATGTTTTTTTTGTATGTTCTTATGAACTGATTTTATGATTCTTTTTTGGTGGATACCTCTAAGTTTCAAGTCCAAATTGGTTATGAAGTTTAGTAGTATAAGATATAGTAAATAAACTGAAAATGTATTTAAATTCACGTGGATGTTTTTTTTTTCTTTATTTAAAGAGCTTTTTCGCTTAAGCGAATATGCCGCTCCGTATTGCAACAAAAATAATATACAAGCGTAATACCGCTGAGAACAATACACCTGGATGTTTAATGGTAATTGTAAATTGTCGATGGTGAACAGTATTTTAACTTAAATTTACAAATTATTGGAATACAAAATGTTTTGCACCGGGCGGGAATTGAACCCGCGTCCTTCCGATTTCGCGCCGGATGCTTTATCTATTAAGCTACCGGGGGTACGGCTGTGTCGCCGAAATTTCGTACACCAATCGTATTTCTTAAACCGTCATAGGGGACGGTGCGCGGCAAAACATTTTGTATTCCAATAATTTGTAAATTTATGATTTTCGCTTAGTACGCGGTAGTGCTTGTAATCATAATATATAGAAGTATTTTAACTTATTAACAGTATTGTAAGCAGTATACATTACACTAAATAAAGTGACAATATATATATACAAAAAACGGAACGAATTTCAATACTTTGAAAAATATATGAGTGTTTGTTGTACGAAGTAAATAATTTTTTTGTCATGCGAGTTTTGGTCTTTGAAAAATGTTAGATTGAAGACGAACGACGAAGAGACCTCTTTACGCATGAGAATGAGCGAAACAAAACTTATGAACATTTTGCATTGTATTCTGAATATTATGATGAGAAATCTTTTTAATTTGAATAAACGTTTTAATATGTAACCGTCGTCATTAATTTCAAAGACATAAGCACAATATAACCAAAACAAGGTTTAAAATTATTCCATAGTGTACCTACAATTCAGTTTCATATTGTAAATATATTTATTTTATAACTAGCTTTCCGGGCGCGGATCCGCCCGCGCGTATTTCGGTTATCGCGCAGGAACATAAACCTCTTTTTGCGCAGTTGGATAAAAACTATCCTATGTTTTTTCCCGGGTCTCAAACTATTTCCATACCAAATTTCATTCAAATCGGTCCAGTAGTTTTGGCGTGAAAGCGTAACAGACAGACAGACAGAGTTACTTTCGCATTTATAACTGATAATTGTATAACCATGACATTTTTCACCAAAACTGAATTGGTTTTATGTAAAACATTTCTATGTTATGATACGAGTGTAGTTTGCTTTCCCCATATGTCTATATTTTATAATTCTGAGTAAGGAAGTATTAAATTGACAATATGAGAATCATACTTATAAACTGAATTAATATAAAAACAAGCTTTTTAAAACCGAAAAAAACTTTCAATTGCTTCACATGGTGGTTACATAATAATTAGAAATAATATTTATATTCATACGATTGACTAAATATGCATGTATTAACTAAACATGAATACAGTTATTATTTCTAATTAATATGTAGCAAACTCAGATTTTTTTACCTGTAGATCAGTTGTATGCCCTCCATATTTACTAGACGAATTCAGGGTAATTGCCTGAGTCACTACCAGTCTAGCACTTCCGAGCGTCCGGTGAATACATCGCCGCTAATCGTGTTTTTTCGGAATAATCTGTGGACAATACACCTTCCTTGTGTCTTCAGACTCTGCACCAATTATACAGGCACTGTAAGAGATAAGAAAACTTTTTCATTTCACGCGTAATTATTGCTTTTATTGTTGAAATAGAAAATATCGTTATTTTGTTTTATCTTAGGAACGAAACTCAATGAAACGGATGAGCGAGATATGTGTATCGTTTGGTGTGAGAGAGTGAAAGAGATCGCGGCATAATGGTGATCGGAACCTCTCGTGGCGGTTCGGTGGTAACACGAATTGCTTATTAATCTCTTTCTTACAACAGATATGACGCATAATATTTGAACGTTCTTTCCTTGTCATTGCAAACTGCATATACATGTGCGTAGGTATATACATAGGTAAATTCTAGTAAGCTTTTAGAGCAGTGGTGTTCGGATATAACTACTCTAAGTATTTCAACTCTCTGGTAGCAAAGCAACCATGTGATAAAGCAACTGAAAGATTTTTTATGTTATAAAAGCTTGTATAGACACAAAACTTGATTAACCAAAATTTTAGAGCTGTGTTCATGATTTTTTTCTTCCTAAATATATGGTATCGTGTTTTCTGATCATCTTTAGTATTTCTTATATATTTTATAGAATACGATATATTTTATTCAAATCTGTGAGGCGTACACTCTCTCAGATGTTAAAATTTGTCTGTTTGAGACTTTATCTTGTCCAACGGTGGCAAACAAATAAAAAAATTAGAGAAGGGGCCAAGTGGCTCTTCAGATTTCAGACCATGACTTCAGACAAGTCAATTGGTCTAATTGCACACTATCTCATCTGGGAGCGATCAATAAATGTTCAATGTCAATAAATGCCGATCAGACGTGCGTACAGTCACGAACACGACGCTCACACTCCAATCAGTTCTTGTAAGTAGCACAAGAACGTTGCCTACTTTAAAACCTACGTTTAAACTATGCTGCTTTGCATCTAGCAGTAAAATTAGCTATAGCATAGTAAAATATACAAAAGTAGGTTGACTGGATGTTCTGCGATTTAAGCGCCTACTCTAGCCTGGATAAGCAGTTTGTGCTTAACTCAAAGTTATATAGAATTTATGAGCTTTATTTCAAATGTATAGGTATACTGTAGCAGATCAAGACGTAGCTACGTACAATTAGTACTTAAACGACTTTTTTCATTGTTAATAAATATAATATCTTAAAATATTTTTGAAGCGCTTGTAGCGAAGTTTGCTTAACCATCCTGAATCGATCAGCAAAGTTAAGCAACGTCCGCCACGGTCATGAGTTGGATGGGTGACCGCTGGTGACATTACTACTGAGCGCTTCCGTGCTTCGGAGGGCACGTTAAGCCGTCGGTCCCGGTTGTTGTCTTAGGATAGCAGTCATTACAGCATGGTCGTAGGGCACTTTGCGAATGCCCGCCTGGCTAGCTACCACCCTCAAGTTAAAAATCTGTCGCCAAGCACCTAACGGTGTGTTCCGGCAGCTGTCCTTGAGAGCCAGTAATTCTAGGTTAGCCTGAACAACATCTTCGACCGCATCATCATTTACCATCAGGTGAGATAGTGGTCAAAGGCAAACCTATCAAGCATAGAAAAAATATATATATATATATATATATATTCAACTTTATTTAACTTCAGGCTAACCTAGAATTACTGGCTCTCAAGGACAGCTGCCGGAACACACCGTTAGGTGCTTGGCGACAGATTTTTAACTTGAGGGTGGTAGCTAGCCAGGTCAATATATATATATATATATTATAAATTAAACCGGCAAAAACACGTTGGGGATCGAATACGTCGACCCGGGTTTCGAGCGTATCTGATGCTCGCCCGATACTCCCGATACGCCCGATACTCGCCCTGCTGATGAACATCTGATATGCTCGAAACCCGGGTATTCGATCCCCAACGTGAGTGTTTTTGCCGGTTTAATTTATAATATATAAGGCAGAGGTTGGTCACCGCTTGGTGCCGGGGACGCCGTGTGGTGCCGGGTTAGAATTGCACCTCCCCATATTATCCCGTGGGTGTCGTAAGAGGCGAATAAGGGAAAACTACTTGAAGGTGGGCAGCAGCGGGTTCTCAAGAACTGTCAACTTACACTGCGACCCCCAAGACGCCTGCCTAGCGTGGGGATTTTGGCAATACCCCCTTAATAGGGGAGGCTATGTTCAGCAGTGGACGATCCGGCTGTTATAGTAAGGCAGAGGTTAGTCCGCTTAACATCAGGTGGGCCTCGAGCTTGTTCCGTCACAATAACATAAAAAAGTACATCTTTGGCGATCAGTGGGCGTTTAGGCATCATTGCTTATACTTTTGGGAATATACAGATTTGATATGAATGTAGATTTTGAAACTAAGCTATCTCTGTGAGAAACTTTATAAGAATTGGGCACAGCTTTAGGTGTGAAGAAGCAATAAACAGAAAAACAAACAAATCTACTGCCACATACATAATTATAAAATTAGATGAGGATTAGATAGGTTCATTGCGGTTTTCGTTGCAATAATTTCTGAGCGCTTTATTTTCTCACATTATTCATTAAGAGTGCACCGATAAAAGGTCGAACGAAACGAAACAATGGATGTTATGAAATTGCAACAATGAGATATGTTACCTAATTGCAACACATATTGAGAACAAAGAGACGCAGAGTGGCTTCACTGTGTTGCGTATTGCATTAGCTATGTAAGTCTTAGCCATACTTTTTTCAGGCTTTTAGGTTTCCGTCCTTTAAAGGCAAATTGAAGCCATATTAGTGCGACTCCACTGTCTGTCCGTCGGCCTGTATGTCAGGGTTCTGTAGTGAACAGAACGAGCTAAAAGCCTACAAAATTTGGCGTATGAATCGTACGATACCATGCAAGGACTGATTAGAGTTTCTCGAATGATAGTTATGAAGTTTACCGGAAAGGTTTTGACCAGTTTCTAAGTTGAAAGAAAGAAAAGAAGTTTATCCTATTCTTACTACAAAAATATATAGAGTGTTAATCTTAATCTTATTAAGTTTTAATTAACGATTTCCTTAATAATTATTACGGTAGTGAGATGTCCAAGAGTATTGAATGAGCCTTGTATCAGCGTAATGCTTGTTGTCTAAAACAAAAGCACTAATTAGCAACCAAGACCCTAAGGAAGAAATTATATTGTATTAAAGTTCCGGCTAGTTTCTAAGCTTACTTACTATAATATATTCAATAATAACAATAATGACAACCAATATTTTAAGAAACCATTAAATTAATATTTTAATAAAACACTTAAAAAATATATCTAGTGTTAATTCCGTCTAATTTTACTGTTAAGCGGACGTGACGTCACAAACACCACGCAGACAAACCGGAAGAATTTAGATATATTTTTATATATTTTAAGTGTTTTATTAAAATGTTAATTGAATGTTTTCTTAAATTATTTGATATTATTAAATATGGATTTCAGCAAAGTAACGCCTGAATCTATTCATTATATTATATTCATTCGAATGTCCTTCGCCTCTGTACTATACCTTTATTTTATTTATTTAGCTTTCAAAGTGAAGCCTTCAGGGTCTGTTTTTATCAACTGTCAGGTATTGATTTATGAACATATATTTTTCCTAACGAGCTGGTTTACATTGTACCCTGCTGGGTTAGAAAACACAAGGCCACACGGAAGGTACTATCATACACCTACCTACTTACATGACAATGCTGTTGCCCTAATGACATGTGATAAATGATAATAAGTCATGATATACCTACGGAACTTAATTGATATCAGCTAGGAAGTGGTACCGACATGACAGTAGGAAATTAGCCTTCGTTATCTTAAGACTGGCCGGTACATGTTAACATGATTACTACCGGTCAGTTCTTATACAAAATGTTGATTGTGTAACAGTTAGATAAATTGCTCTATATATTCCGCTTGGTCCCAGTAGTTCTATAGACTGGCTCCATGATGGAACTCGTAGGAAAAACTACATATGATGGAACTATTGGAAAAAGGCCCATCTGCTCCATGGAGTTAGTGGAGAAAAAACTCATCTGTTCCATGGAATTTAAAGCACGTCGGAATATCTCCATGACTCATTTCCATTTTTACTTTTCCTATTACGACCAGAGAAACAAATTCAAATATATTATCAAACTATTTATTCAACTTAAACCTTTAAACTATAAATATGATGTCACATACAGTAGACCAAATATTATTATAGTATTGGGTACTGAAGTAAATTCGTGAAACTAAATATTTTTTTAAATGTTCTACTCTTCTTGAAAGGATTCAAGGTGTGCTCTATAATAATCTCTTTGCAATACGCTTACCACGTACGTTCGTTCACCACGTAGTACCTTCAGTAATTTGTATAATCTTTTAACAGTTTTAACGATCTATCTAAACCGCCGTTTCATAGTATGCTAGTGCGTACGTAAGGAAAAGCTTCTTTACAGACACTGTAAAATGTAATAATAATGGATGAATAGACTTCTGGTAACAGCAATGGAACTACTGGCACTTTATTTTGCCGGCATGGCATGGCAATATATTTCCCCACTAGTTCCATTATGGAACTAGGTATTGGAACTACTTGGACCAAGCCATATATAATACAGATGGCAAATTACGTTTTACAAATACTCTGTCTACAAAAACTTTAGTAGCAAAAATGTCAAGCAACACCCACGATACTGATAATTAAATTCCACCTGACATTCTAGAAACAGCTACGAAACTGACGATTAGTCTTTTGCCAGAAAAATCAAGAAAAGCGTATAGCCACAGAGAGTTGAAATACAGGTAAAAAAATTTAATATAGCCATGAGATTAAATAAAGTAGTGTATGCAACTGCATATAATTAGGTATTAAAACACTCGTGTAATCTTATTTTGAAACTCGCCTGCGGCTCGTTTCAAAAAACTACACTCATGTTTTAATACCCTCTATTATATGACAGTTGCATAAACTACTATTCTATAATGCCCAAAGAATACTATGGCATACTAAGCGATGTGAATCCGTCATCATCTTCTTACTGTTCTCCACTTCTGAATACCGGTGAGCTCGGTTTCAGTTAGTCAGCATAAGCAATTGCACTTGTTTAACTAATAAAGGTATATAGGTAGTTAGGTACTTGTGGACCATTCTAGAAACTGATTTATCGCTTTTAGTATATCATACAATGCCTTTGCCTAGGTCCAAGGTAAGCGCAAGGTTCGACATAATCTGTACCTACCCGCGTAAACCTTGGTCCACACCAATTACCTTTGTAAAAGGTATTTTTACATTGTAAATGCATTGAATCATGTGACAGAGGCAAGGCTGAAATACTGATGATTACTGTCGTACGTTTGCAGTTTCTACCGCCAACACTCAGGGGCTAGAGGAGTTGCCAAATCAATATTTTCAACTCAATATACTGAAAAACGTATCTACACACTGAGAAAAATTTCATGTTTTGACATACGTAATTTTAGCCTCAACATACTTATTTCTTGTTTAAAACGTGACTAGCGTACATAAAGATGAGACAACATGACGTATAATGGCCTTGCTGTAACGAGCATTGTACATTACAATAATGTATGAAAATCATTCGTTCATTCATTCATTCAATGATGTACTGTCATGCAAATAAGTATGTAACATCTTGACAAAGTAAGGATGTTACTTACGTAGATCCTGGTGCAGCCTACTTACGATAAGTATGTATCCTACGTTTATTATGTTTACTATAAGGAGGTAGTCTACGTCAAACTTGCTACAGCCTATTAATGGTAAAGGTGATTCTGGCGTTTAACATGCGTCAGCTTACGTACTGTAAGGAGGTTGCCTACATCAGCTTTGGTACAGCCTATTTTTGGTAAAGATGTTCCCTACGTTTACCATGTATTGAACTACGTACAGTAAGGTGGTGGCCTACGTCAATATTGTTGCAGCCTACTTATGGCAAAGATGTTGCCTGCGTTAGTCATGTATCGGCCTATGTACAGTAAGGAGGTACCGTAAGTCAAATTTGATGCAGCCTACTTATAGTAAAGATGATCCCTACGTATCTCATGTATCAGCCTACTTACAGGAAGGAGGTTACGTACACCAATCTTGATGCAGACTACTTATGGTAAGTATTTTCCATACGTTTGTCCTGTAGTGGCCTACATACAGTAAGAAGATTGCGTACGTTAATCTTGATGCAGCCTACTTATAGTAAGGATGTTCCTTATATTTATAATGCATAGTCCTACGTACAGTAAAGAGGTTGCGTACTTCAATCGTGGTGCAGCCCATTTACTGTAGGGATGATCCTCATATGTATCATGCATCGGCTGTATTATAGTAAGGAGGTTGCCTACGTCAATTTTGGCACAACCTACTAATAGTAAGGATTTTTTATATATTTATCATGCATTCGCCTATGTAGAGTATGGATATTACATATGTACATAAACCTGGACCATTATTACGCTCAAGATGTTATTAAGAGCACAATTTGTAGTATACAAAGGTAAACCTCTTTACTATATGAAGGTTGCTCCTGGTTTATTTATGCGCATTGGATTACAATTTGTGCACCCTACTCTACATAGATTGATGCATTCTATACGAAGAAAAGATCCAAACCATTAGTAAACTGCACTAAGGTTGACGTATACAACCTAGCTGTACAAAGGCTGATGCACGATTTAAGAAATTATTCTATATGTAGGCTGCACCTGTAATAAGACAGTAAATAAGCATATTAAATAAATAAATACATAAGGTTAATAAAAATTTATTATCATCAATTTGTGATCTATTTATTGAAAACAGTATACAAAATTGTTCTGAAATAAAAATAAATATTTAGGTCCATTATCAATTTAAGTTGAAAGACAGGTGAGCGTAGCCAGCCTAAGGTGGTACATGACATTATTAAGGACGTGGTGGAAAACTGTCAAACCTCAGATATCAGGCTTAAAAGACATACGTACAAAATTTCACGGAGTTTAAAAAAAATATCTTCG
Source organism: Plagodis dolabraria (assembly GCA_963854805.1). Lineage (NCBI taxonomy): Eukaryota > Metazoa > Arthropoda > Insecta > Lepidoptera > Geometridae > Plagodis > Plagodis dolabraria. Next base: position 35,329,015 of record OY978441.1, on the reverse strand, counting down.
ACATGGTCTCCATATACATTTTATTTTTCTATGCGGAATCAACAATGTATGCGAGGATCAAAGCAGTGCGGCGCACAGTTACAGTTTCAGATTCACCATCTGGAATAAATAAATATATTATGAAATTTGTTAAATAAAAATGACACTCCCTAAAAAGTATTACCAAGAAGTTAGGAAACAATAGCTTATTAATGTCAGACTACACTCACTATACCACGTTTCCAGCTTATTTGTAGTCGTCGGGTATGTTCTAAGGGTATTTAAAGTATTTACCACTAGCACTAGTCCCTGGAGTTATAAGAAAAGCCCCTCATTATTTTTTGGATATATATGGTTGAGATCTTGTAAAATCTGCAATCAATAACATTAAGATCATTCGAATAATTCCACTATGAAAGTAATATGAAACATATATATGAATTATGAAAGTAAAATATCATGTAGGTTTGAAAATTTAACATACCAAAATATACCTTGGGGTTATCGGAGAGTTGGATTGTCATAGGTAGTCGGATGAGTTCTTTATTCTCATAATATTTCTTTAACACCAGTATCAGCAGTCTTTCTCGAGGATTTTTGTACTCAGTGTCAGGTATTAATATTATTTTTAGCCAAGTCAATTTGTCTTCTTATAAAGTAGCATCTGTAACAATTGTGTAGACTTAATTTACATAAATATATTTGTTTTATGTTTAACCGGCCTTGGGATGCCCGGATAAAATTGCACCATCCATATCTTTCTGTGGGAGTTGCAAGTGGCGACAAAAGGGAAAATATCACAACTTGGACAGCTGCCTTTTCCGAAGAACTGTCATCTTACAAACGAGCTCCCAAAGTTGCTTGCCAAGCATGGGCATTATGGCAAATGAAATAAAATAAAATTATTGCAATTATAGCCCCCTTTCTTAATAGAGGGAGGCATTTGTTCAACGTTTGACTAAATCATTTATAACTAAAGACTTTAAAAAAACAACAAAGTCGCTTACCTGTGAATGTTGCCGTTTAGCATTTGAATTCATTGGTTGCCGGATAGCCAGGCTGTGTCTTTGGCCTTTCTTTATACACACAGACCCACTTTGGGGCGACTGAACCCCTTTCTTCGTTTATTCAAATTTGATTGGTGATAAATTGATTTTGGAAACTTTGTAATAAAAAGATTTTTTTTTAAATAATCACTGTTGAAAACATTTACATGCGCGCGTGACGCGATTGCCACGGTCTCGCAGAAAACTAATATTATAGCTGTTGCATTACGCTCCAGCCAGTATTGCCAGCGTGTAAATCAAAATCAGCCGAGTATTCACATAAAAATATTTTAGTATTAATAAAATTAGATATTAACTTTGATATCATTGATGCATTGCTTAGACTTTTCAAAAACTATTACAATAACAATTGCTCCCCGCGGTTTCATCCATGTAGACAAAACAATCCATGTTTAGTAGTATTAGATTAAATATTTATAAAAAAAACTGAACACTTCCTTACACCCTCAAAAGCTCTGTTTTACAATTAGTATGGCTAGATTAGGAAATACCAAAATCTTCAGGTGAGAATGTGGCTAAATGCTGTTATAATTAAAAAAATATGTAATTTTTCCTGGTCAAGAACAGTAACATTAGTAATGCTAAGTTTTAATAAAACACTTAAAAATATAAAAATATATCCAATGACGATTCCGCCTAATTTTCTTGCTAAGCCGACGTGACGTCACAAACAACACGCAGTCAAACCGTTTGACGCGTGTCGCTTCTACACAAAGCATCCTCAGGAGGTCTTGACTATACGAGTGCACGATCGCACCTTCTCGACTCACGTGTTTGTGACGTCACGTCGGCTTAACAGGAAAATTAGGCGAAATCGTCACTAGTTATATTTTAATAGTTTTTAAGAGTTTTGTTAAAATATTAATTTAATGTTTTTTTTAATATTTTCTAAATATTTGATACTAAGGTTTGTAAGTAAGGCTCGTCCTTATGTATATTTGTTATATTTGAATATATATATATATACGCTAAAATTGCTGGACGCCTTTGGATGAAACTGAAATATAAATAGAAATATAGATAGGTTAGGTCTTAGATAAACACAACGCAAACTTCTTACTATCATAATCATCATGACCATCATCACTTTTCATTATTGCCTACGTGAATGATACTGCGGGATGCAGTAGGTATATACCAAACATATTTTTAAAAATAACAGAAAAAAACCTTATAACAATTTTTTATTCTATATAGTCAATATAATATATAGTATACTATAAATCATCTCATCAATGTATTACTTTTTATTATTTCTGTGCTTATTGAACTATTATGATGAAAACACCACGTAACGATACCGATATAAGCAACGTTATATATATGTTGTATGTGATGTAAAAAATGAGGCACAAACTAAAAGTACAAATGCACATAATAGACATAACTAAAGAAGTACCAAATCGAAATATGGGGTTTCAGTGCAGAGTAACTAGTTTTTATTTATTTGCACGCGTATAACAATTGATTTGTTTGTATTTTATACGAACATGAGTACGAGCGCAAAATTGATTGTAAATGAAGAAATATTGAAATAAGCAATGGTCGAAAATCAGCGTTTATGAAACATTGCTTTCGTATTTTTTTATTTGGCATCTGGCAACACTGATCTTCTGTCGTAAAACAATCTTTAAAATGTCGAGGGAACAGTATATTATTGCGCCCGTAACATTTAAATAATGTTCAAATGCAGTATGTCTAAAAACGTATAATGATGTTCCCTACTTTCATCACGCATGGGCCTACGCGCAGTAAGTAGGTTACTTAAATGAATTTTACGTAAATTTATTGTGCATAAATTCACGTACGGTAAATAGTTTTTCTACGTCAACCTTGAAGCTGCTCACTTGTGGTAAAGATCTTTCTTACGAAATCATGCATCAGCCTACGTACTGGAAGGAGCTTGCATAATTCGCTTACTTATATCGTGCATCGGCCTACGTACAGTAAGGAGTCTTAGCGCAGTCTACTAAAATGTAACTAATAATGTTTTCTACGTACCTACATCATGCATCAAGCTACGTACATATAGGAGATTGTCTACTTATACCTTGTTGTTGCCTACTCACAGTAGGAGTCTGTTTCCAAAATACTTACAATAAATAGACGATCTACTTATAGTCACGACGCAAACTACTTGAAACATTATTTTTTTTAGTCAAGACGTTTGTGTCATCCTGTTAATGTTGGAGCACATTTATAAAGATGCGACAGCATAATGTAATGTTCTATCTGTGACGTCATATCCATGGACTACTTCCTAGCATGTATCTGCCTATATCGGTTACGTATGTTGAGTCTTGTTGACGGACCCGACAGACGGGTACGTATTTAACGGCAAGATCAGTACACAACATGTTGTAACTAAGTGACGTGTTGATACGCTTCAACATTATTTTGTATTATCCAACATTTTTACGGCTGTAGATTACGTATTTTAGATAAAACTACACATACATTGTGAAAAGACTTCGCTACATTTCATTTTTTTCTCAGTGCATATTCTAACAACATTACAAAAATTATATGTGTAGGAATAATTTATCGTGATTAATTTTCATTGCACGGTTAATTTGTCCTACACGTCGATTTTGTCTACATAACCGCAATATCAACAAATACTTTTTATAACTGATTCTTGCGTTCTTGCATAAAATATAAGACATTATGATATAAAAACTATGTTGATAACTTTTTTAATCCCGTACCTGTTCTTGGGTGTAGTAATGTTTTTTTGTGATTTTCGCGCATTCCGACGAAAATATTAACTTCCTGTGAGCACTTGTTTGGACTGCCTGTGAGCAGTCCAACTAGACTGGAGCGTGGGGTCCACTATCAGTTGGCAGCGTGCTTTGTACGCTGGCAGCATTACCTCGTTGGATTGCAATACTTATTCTTAGAAAGTGTCAGCATTTAGTTCAAAATTTAAAAGCCAACATTTTTAACACCTTTTTTGCGCTATCTGTTTGATTGTTAGTAAAAACATATGATAACCGATATGAATTAATTATATTTTGATCTTTGTAACCCCGCTTAAGTGGGATAGTGGTATGATAAGCCGATTCCTCATGGGATCATTACCCACGGCTGCTGCTGTGGTAACCAATGCTCAACGGGTTGCTAATCAATAAATACTAATGGAACTAGGTTGCGACCTCATTGTATGTCTACAACATAAGTATATCGGGTGTAATTAATTACCCTTCTTTTATTGACAGTTGCGTGGGGGTGCATTTTATATTGCCAATATCTAGAAGTAGTGATAGCCGAGCGGTAACAGCTACGGACTGCCGTGCAGCAGGTCCATGGTTCGATACCCCGCCGACGGCTTGAGCGTCACCGCATGGTGGAAGGGCATTTTGCGAATGCCCACCTGGCTAGCAACCACCCTCAAGTGGAAAATCTGTCGCCAAGCACCTAACGGTGTGTTCCAACAGCAGTTCTTGAGAGCCAGTGAAATTACAGGCACATGAGACTTAACAACTATGTCTCAAGGTGACGGGCGCAGTGCAATTCGTGACTTGAGACGAAATGCATCTGTTATAGGCAGAGGATACCGCTTAACATCAGGTGGGCCTCGAGCTTGTTCCGTCACACTAACATAAAAACAAAAAAAGTTCGTGAAGTATGTAGAACCATATTCAAATACAGCCTCAAGTTCAGTTCAAGCCTGCTTGGTTCTACATTACCTCTATACAAAATTATAATAATAAAAAACTCTATATAATAATTCGATAAAAAGTTAAGTCTAGTTTATTTTTTTACCTAAATACTAAGGGCCCGTTTCAGAATGTCCCAATAAAGTTTCGGGTTGCTATGCAACACATAAAATAACTGAATGATAAAAATGTAAGTTGACATGCAGTGCGTTTCAAGCTTCCGATGGATAGCCTAAATCGATGACTGTGAAACGCAAAGATAGTGTTTTATTTATTAAATATGTTCTGGGTAGTAAAACCGGAACTTACTCGAACATTCTGAAACAGGCCCTAAGTTAGGTATGAATGAAATCATTTTTTGAGTAAGACAAGGTTTTTTATGTAAGTAAATGAGGTCCTTACTCGTGTAAGACAGATTCTCAGTTTACAAGTCACGTTTGTATGCAAAAACTAAAATAGGTTCTTCTACGCAACGATTCGTTTATGGTACGGTTGGCTTCAATATTCATGTATACTGTACGTTATCAGCATATCTTATGAAAATCTTTATTGTTCACATTTTATAATAGAATTTTAAATTTAGCTTTACGAATGCTCGGTACTAAGGGTTTTCGTCTTCATTTATATATTATCGACTTACGGGTATAATATACAAATTCAAATTCAAATTCAAATTCAAACGACTATTATATATTTGACGACTATCTCACCTGATTGTAAGTGATGATGTGATCGGAGATGTTGTTCAGGCTAAGTTAGAATTACTGACTCTCAAGTACAGCTGCCGGGACATACCGTTAAGTGCTTGGCGACAGATTTTCAACTTGAGGGTGGTAGCCCTTGACAACAACCGGGACCGACGGCTTAACGTGCGATCCGAAGCACGGAAGCGCTCAGTAGTAATGTCACTAGCGGTCACCCATCCAACTCATAACCGCGGCGGACGTTGCTTAACTTTGCTGATCGGTTAAGAACAGCTCAGCAAACTTCGCTACGAGCGCTTTAATAAGTAAATAACATAACTGGGAAGTTCCGTATTAGATTTTTATGACAAAGAGTTGTAATCTGGGTTTTATTGTATTGTGGTAAGTAAACCTAACAAAGATCAGCACTAATATTATAAATGCGAAAGTAACTCTGTCTGTCTGTCTGTTACGCTTTTACGCCAAAACTACTGGACCGATTTGAATCAAATATGGTATGGAAATAGTTTGGAGTTTCAGTTATTGGAGTGTAACTCAAAAACGGCTTGACCGATTTTGATAAAATTTAATGGGACCAAACGACAAGCATCAGCTTTCAAACAAGAATTTTCAAAATCGGTTCACCCAAAAAATACAGGCGAATTGAGAAGTTCCTCCTTTTTTGGAAGTCGGTTAAAACTGGTTTTAATCGATGTGTGTTTACACTAAAAATAGTTATAACTGTTGTTGCAGTCGGTTGCAACAGTAATGGCCAGTGGTGACGGCAATCAGAAGTGTGACATGTCCGTCTAATGACATGACATAATAACAAAAAAAAACCTGTCTTCATGTCAATTAGCGTAATAGCACTACGTAATTATATAAGCTATACATTTAATTTTTTTTGAGCACAAAATGTCTCACCTTGATTTGGAATCGAAGTTTAGCACGTGATAGTGCTTGATTGCAAGCACTATCACGTGCTAAGTTTGCTAATATTTTAACTCTAATTCAAACTAGTACATAGCTTACAAGCAGTTTTTTTTTACTAGCTTTCCGGGCGCAGCTCCGCCCGCGCTTATATCGGTTATCGCGCAAAAACATTAACCTCTTTTTGCGCAGTTGGATAAAAACTATCCTATGTTTTTTCCCGGATCTCAAACTATTTCCATACCAAATTTCATTCAAATCGGTCCAGTAGTTTTGGCGTGAAAGCGTAACAGACACACAGACAGACTTTCGCATTTATAATATAAGTACTGATATAGACACTACATACGTTGATCCCCACCGCCGCCAGCTTGAGCTTTAAGGCATGGTGAAGGGCATTTTGCGAACGCTCGCCTGGCTAGCTACCACACTCAAGTAGAAAATCTGACGCTCAGCACAGTGTATTCCGGCAGCATTTCTTGGGAGCCAGTAAAATTCGCCAGTACCTATATGCCAAAGCTGTCTGTTATTTCTAATCTGTAGTTGAATTCCAAAAACGTAATTCAACATAATATTTTATTACAGTATTTATTTAAGTACCTACGCATTATTATTAATTATACCTAAAGTAAACGTTGAGATTAAAATAACTTATTATTGTTAATTTGCTTTTGACATTGAATATAACGTTTCGTTATCAATAACTATTATTTTATTCAAAACGGGCTGATACCTACATACTCAAGTAATATTTAAAAATACTTGAAGTAACTAGGTTGTTAAGTAAGTACTCAAGTATATTGTTATCAAATAATGATGTGTTCAATACATAATAAAATTATATATAGGGCCTGTTTCGGAATGTTCGAGTAAGTGCCGATTATACTATTATACAGTTAAATGGTGACATGAGGGGTAAGAGCCATTTTAAATCAACCCCTCAACGATGGGAGAAAGACGGCTATATAAATATTACCCAGAAGATATTTAATAAATAAAACACTATCTTTGCGTTTCACAGTCATCGATTTAGCCTATCCATCGGTTAAAGCTTGAAACGCGTGTCATATTTATCTTTCAGTTATTTTATGTGTTGCAAAGCAACCCGAAACTTTATTAGGATATTCTGAAACCTACCCAAAGTATTTTTAAAACTTCATAAGTACCTATTAGTTATTATCATTAATCCCCACACCGATTTTTTTACAGATAATTTTTCGTTAATAATTTTTAAAAAATTCGGAGATTTTGAGATGCATATACTTTAGGTACATAAGGTATATGCCTACCGTCGATAGGTATACGTATGTATCTCAAAATCTTCGTGGAAATTCCTAGATACGTTACATTTTACAGCATAAGAGCGTACAACATAAGCTGAATAATCAATAGTAATAATAATAATAATCAACAGTTTATCCTTCATCCTTTCGCGTCTTGTGACATTACCTAATTTCAATAGTACGTGCAATAGTCAAGTAATAATTTAGTTCTAAACTTGCTGAGGACTACTTAGAATTATCAATATTATCGTATATTTTGTGGCAATAGTCAACCCGGCCGCACAACAACCGTCTCGGCATGCGGTTCTGATGTAAACTATCTGTGTAAACCAATTCTAGTAGTTATAACTCCATTACTAATTGATTTTTAATACCTGAACCAATTAACTGCATACTGCACCTACTGTATCAGCCGGATTGTACACTGCTCCCTATTATGTGGGGGTTTGCCATAATCACCAGACGCTTAGCAGGCGTCTTGGTGATCGCAGCGTGAGATATCAGTTCCTCAGAAAGCGGTGCTGCCCACCTTCTTGTGTGTTACCTTTAGTCGCCTCTTACGAGACCTGCGGGTAGATTGTTTAAAAAACAGGCGAAGAGCTAATAGGACTCGCTCGAGGATTCCGAGCTATCAACACACAATATAGATATTTTATATATATTTATTTCTACTCTATTCAATGTGCTCTAGTTTTTTTTATGCCTAATAAATTAGCATTTGACCACTATCTCACCTGATGGTAAGTGACGATTTGGTCGAAGATTTTAAGAATTAAGATGATGACACTCCATGCACAGGCCAGTACAAAACTTCCCTTCTCGTGTAGCTCCCCTGTAAAATAATTTCCTTGATTTCCAATCCAATATTTTATGGGTCAACAATCTCGTCATTCTGGTCTGTCAGGTTTATTTTTATTTCGTTTTTATTTCAGAGCTAGAACTAGGCATTTGACAGACCCTTAGTTTGGATTCACAATATCAGTTTAATGACAAACTAATCAATGCTCACAATCCAGTAAAAAACACAATTACTGAAAATTGAAGCAGTGGTTGCCCACCTTAGCTGTATACTAACGCGCACTAGGTCTTTTGCGAAGATTCGCAAGTCCATTATCAGTACCATTGTCAAGTAGAAAATCTGCTGCCTAGCACCTGGCAGTGCGTTCCAGCTCCTGTCTTTGAGAGCCTTTTTCCATTGTGTTAAGCCTGTTCAATATTATCTCGACCATATTATCATTACATACCATCCGGTAGAGAAATAAAAAATCGGCGAAGTTGCGAGTTGGACTCGCGCACGAAGGGTTCCGTATCATTATTTATACAACGTTAGGCACTATATTAGGTATTACCTTTTTTAAGATTTCATGTGCGCGAGTCCGACTCGCACTTGGCTGATTTTTAGTATTTGTTTTTATAGCAGCAACAGAAATACCTACATCAACTGTGTAAATTGCAACTGTCTAGCTATCACAGCCTGGTGTGGTGACAGACAGACAGATAGACGGACAATAGGGTCCGGTTTTTAAACTTTGGGTACAGAACCCTAAAAATACTAATGTTAGATACAAATAAGATGGGGTCGAAGAATCTAGAAAAGGAAAATAACCATCATTTCTACACTGACATATACTTATGTGTCCACTATTATGCCCAACAAAAGACGTACCGTCTCCAAGCTCCTTCATTGATTACAGTCAAGGAGGCATGCCAATTCATGCGTTTATGTCTTGATTGCCCCTATTGTTGCAAAATTGAAGACTGACACGCTGAACATCCTCGAAGCAGAACTTATTACTTCACTACAAAGGCTAATTTGCAATGGCTTATAGGAAGTAGGTGATGGAAAGCCAATGAACCAGTGCTTTGGTCAGCAACGGTATCATTGAAATCATTTTGCGATTGTTATGAGTAAAATAGATGACGTACGTAATATTTATTGACTGTCTAAGGCTGTGCTAGATAGTTAATGGAACTCATTTATTTATTTCCAAGGTTCAGAACTCATGTGGGCTGGATATCGATTAATTCCTATTGAAGTGGGTCTGCATCATTTATTAGGAAAAATCGGAAGCTTTATGCTATTGTGATGGAATAAACACGAGGCCCACCTGCTGTTAAGTGTTAACATAAACCTCTGCCTGTAACACTGCACTGGGCCCGTCACCCTGAGATAGCAAGTTGTTAAGTTTCATGTGCCTGTTATTTCAACGGCACCCTATTCTTCAAACCGAGCTTCATCACAACCATGAGAACATTACTAATAAGCGGCTGAAATAGGTGTGGGGGCAGTACTTTCACGGACGAACTCTTACAAAGAGGTTTACTGCTACTCAAATTTAAAATGACCTCGTTACAACACTTTTCTATCACATTAACGATACAAATTACGTCATAACCCATTTGAAACACTTCCACTCTTCTTAGAGGATCGTTAGAAGCTGCTGAATTTCTATACATCCAGTCTGATTGAAAATACTTGATACGAGTCTTGATCCAAAAACCTAAATGACATCATAAGAGCCCTCAAACCTTACCCCAGAAGTTTCCCCAACAGACGCGTCCTTCCTACCTCCATTGCACGCTTGAGAAGTGTTCTTGTTGATTACAATCCATAACGGAAGCAGCTTCGGCATGTAGGTACCTTGGTAGATCCATCAGAAGACGCTACCGCCGAAAGATAACCATTCCATATGAATCACATATTCTTATATCTCTTGAGATCCAGTCTTCAATCAATGTTCCTTAAGTGGTCAGAGCTAATAAAGGAATCAATAATTAATGCCGTGGTGAAGCTATTGATATTTGGATCAGGCATGTAATCAGGGCAAGAGGGAAAGAAATGACGGACGCGCGGACGGCATTGATAAATGGGGAGTCGGGAACTAAGTAAACAGACTGCATGTAACCCACGACTCCGGCTAGATAGGCTGTCTACCTTAAAAGTGATGTGATTTAATCAACACTCAACGTCAAAGGTTGAAGTCGTTATTGAAGCGTAAAATGACTTTACTAAATCATAATAAGGAAGAACATACATACACAGACACGAAGGTGCGCCTTATTTTTGAATGAAGTTGCAACTTCTGCTGCGTACCCGAGCTATCATATTTTATTGTTTTACTTTATTTACCATTAGTATTTACACCTACACTAAGACGTGTACATAAAGTCTACTCATACAAATGCGCAAAAATAATTTCCTTTGAGTTCTTTACCATAATTTGGAGCTGAACTGAGACTCCGTATGGTATGAACCTCCATTTAAGTTCTACATTTCAAATTCTTAACGCCATATTTTAGTATAAATATGAACCTTAGTTACCCTGACCATAAAGAAATGATAAGGTCCTTTTTCAAAGTCAAAAGTCAAAGTCATTTATTCAATTTAGGCGTCTACGACGCTCTTATGAAGGTCAATTACAAATTTGAATGTTGAAATATTCTACATTGTACTGCCACGCTCGGCAACAAAAATTGTACAGAGCCGTTGCGAGAAGAACGGGCAAGAAACTTGGGATCATTCTTTTAAATGTTTTTTAAGAATATATGTTACATAGGTACTTACTGTATCAGCCGGATCGTCCACTGCTGAACACAGCCTTCCCTATGTAGGTGTATTTGCCATAATCCCCACGCTTGGCAGGCGGATTGGGGATCGCAGTGTGAGATAACATAGTTTTTAAGAAGGCGCTGTTGCCCACCTTCTAATAGTATTTTTCCCTTAGTCGACTTTTACGATACCCACACGGGAGGATATGGGAGGTGCAATTCAAACCAGGCACCCCACGGAGGGAATTCTAAGTTTAAGAGTTAAAACAGCAAAATCAATTTTGTTTAGTGGTCAGGCCAGAAACCGGGAATGTAGTCTCCACCCTTTTATTGACTAGCCATCAATTGGCAAACTAGAAATGAATGATAAGATGAGTCGTGGATAGTTTTGGGTGTCTGCTCCATGGGCTGCAAAACCTACTTCAGTTGCCGTTTACAGCAAAAACAATTAATCAGTCATCTCTTCTTTTCCAGGAATCTCTGTCGGAATGGGAGCGGGGCCTCAGCGACCTCCAAACTTCGGGGGCTCCAGGCCGTAAGTGGAGCGCCCGTAGTGCCAACCAAGCTCAAGACACCGCCACGGGCCAGGCCGCACCTGTCCATAACAATACTGATGCTTGCAAATTACTTATAGTAAGTTGTTTTTTCATTTGAGTGCTATCAGCCTTACATTGTTTTAAAAAATAAGGATATGTTTTTATTTATGATATAGATATACATTGACAATAGAAGCAGGCACGCCAATGCCTTTTAAGACCTAAATTAGAAACTCGTCGGCGGCCACTACGAAATTCAAACAAACCCACTTTGAAATAAGGCTCATATTAGAGCAAGCTGCAACGTGACTGTTAGGTACGGTAAACATTGAGAAAATAAAACTTTCTTATGGACGCTTTTCTTCGATATCAAAATCGTATGTAAAGATTAAAATATATTAAATTTATATATCGACTAATATGGATTATGAGAAAATCGTCAATATCGTTTAGGAGGATACAAGAATTTCGTATCGTTTCATGGACCAACAATTTTTTAACACAAGTTTTGGCGCTGCATTCAAAGTATACGTTGAAATTGTAGTCAAAGATCTGTCTATCATAATTATAATTTTTTGAGAAAGTAGGTAGCGCCATGTGCCTACTCCGCGAACTAAAAACGCGAGGAGAAGTGGGGACAAAATCTAACATCTCTTTTTCTTTCTCTACAATTTTCAGGTCTGATACTGCTTGGGATCATAAGTCTTAATACGCCTTCAGGCCCGGATCTAGGGGGGGGCGAACCGGGTTATCTGCCCCGGGCGCTAGCTCCAGGGGGCGCAAAATTCATAAATTTTTCAGCAACATCGTCATAAGAAGAATACGTCCACTATGGAACACACATAAATGAAAATTGGTATCAGAAAGCGCCCTTGCACCTAATTGCACATTCGTAGATTTAGCCAGCTTATGATTTTTTGGCGGGAAAGCGCGGCCGCGTTTTAAATAGGTAAGTACCTACCTACAAAACGTTCGACCATGGCGCGAGAAATGGGCGCTTCTCACTGTGTATTTACTGTTTATATTAGGAGCTTTTATTTCGAGATACCTATCTAAACTAAATCGGGTTAAAATACTTGTACTTACTACTTGTTTGGTAGTTAAAACGACAAAACACAGCGATAAAGTAAGCATAAGTTTAAGTATACCTAGGTAGGATATAATTTTTAACCTGAAATGTTAAGCGACCTAACCAAACATACCGTGTTAACCAGTTCACGTGCTCAAATAGGTATATTTAGTGAGAATATTTTACACGAGAAAAAAATTAAATCACAACCTGGTACAAAAAAAATTACCTACGTTGATTGGCAATAAACTAAACTTACCGAGCCGCGCGCCGCATCGTGCTAAGCGCCCGATCGGCCGCCATAAGTACGTACAAGTTCTATAACATTATAATTTTTAATTTTTGAATACCTAATTTATTTTATTATCTATTGAAATAATATGACTTAATTCATTGACATCTTTAATTTTCAATTTTCAATTTGGGACACATGATCATATTTATTCATAATTTTATTATTTTCATGTAATTATTTGACATTTCTTACTTTAATTATTATTTAGTAACCAGCTAGGTCTCGCGTAATATTTACCGGATATTGCTCCGACCAGTTTCGAACTTATTTGAAGTTCTTCGTCTGGGAGTCACGATTGTGCACAGCGTCGAGCGCGGGCCTCAGAACGTAACTGTGTTACAAGTAGTAGCAATATCCGGTAAATATTACGCGAGTCCAAGCCGGTTACTAAATAATAATTATGGACAAAACTCGCGATAGTTTTTTAGCTCAAATTTCTTACTTTGACTGATTTGGGCAATTTTATATTCAAATTTTGGCGATGTATGTATAATAACCGTATATTACAATATACAATTTAATAATAAGTATAAGTGGCTATGCCGTTCTTATTATAGCAAATAAATAACGAATTTCACTGCGGGTCGTACCTACCATATCGAATTTTGGTAGAAAATAACACTGTGAAATTGCATACACAACCCTGGATATTAACTAAATTAACGAACTGCCTATATCGAAAGCACCAAATTTACCATTTTTAACAATGCAATCACAGACGTAGGTAGGTACGAAAACGAAATATTCGGTAATACTCGGGGCGCAGACGGCGGACTGGCGTGATCGCGTCATAGATGATTTCACCAAAATGCGACAAAATCATTGCCTAGGAGTCTAGGAGTAAAGGGATGGGTTGTTCTTGCCATTACACGAGAAAAAGCAGGAAAGACAGATTTCGTGGACAGCACCTTCAGGCCAAAAAACATGACAGAATAATCTGCTAAAGTTAAATTATTAAAAAAAAAATATTTCTGTACGTTTCTAGATGATATCTTTCTTACTTTCTCCCTGACGAAAGGCGGCAGGGCTAACGAGCTGCGCCGAACTACCCCGAGTTCGCTTCGTTTAATTCGCTATTTTGATTTTGACTATTGCGGTTGATTACTTAGATTGATAAGGTGAAAGGTGAGTGAAGAAAATATTCAAAAGAATTAAATGCAATTGATTTTTGCCAAGAACTAGCCCTTTTCAAAAATCTAGTAACAGAAATTAGCGAAAAATCGAGTGCATTTGATCTCTTAGAACACCTGTGCAAGCACAACTTGAGAGAAGCATTTCCAAATGTAACGATAACTTTGAGGATATATTGTACTTTTCTCAAACATGCTTGGAAACGTGAGCATTATTATGACAACCTTCTTCGAGATAAATCGTAATTATTGCTGTACTGGCCAAATACATGCGCGTAGCGGCCGGCAAAAAATGTATGAAAATCTATATCTGTCGTGTCTAGCGGCCAAATAAATTGCATAGTAAACTCATATCTGTCGTGTAATTTAAAAATGGAACGATCTTTTACTTCGAAGCATGGCAACCAAGGAGGTAACTTATCAAAGGTTTTATTTAAATTTCGATCTGGCTTGCAAATAGAACGCTGTTTATTGAAAATAAAAAACAAATGAACACTTTAACGCGGGTAATTTTATTTTTGTTTGTTGATAGTCATTGATTTTGAAAAGTAATTGTTTCGACAAAATGAGTTCAAGTGAAGACAATGAGTGTGATGAACTTAATTCAACGCCACCTGAAATTCTTCACCTCTTTTTTCACCTCTTTAGAATTATCCCAAACCAACATAATCCCCGGAAATTCCACTTTAAAATTCATAAATTGTACGTTTAACAACTGTATCTTCAAATAAAAAATTCTGCCTAGGTACTACTTTGTTTTAATTTCCGCGCATAATTTGAGAAAAGCACTATATAAGCCTTGGCCACAACTAGGCATTGATGGACTAACGTATGTGTGCCTCGGCTTCGCCTCGGCCCACATTTACACGTTCGTCCATCAATGCCTCCTTTGCTGGCCGCTGCAGTAATGTATCATAGCGACGACATCTGCAAGCTGTGAGCGAAGTTTCAGCAAACTGAAGATAATAAAAACTTATCTGCTTTCAACAATGAGTCAGGAACGTCTGGCCTAGCGATACTTGCCATCGAAAATAAAACTGCCTATCAGATAAACTTTGTCAATTTGGCAATATGTTGCCGAAATTTATTTTTCATAAAGTGCAGATGGGAAATAATGGTAAATTTTACGTGCGTGCTCTGGTGTAGTTTAAAACAAAGTTTGTAACATAAAGTTGAAAAACTAACTTTTTTTTAATGTTTACTTTTTGTTCTAGCAGCAAAACCCCGTACGAACTAGTAAAGTTCACACCTCTTTACTGAGGTATAACTTTACTGTGACTAAACTTCAATCCTGTTACTTGACCTTGACTAAGTAATACATATTATATTACTAGCTTTCCGGGCGCGGCTCCGCCCGCGCGTATGTCGGTTATCGCGCAAAAACATTAACCTCTTTTTGCGCAGTTGGATAAAAACTATCCTATGTTTTTTCCCGGGTCTCAAACTATTTCCATAGCAAATTTCATTCAAATCGGTCCAGTAGTTTTGGCGTGAAAGCGTTACAGACAGACAGACAGAGTTACTTTCGCATTTATAATTTTAAGTACTGACTAGTACTGATGCATATATTACTTGACACTGGCTATATGCCCTTACTGGGCTAAACAAAAAAAAAACTATTGGTGGGGGGCGCCAAAACAAGTTTCTGCCCCGGTTCGGAAAAATCGTAGATCCGGGGCTGTACGCCTTAAGGGGTAACACATGGGCTAAGTTTCCAATTTGTTGCCGGTGAATATGATAATCAATCAAACCAGAGAATTGAACTAATGATAATTTATAAGTGCGCACCGAAACGTGGCGGTAACGTTGATTTAAATTTGCGGAAATAATACTTTTTTTTCTATAAAACGTAGAAAATACTAATGAAGTAAACTATAAAAATTCTTAAATAAGATCACAATTTGTTTTCTTGTAAGGTTTCAAGTACTTATTCATTAATTTTGAAGACAATTTTTAATTTCATGTCGAAATAATGACTTAAATCGGAAATAGAAGTAGTACCTAAATATAAATAATACAATTTGTTTGCGACACAATTAAATAAAATTAAACAAAAAAGCAATTTTTTTGTGTTTAGGGGACCGATGGATGGAGTCTACAAACTTACTTAAAAATAGCTATTAATAAATACAGTTAAGGGCAAGACAGTAGTCAAAATAATTTCTAATTCGGGCGGAGCTAAAAGAAATAGGCGTTAACTTTCAACTCATAAAAATATTCAGTCGCACGGCGGCACTAGTCGCCGTACCACGGATAGCATCGCTAAAATTGTAGAGTTTCGTGTGCTATTAGAAGCGGCAGAACAGAAGTGTACATAACAACATTTTATCTGCAGTTACTGCGAACCTATACGGTAAAAAATATCATCGCTTGTAAGTATAGAAATATTTAATAGATTAAGCGAAGCGTGGTCTCGGTGGAGGTCTGAGCAGTGTATATTTCCCAGTCATTATCTCGATTGCCTGATCCGATCTTCTTGAAATTTTGTTTGAAAGGTGCCTATCTTCCATATCAACATAATTTGTAAGTAAAAGTCTTAATTGTTTGGTGGTTAGTAGAGATAATGAGATCCATAAAACGAGCTTATAATTTAAAATTGTAGATAATATTTTAAAAACAAAAATGGAACCGACTTATGTTCCTAATAAGTGTGAAATTACTTGTCAAAGTTGGTACCGTGTTAGTTCAAAAGTCAGTATTGTGCTCAAAAAAGTAGTTCGATTTCATGAAGCGGTACGAAACGTAGCTTGTATGTATAGAAACTACACATAAAACAGTACTAATACAGTAAAGACATTCAACCAACCACCGGGTTGGTGCGGATAACGTCCTTGAGCATATTTGTGCCTGTAGGACTTACATTGTACCTACACATGTGTTTTGTTGTTCTTATTCATAGTTCTATGTATACATTATGTGTTCCTTACTGCTCCAACATGTTAAACGTTTTGGGAAATAAAATTATTATTATTAATTATTATTATTATGTACGATAACGCTCATGTAGAAAAAGCGAAAAAAGTGTGTCAGTGTTTTGGTAAGCAGAAAGAATTGTGTAGACTGAAGGGAAAATGGTGAGAATGTGTATTTAATTTTAAATAACCTTGTTTACAAAAAACTGTCAAATAATTTGTGTTTTGGCTTACTGTAATATACTTACCAACTCTAAAACAGAAACTTACAATTTTACCTTATCATATTTCTATAAATCTATAGGTGAATAAATGTAATGTATAGGTATAATTTCAGTTATAGAAAGTCATTATGCAATTTTAAAGTTTATTTACGAGATTTATAACTCACTGAACTCAAGAACTCGTTCACAATTTGTGTTACTACAAAACGTTAATGGAGCACTTTATACTTTCGTTTATTCCCCATTGTATTACAAATCTAAAAAATAATTACATTTACGTTTCTTATGTAACCATAACTTTTTAATTATTTGTTATGTACTTATATGCTAACAAGTTTATCAGGCAGTGTGTCATTTATTTTTATGCAGTATGAAATAACATAGCTACAAATAATAATATAATAAAAGTTCAAAATGTTTATAGAAGTATTATCCCAATACAATGCTCAATACCAAAGATAACCGTAATGAAACCACCATATAAGATTCACCCTACCGCTACTAAAAGTGCTACAGGCAGAATCACACCAAGTTTCTGAGTCACATTGGTTAAAGAACCCCACTCGTAGGTGCTTCGGTTATCGCGGCTATTCATCATGGAGACATTGGAGATTTGGAGATTGGATTTTGACATTTGGAGATACGGAAAATACTCCCAACTTCTCAGCCTTCGGCCTTGCAAGTTCCTGCTCGGCTTAGACTGCACCCTCACCTCGCACTCGCCCTTCGAAGTCACGCACCATCCATGCTCTAAATGCAATATGATAAATAAGAAGAGCAAAATGGCAAATCCAGAATGATGTAATTCAAGATAGCCACCATAACGTACTCCAACCACACTGAAGCTCAACCTTACTTCAGCGGGATCGCACTTCAGCACTTTGTATGAATTCTGCTATTTTGGATTTTTGTTGCGTGTCATTTGAGTGCTCTCTCGATTCCCTATGACATTTGTTCAAAACTTCTTTACTTATCTGTAACTGTTTACGAGATACGTCATCTATCTTCACTTGGCAGACGTCATTTTATGATTTCCCATTATTTCTATATCATGAAAATCACTTTGTTATTTTCGGTTTAGAATACTTTCTTTCCCCATGACTCCTTCCCATTGAACAATTTAAGCCAATGGTTTCAAAACATCTATGTATGGCGGCCATCTTGAAAAATTACATCATAAGAAATAATTTCTTAATTCCAAATAACGACGCTCTAAGCAACCCTATCTGGGTTGCTTAGGGCGTTTATTTTCAGCCGGATCAGGGCATCTTGAATTTTGCCTGCCATCTTGAATCCGTCATTTCGGTTTTTGACAAGTCTCATTCGACTGCTGCCATTAAAAGTTATACGGGAAGAATCGTACCGGGGTTCTTAGTCACTTTTCCTAAGGAACCCCACTTATTATAATAATAATTATAATAAAAAAAAATTTAAGCAAAAAAATGGAACCGACTTCAACACCCAAAAGTGTAAAATAACTTGTTAAAGCCGGTACCATGACAGTTCAAAAGTACCTAATATCACAAAATTTTGCGTATGGTACCGACTTCGACAAGTTATTTCACACTTTTGGGTGTTGAAGTTGGTTCCATTTTTTTGCTTAAAATTTTTTTCACACTTTTTAGTGACCCTTGCCACTTACGGGATCGATTATCATTCATTTTTAACAACTATATCATCAAGATAGGTAAATATTTTTCAGGTATTTTAGAGTAACTCAAAAACGGCTTGACCGATTATGATGAAATTTAAAATGGGACCAAACGACAAGCATCACCTTTGAAACAAAAAAATAATTTTCAAAATCGGTTCACTCAGTCCAGAGTTCTGAGGTATCAAACATAAAAAAAACATACAGACGAATTGAGAACCTCCTCCTTTTTTGGAAGTCGGTTACTTAAATTATAATAATAGTTCACATAATCACTTTTGCTATGAAACCATCTACAGAAGTTACGGTTCAAAAGTTACGGGCACATGTCTTTATAGGTAGGACGAAAGAAGAGAGTAGTCATACAGATGTAACACAAATTTCAATCCGACTAACTACCTACTAAGTAACTATTAAAGTCAAAGTTATAATAAATATATAACTTCCCTTTATTTGAATGATTGAATATCTAAATTCCTAGAAAGTAGTTGGTCGTCTGGGAAAGTGTGTTAAGTGCATTAGAAATAAGTTCTCGTTTAATTGTACAGTAGCTTATAAATAACAAAATGAAATATTTTACTAAGGGTTAAAAATCTAGATACCTACTAAAATAGAAATGAACAATGCCGTGTCTGAACTTTAATCAACTCGTTGTTATAAAGATTTTATAAATCAATATAAAGAAAAGTACTTATCCAATATTTTTTTTACTTGAGTTTCAATAATTTATGACTTGCAAATTAACGTATGGTAAAAAAATATTGTATATTTCGTAAAATAAATGCACAAAAATGATGGCGTAACGAACGGCACAGATCCCACGTCCAAACGGCCCGAGCGCTGCGGGCAGACTGATTTTCGTTGAGATTTCTTCTCGCGATCACGCAATTTTGTGCCAAAAATTCATAAAAATGTTTTCAACACAAGTTGTTAAGTAGTTCATTAGAGTATAGTATTAGCTATTTTTTAAAAAAAGAAACGATGCAATTACATCAATAATGCATCTTAAATTAATAAAAAACAGTCTAAAACGGGTCGCCGATTACAATTTATTACAGAAGAACTAATAAGTTTTAGTAAAAACTAATCAACTAATTCACTCAATAAAGAATTAAATAATATGATATATTTTTTTCGCACTTTTTGAACGAATAGTTTCGGTAAAAGAAGATTCCAAAAGTGCGCGTTTCACTACGGTGATCACCTTAATCTGTTGCCACTGCACACAAGAAGTACAGTCCGCTCAGAACATGTACAAACACTACAAGGTTCTTCTGCTCTTGATATTATAGAAGTATAGCGTTCTAGTTATGACGGGCACGCCAGACTAGAGACCACATCCCTACAGATTCTTTGACTGGGTAGATTTTTTAAAATATGTTTATGTTATTTTTGCCTCTAGCGATCACCCACCCGCGTAATGACCACAGCTGATGTCACTTACATTTATGTAATTGATCTGTTAAGGGACAGAATTCTAAAACCAGATGTTAGATTTTGTCCCCACTTCTCCTCGCGTGTTTACTTCGCGGTGTACATGGCGCCACGTCCGTAAGTCAACGGTAATATTTTATTTGATTAAAAATTTAGAGCGCTCTCTAGTAGAACTAGTAGAAACTATCTTGTCACACACGAATGTGATGTGTGCTGAAGCGCCATCTAGTACGCATACATGATACCAACCATTAGTTGATTGTATGCTGTAAATATCATAGTGTGACAGAGTTAATAAATTTACCATACCTACAGTAGAACAAGTTTAGTCTTGATTATTACCAACTTGTTTGATTTTTGCAGTTTTTGTGTATGTTCATTTTTAATGAACATGAACTATGGTTTTGATGAACATGAACTATGTATCTACTTTGATGCAAGGCGTAAGCTGTTACACAAAAGATGGTTTATTTATTACAAAAACAAGTATATTGTGTAAAATTTACACAGAACATCATAAAAATTTTTTTTTACCCCTGATCAAAATACAAATAGCGGGTTATACTATTGGGTATTTTTAACTGACTTCAAAAAAAGGAGGAGTATCTTAATTCGTGTGTTTTTTCTTATATGTTTGTTACCTCAGAACATTTGACTGGGTGAATCGATTTAAAAAAATCTTTTATTGTTTGAAAGCTGATACTTGATGTTTGGTTCCAGTTAAATTTCATCAAAATCGGTCAAGCCGTTTTTGACATACACTCCAATAACTGAAAAATATTTACATATCTTGATGATATAGTCGTTGACAATGAATGAAAATCGATCCCGTAAGTAGCAAGGGTCATAAAAGAAGTGTTTTTTTTTTTAAATAAAAATGGAAATGACTTCATCACCAAAAAGTGTGAATTAACTTGTCCAAGTCCAACACTAGTACCACGTGCACAATATTGTGATAATAGGTACTTTTGAACTATCCTGGTACCGACTTGAACAAGTTATTTCACACTTTTGGGTGTTGGAGTCGGTTCCAATTTTTGTTTTTTTTATCAAGTAGCGTAGTTCATTCAGATCCTGGCTTTGTTTCCGCTAACAATCAAGGGTACCTGCTCGTGTCATTACTACAAGTCATATTAAGATTTCACTAACAAAAAATCACATGGAGAATGTAGTAGGTAGGTACAGTTATTGTTTCAATTTGTTAATAATAATAAATACATCTCGTGGATGCTATTGTGTAGATGGGTGGAACAACAAAACTTCTAACAAAATAATACCATTATTGAAATCACCCAAGGAGAAAGATAAGTATTTTGTTTGAAAATTTATTACTTTGTATTACTATTCATACGTAATACCACAATATTACATATCGATTATAAAACCGTGGTATTACTGTTATTAACTGTATTAGTCAAAGATTACGAAAGATACGTTTATGTTTGTAAACGACACCCGTGCTGTCACTTGATGTATGTACTTGTATAGGTAGATTATGTTGCGAAGATGCACCGGAGTGCGACATAAAATCGGACATTCTATGAGAGTAGGGCTGCCATCCGTCCGGGTTTCCCTGGATTTAGCATTTTACCAATAACCCTGCATATTAATCAAAAAAATAATCGAAAGGTGAATGTTTCGAGATTTGTCTTAATAGACTCTTTGTGTAATAGTGTATATCAACAATGCGTCGTTCTTCTCCTCCATTTTCTATACTAGAAAAATAACAAACTTTTATTGATTTTCAAATAATATTTTTGGTGTCCGATATTAATCGCCGGTTTTCGGTACGCGTATCAAAATTCAATTCATCTGACAAGCCATCACAATTAACAATCCGCTAACTTTCAACGGGTTTCTGGAACGCATATTAATGAAAAATTACAGAACACCTGATTAAAATGCTTGTTTATCTATGATAACATGAAATTTGAAAATGTCGTTCAAATTCATTCATTCTCTAGTGTTCTGTCTTTTTTTAACACATAGCGTTGTCTCTTCTGTTTTGACATGAAATTAATCCCAAATCATTTTTGGCATCACCACCGTTACTATGGTTACCAATTAAATATGACGGATGATCGTAAACGTAAAACAACAAGAGAGAGGAGTTCGAAGCGTTCCTATTTGTCAAAATACAAGCCCATTTGGGCATTCACATCCAACAATACTATTTGCGCTCGGATTTCTAATTGACAGAGTCCAGTCGTGCGAGTGTACGCTCTAATCCCTAAAATGTCAACATTGATGGGTTATCGCTAGTGGAATTATCAAATTTCATTAATTTTTATGAATCCAGCAGTGATAGCTCAGTGGCTTTGGCTATGGACTGCCGCGCAGCAGGTCCATGGTTCGAATCCCGCCGCGGGCTTGAGCTTCACCGCATGGTGGAAGGGCATTTTGTGAATGCCCGCCTGGCTAGCGACCACCCTCAAGTAGAAAATCTGTCGCCAAGCACCTAACGGTGTGTTCCGGCAGCTGTCCTTGATAGCCAGAGTAATTCTAGGTTAAGCCTGTTAACACCTTCGACCACATCATCACTTACCATCACGTGAGATTGTGGTCAAAGGCTTACCTATCAGCTACAAAAAAAAAAAAACCCTTTATCCTCAATACCATCACGATGATTATAATACTCTTTAATTTTATAGTTATTATGTCAGTAATAGTTTATTGATAGTGAAAGTCACTAGCGTACGTGAAAATGTGCGTGTTTGTCTCCCCTTACTTGTTGCTTTATATCGTAAAAATCGATTAAAATAAAAAAATGATGAGTGGCATTTTTTATTGCTGCTAGGCTACGCTTTGACTATAATCTCACCTGATGGTAAGTGATTGACGTCTGATGATGATGAAGTCAGTAGAGAAGAATAGGCAAGAACAGCCGTCGTAACATACCATTAGATGCTTGGTAATATATTTTCTACTTGAAGGCCAACAACTATCAAGCCTATCAATGATTCTAAAAACTCCCGCCCTCGCATCATGCGGTGAAGTGAAAGACCGCGGTGAGATTCTAACTATGGACCTCCTGCGCATCAATACAAAATAATACCACTTCTAACATCAACGTGAATATGTTGTAGCCGCACATCAGAGCTTTAAACCATATCTTAACGCCCTTAGCCGAAAGGTGTTTTCTCAAAGAGGGTTGGGGTTTGGAAGGTCCATAACCTACTTATCTTGGAAATGCTTTTGTTGGTATTACAATCTACCCAGCTGCGGTTTGTTTAATGGCTGCTATGGTTATTTTATAGCACCCTATTGAGTAACAAATGAGCAGCAACACTATAATCACGTAGTCTTTAGTAATATATTTACGTAGTTCTATAATCGGACTCTTGTTCTAAAGTCAAAGTCAAAGTCAAAATCATTTATTCAATTTAGGCGTCTACGACGCTCTTATGAAGGTCAATTACAAATTTTAATATTGAAATATACTACATTGTACTGCCACGTTCAGCCAACAAAAATTATAGAGCCACTGCTAGAAGAACGGGCAAGAAACTTGGGGCCATTCTTTTAAACGTTTTTTAACAATGTGTTAAGTACATACTATATAGTAAAATTATTACAATACTTTATTTACATTACGTAGGTGACAGGCGCTAACTTGGCAGAGGCGAACCAGTCCAAGCATTTTTGTCGTTTAAGTAATCACAAACTGTGTAGTAAGATTTCTTTATCAAAATATTCTTCACATGCAACTTGAATTTTCTTTCTATGAGCATTGTAATATGTTTGGGCAATTTATTATAAAACCGCTATTTTATCTTTATTCCTAGTGTTATAATCGTGATTGTCACTGTTTGATTTAAATTTGCTTAGATTTTTACGAACATACATAATATTTTCAAATATATACAGACTTGGTAAAGTTAAAATATCAATTTCTTTACAAAGATCTCTCAGGGATTCCCTAGGATCCATTTCATATATGGCTCGAATTGCACGCTTTTGTAAGATAAAGATTGTCTCTATCTCAGCAGCAGCTCCCCACAGCAATACACCATAAGACATAATACTGTGGAAGTACGCGAAATAAACGAGCCTAGCAGTAGCTACGTCTGTTAGCTGTCTTATCTTACGAACTGCATATGCAGCAGAACTAAGTCTTCCGGATAGATCATGTATATGTGGATTCCACTGTAAAGTTGAATCCATTTTAATTCCCAGGAAGACTGTCGCATTGTCAAAAGAGAGTTTTTCTAGGCCAAGCTTAATGTTTGGTTCAACATAAGTAACATTTGGTAAAGAAAACTTTAAACATTTAGTCTTTTTTGAATTTAAGAGAAGATTATTAGCCGCGAACCACTTAGAGATCATAGATAACACATTATTGACTTGAATAAGTTCACTATCCCTCCTATCTACTTTAAAAATCAGGGAGGTATCATCTGCGAATAAAACTATATCGCAGAAATTTTTAACCATGCAAGGCAGATCATTTATATATGTTAGAAACAGAAAAGGTCCTAAAATTGATCCTTGCGGTACTCCTATTCTTATCAAAGACCCGGAAGAAGTATTGCCATTTATTCTAACCTCTATACTCGCTCATCATACACACCGCTAGGGAATGGAACACTCTGCCTGAGTCTGTGTTTCTGGTTAATTACGTGAATAGGTATCTTCAGGGTAAGCGAGCTGCATCATCGATGGCATCGTCACTTAACATCAGGTGAGATAGTGGTGAAGTGCTACCCAGTACCTTCGGTATGAAAAATAGCAATATGTGTTTTTAGAGTAATCATACTTGATATAATTCTGTTCTTGTTCTATCTTATCAGTTATTAGAGTAAACGTTGTAGGTAGGAATGCTTAAAACTATTTTTATATATTTTTACGATATCAAGACGTTAATCTTAGAATAATTGGTCGATTTTGGGCAATTAGAATTAGTCAGTTTGACAAACCGTTAACGTACCGTAAAGCTTTTCAGAAACCCAAAATTGAAATAATTGTCAATTAATTGGAGATTTGACATTAGTGTTGACAAACAGTCACGTGAAGTTTTTAGCAACCCAATCTGCGTATGACAATGGATTAACAAGCATTTAAAATAATTTGTCGCTGATTTGCGTTTCAGAAACCGGGGGTAAGAATTTTATTGGTAAGTAAGTTATGGGATAGTATCAATAACCAAGAAGCATCCTCCTATCCTACAATATATGGGGTTCTTTATATGGCTACCATATGTTGTTTATACAACACAGAAGATGTAACATTTAAAAACATAATGGCTATAATGTGTATAATTTTAACTTTTGTTGAATTACCGGCCGCCCCTTAACACCAAAACGTCCTGGGGAATACTCTCTTTGGTAGTATATCCGCTACACTTTGGTTATTAAGGGCGTTATAGTTAAGTCCCCTATAATGCACCTTACTCGATGTTCTTACGTAAGTATTGGTATGGTGCTAATTATTTCATTTTCTTTTAGTCAGTTCTTAATTATTATGCTATTCAAGAAAACCATGGAAAGTCTCATTCTAAAGCAGAAGCTTAGGCTTCTTCTTTTTGTATTAAGTTTTCATTTCAGAATTTCATTATCTCTATCGCATCAAACGTTTACGGCCATCTTTTTACTACTAATTTATATGTACTAATATATTACGTACTCGATAATACCATGAATATTTCAATAACTTTCCATGTATGAAAGTTTGTGTTTTCTATAGTAGTGGACAGAAGGACGGTGTTTACTCAACATAGCTTTGTTACTATGTAGTAAATTAAAATATAATGTTGTTCTACTGTAACTATTACGCTGTGGCAACTCGTGTCCATCCAAGACATACTTTTTCGAGATCTATGAAAAAAACGTGTTCAGGTAGCTAGATTAGGTAGTACCTATTTAATGTTCACGTTCATTAGATATACTAAACTCTCTAATTATATGAAAACATGGAAACTCGAGATACCTAATAAATTTGCAAGCATTGTAATCGTAAATTGAATACGCGTCAGAAAACTTAATTATACGTAAATATAATACGTATCAAATAAAAAGTAATACAAATAAAAAAGTCACCAAAAAGAATCTAGGTATGTGAGATTCGATCCACGGTACTCGATCTTCTGATTCGACTTCTGAAGTTACACACTATACAATCATTGGCCAAGGTGTCGAAAATTACACACATATCGTTTATGCCTTACTGTCAGACACATTATATTGGTCCACGTACATACGTAAAATTATTATTGTATTATTAAGAATTATGTCGTAAAATTAAAATTTGACCAAAAAGAATCTCTTTACGCTGGATTCGATCCACGTGCCTCTCAATTGCGAAGCGATGTCACTTACTATGCGCTATTTGAACGACGATTGATTAGTCGAAAATTATGTACATAACCTTTGTGCCTTATTGTCAGAAACTGTATAAATTAATCATGATCCATCTAAAATAATTCATTTTTCATTCATTACGAAAAATTCTGTATATTGCTTATAATAATTATTTTAGGTAGCTAAAGTTGTACCTACGTCTTGTAAAATGTTTGAAGTGTTTATTTTATTGCGTTAGGGTTCACAATCATATGATAATTTCATTAATATAAGAGATATATACATAGGTACATGGAGAAAGGAAGCCATAGATGCATACCTTATTATGTCCATCATGCGTTTTTGACGATTTTTATACATCTTTTTTGCACTCCCAAAGCGTTTATTTATAATTTTACCCATGTTTTATTTTAATTGAGATCGCCGAGAAAAGTGACGCAGGTCCGACGCACGACGCGGCTGACCGCGATATGAGCGAGGATGATAGCAATATACGTAGATCGCTGGAGTAAATAGTGCGACATGATGTTAACGCTTCTCGGAATGAAAGGGCGTATGTGACATTTTGTAAACAGGCTCAGTACGCATTAACTGTGCTTTTATTGGATTAAAATAATCAATGAAATTTATTGTACTTAAAAAATCAATATTTTAGAAAAAAAAAACAAATTTTAAAACACTAAAATCTGGCGGAAAAAGTAGGAATCCTCTATTTTCAGAGGTGTTTTTGAGATTTTTTTCTATCGAGCCAATTATTAGGAAACATGTTTTGAAATCGATGAAAGTATTACTTATATCCTTGAGTATCGTGTATTTAAATTGCAGTACCATCCGGTACCTGGTTTATGAGATTTCCCATATCATGTTGGCCCTATTTCGTAATTTCCGAGCCTTAAGAACGACTAAGCAAGTTCAACTAAGAGTGCTTGAAAACGTTGAGTTTATCATCATCAAGAGATTTTATGTCTGAAAGTTGGTATTTGTAATTAGGCACTAACAAAAGAGCTTCTGTAATTTACTTCTATAATTCTGTATTTATCTTCTGTAATTTCAAAATATGGATTTTAAATTATTGTTGACTAGCTTTCCGGCCGCGGCACCGCCCGGCGCCCGCGCGAATTTCGGTTGTCGCGCAAAACTTGCGCAGTTGGGTAAAAAGTATCCTATGTCATTCCCCGGATATTGGACTATTTCCATACCAAATTTCATCCAAATCGGTCCAGTAGTTTTAAGTTTATTCGTTGCATACAAAAATACAAAAAACTAAAAATACAAATATTTCTTCTTTATAATATAATTATTAGTGTAGATGTATGTAGAAGAAACAAATGTATACCTAATCTTCATACTGACTTTGATACGTATATCTACAAAAAATATATTCATGATCAATATACATTTCCAAAATAAAGTATAATTAAATAGATTTTATAGTGAGAAATGTATTTTCTTAAAAAACGCTTCAAAGAGAATATTTAATGTAACCGAAAAATGCTATTCAAGCATCGTTTTTGAACATGAAGGAATGTTCATTGTACCTTCAGTTCAGTTTCCCCAGAAAAGATGTTCTACTCAAAGAAGAGAGGGCAAAGCTGATCAAATCAAGTGTGACCCACCCGCGACTACATAAAAATAACCATACTCTATTGACTATTCAATCCATTCCATATAAATCTACCTAAAAATCAAGCAAACTGACTTATTCATCAGAAAACCGGTAAAATATTTTTAATTTCTCAAAGAAACCTTTGTTACCTTTATTTTAGTTTATCAGTCATTGATTTGCGTCAGCTGCCTCGTGTACAGTCGTAAAAGTTAAACCGTAGCTTGCGAAGATAAGGTAACTACAAACATATGCCCACCGACTTACCTACCTTAGTTTAGAGCTATAGGAAATTACCGAGCCATTGGATAACAAATGTTATAAAATGGAAAAGTAATCAAAATTGTTATAAAATGGACGAGACTTTTAAGAATTGCTTCGTATAACATTGTAGCCACCACAGTGTAATCGCCGGCTTCATCGCATGGTCGAATGGCATTTTGCAAATGCCCGCCTAGCTAGCTACCACCCTCAAGTAGAATGTCGTCAAGCACTGAACAATGTGTTCCGGCAGCACTTCTTGAGAGCCAGAAAATTACAGGCACATGAGACTTAACAACTGTAGGTCTCAATAAGACGGGCGCAGTTCAATTCGTCACATGGCGAGAAGCATATGTTATACCATAGGCAGAGGTTAATCCGCTCCACATCAGGTGGGCCTTGAGCTTGATCCGTCAAAATCAGATAAACAAAACATCTACAATCCAACTCTTTCAACCTTTTGAATCTTTAAACTTACCGTTTTGCTGACAATCGCGTAAAACTTCTTTTTGTGAACTTTGACCCTGGGTAATTTTTCTCATCGATGAGGGCTTTTAGATTTCATTTATAATGGTGTTTTGAACAATCCTATACCAATGTTCAGCTATTTTTGTACCCTCGTTTATCTGAATTGACCGGACTATATAATTATATATTATATTTTACGTATGCACGTGTGTGATTTGTCAAGATAGAGGGCGTTTATTTAAGCTGTGTAGGCTCATTAAGTTATAAGATGTTTGGTAGGCGGTGATGCCATAATCTAGTCGTAGCTTAAGGTAAAGTTATTAGTGACTATTAGTTGAATAAGAATGGACCCGAGTTTCTTGTCCGTTCTTCACACATTGGCTCTATACATTTCTTTTGCTGAACGTGGCAGTACAAGGTAGAATATATCAATATTAAATTTTGTAATTGACCTTCAGAAGGGCGTCGTATACGCCTAAATTGAATAAATCGTTTTGATTTTGACCCAGTATAATTTACGAGTGACAATCTATATTTCACGCAGTACACTGAAAATTGTGAAAAAAAGGTTAGCATAGCTAAGTGAGCCTGAACAACATCATGACTGACCATCAGATGAGATAGTGGTCAAGGCTAGCCTATCAGCTATAAAAAAAATATGAAACTAACTTCCAATAGGCACTGAAAAGTTTATAAAACATATGAAAGTTGGATCATGATAATGTAAGCTCAGACGAGGGTTCTGAATCAGATACCTTTCAGTATTGGTAATTAGATCCGTATTTTTTTTCAATTTTTAGTAATACTTTTATCTAGACGCTGCTAGAGAAAATGTGTATAAGGTATACTACACTCGACACGTAACGACGCCTATTGAGTTACACGAAAACCAAAGGTTAATTGGAGTCAAGCGGCTGAATGAGCAGACCACGTTTTTATCAAGAGATCCATTGATATGGAAATGTTCTCTGATAGTATCTACTAGGCGGAATTACATTGAACACATGTATAGGATAATGGCAACCGAAGGTCGTATAGGTAACATATTTTAATTGCGTAACTGCAATCATACAAAGATGAAGAGAGCCTTATGTATTTTTACTGATATATAGGCTAGACAGTTACTTAAAGTCGAGAAGACCTTATGTATTTTTTTCATATCTTATAGATTCTAGCCTGCTTTCAACTTCAATCACATACGGTGATCCGGTCACGCTTACTATCCGGAATCAAAGACGCGTTTGACTTGAAGCGCTGGTAGCGAAGTTTGCTAAGTTAAGCAACGTCCGCCGCGGTTATACCTTGGATGGGTGACCGCTAGTGACATTATTGCTAAGCTCCACCTGCCTTCCAGGTTGTTGTTGGATGGCTTTATAGCAAAATAATGAGCAAAAAAGGACTCTGATCATGTCAGAGGATTATATCTGTAGGATAGCTCGCGTGTCGCCACTAATTGCTCCCGGACAGGAATAAAATAAAAAACAACATCTTCAACCACATCATCACTAACCAAGACAAAAGACCACTAGAGGTCAAAGGCTAACCTATCAGGTATTAAAAAAAAACATTGTGCAGTTACTCCTACACATTGATTAAGATTTGTCAAGTCTCAAAATAGAGAGCAAGAGATCCAGCTCCCATTCTAGCTTGCTTTCAACTTCAACCACATCATCTGTTACCAACAGGACTCAAAGACAGGTAGGTATACTGAAAAGAGACTGCCAGGAGGACGGATTCATAATTTTGTGAAATGTTAATATTTCTGATGAAGGAAATGCCAGTTGTCTGATGATCAAGGGTGTACTTAGGCATGTAGTTACGAAGAGAGGAAAGAAGTACCAGGTAAAACTATAGGCACAACCTAACAACGGGTAATATTAATAATATACAGTGCCACGTAGAACATGCTTGTGTTTTGCTGCTATGAATCCGAGAGTATTTACTTATTCTAATTTTAGTTTGTTAGCTGTTCCTGTTCAAGAATATAATGACTATGCCATATCGTTTTTTTGCATAGTGGAAGAGCATTTTGAGAATGCCCGCCTGGCTAGCTACCACCCTCAAGTAGAAAATCTGTCGCCAAGCACTTAAAAGTGTGTTCCGGCAGTAAGTCCTTGAGGGCCAGAAAAATTACAGGCACATGAGACTTAACAGTATGTCTCAATGTGACGGGCGCAGTGCAATTCGTCACATGACGAAATGCATCTGTTATAGGCAGAGGTTAATCCGCTTAACATCAGGTGGGCCTCGTGCTTGTTCCGTCACAATCACATAAAAAATACCTTCCGTAGGATGATCGTAAAAGGATATATTACATCGTATAAGCAACAAGACACTACTTTGACGTGAGTTTGGTGTTGCTGCACAATTTTAGACGCACAACAGGACTTTTTACCGTCTTAAAGCCTTATTAGCCGATAGATACCAACGAGGGTGTTTTCGTTGGTTCATGTCAGGATGGCATGTGATTGTAAATTCTTAGGCAATCCCATTATCGATATGAACCTGCAAAGATGAGTATATAGAGAATGCATATGCTAGGGAGTGTAGGGAGTCAGATGGTGGGCATGGTGGCCCAAGGCGACGCGCAGACGGATATCAGGATTGTCGGATCAGGAAGAGCTTTGCCTATACTTACTACACGGAGAAGATATACCTACCTATCTGTGACTTAAAGTAACAAACCAATAGAAATACTGTGGACAGCACGTTATACTCAAATATTCGCAATCGCGCATGCCCAGACATACGTAATAGGTAATCTGAGGCCATGCTTGCTTACAATTGCTTAACATTTTTATTAGCATTCGTTCAATACGCACGACGTCATGTCTTGCAGGTGGCAAAATATTGGAAACCATACAATGTAAAAACAATTGTTTGGCAAACTGCCCACCTGACATGAGAACACACATCGCATCATCCTACCTACTTAATTTACTATGTATACTCTGCTGGAAGACTAAAGTGTGCTATCTGAAATGACCTTGCTTTCGAGTAAATGTTTCTGTCATGTAGGTACCTACTTACTTATATGGATATCATGCACTTACCAAACGTGCGTGGGAATCTAGTTTCGTACATATTATTCGTAGTTTCGTCAACATGTAGGTACCGTACCTTCAGTCACAAGGGTGAAATACATAAGTTATATGTAGAACGTAGGTACCTATCGTAATATTAAGTACCAGGTTCAGGAAGAGGTAGGAAGGAAGTAGAATCATGAAGAAGCAGATATCAACTACCATACGGTTGTAGGGTCGAATTACATTAAAGTATCTGCACTTGCTTACCGTTTTGTCATGCAAAGAGCATTTTGTGAATGCGGACCTGGCTAGCTAGCCTAGCTAGCACCCTTATAGTATACATTATCTGTCGTTTTACTAACAGTGTTCCAGAAGATGTTCTTAAGAGCGAGTCCTAATCAGGGCTTATTTTTCTATCTTCATCTCTGACGATACAACAGTTGAGGTAGTGTCTATGCTAGCGTACCAGCTATGAAAAAGGCACCTACAGGTTCCCAAACCTTTTTTCCTCCTCGCTCTATATGCATTCCTGTTATGATACTTCCATTAAAGGAAACTTCTACAAGTAGATAGAAGGCTTTGCAAGGTTTCTGATCCTCTCTCTTTCATGTTGCAATTTCAATTCAGTTTTTTTACAGGGATAGGCTAGGACAGATGGTGTGATGATGTGGTTTAAGGTGATAAAGCAGGCATAGCCTAGAACGCGAACTGGCATCCATGGACAGCTGCCGGAACACACCGTTAGGTACTTGGCGACACATTTTCTACACTGTGTGAGTGGTGCTAGCAACCAGGCGGAAATTCGCAAAATGCTCTACCACCTTGTAAAATTGTGGGTAGGTAGCTGCTAAGTAGAGATATAGTCATGGATGTCGAACCACGGGCTAATTGTAATATTTTCCATTCTTCTTATTTCCAGTTCACAGGAGAAGAGAAGAAGCCCTCATGGCGGCTCTCGCTGTGCGGCGGCAACGCGGCCTCTGTAGCTGCCAGGGCGGGCACGAGGCTGCTCCCGCCCAAGATCAGGATCGTGTGGAATCCGCCCACCTCCCCCTTCCAGCACACGGAGAAACTGAGGCTGGTGGTGACAGCTCTCAATAGCGGTAAGAGGATCCTTAACCTAAAATATTTTCATCTCTATGAGTTCATACTTTTGTAAAAGAATTAAGTGGTATTTAATATTCTGTATACACACTACAATAGTGGTTACAATATTTGAGCCCTTTGAAGTAGATACATTAGGTCCGTGGGGGCTTGGAGCTGATCTTGTTTCCAAAACTTATATGAGCGCTTGGTCGCCGCGTGATCAATGCTGGCACTAATTTGGCTCAAACGGAGCAATGCTGCCAGCACGCTGGGCACGCCAACAGGTAGTGGGCTAGAGCATTTGGACTGTATGGGAGCCTGCGCTGGCCTGTAAATGTGCTTAAATGCTGTCGTTGTAGAAGCGTTGAATATAGTATGAAGTGCACTGTTAGTAAATGCACACCGCCTGAAAATAAAATACAGCTCATCACTAGGTATTATTCATATTAGAGCTAATCCGTTCCGTTTGCATTTCCAGGTGCGATGTGCAACGACGAATCTCAATTCACGTGCGGCGTTACCAGCCTGTGCATAGCCTCGTACTTAGTGTGCGACGGAGTGCGGCACTGCCCGGGGGGAGAGGATGAGGACTCGGCCGCCTGCGCGCACAGGAGGGACCCTCCACTGCTGGAACTGCTGCGGCGATTCGCTGCCAGGAACCAAGAGCTGCTGGGGCTGGACCAGCCCGAAGGCATGACCAAACCTTCTGTGATAAGTGAGTACAAGACGAGTATAGTTGGTCTTGCTTTAGTTCCAGCTTATAAGTAAAGATCCCAGGGTTACCGGGCAGAATTGCACCTTCCATATCAACTAGTAGGTATCGCATGAGGCGATCAAAGGAAAAATACCAGCAGATGGGCAGCAGCACCGTCTAAAGAACTTAAATCTTATACTGCTATCTTAAGAGGCCTGCCTAGCGTAGGCATTATGGCAAACCTTCCAAACAGTCTTGTTCAACTGTAAACGTCATGGTTGTAATAGTAATCCAGAGTCTGGAGCTGTGCCGGTATACGGCAATAGGCTCGTTTCCTATTTCATGCGACCAAAACAGACTAATTGAAGCAGAGATGGCTCAGTGGCACTGGCTATGGACTGCTGTGCAGCAGGCCTATGATTCGGATCCCGCCGCGCGCGGGCTTGAATTTCACCGCATTCTTCCTGGACATTTTGAGAATGTCCGCCTGGCTAGCGACCATCCTCAAGTAGAAAATATGTTGCCAAGCACCTAACGGTGTGTTCAGTAATTCTAGGTTAAGCCTGTTAACACCTTCATCACATCATCACTTACCATCAGGTGAGATTGTGGTCAAAGGCTTACCTATCCGCCGTAAAAAAAAATTAGGTAAGTAAACCTTCTGCGCCTCCTACTAGCCACTAGTCAAACTACTTTCTGCTTTTGATAATAAATGATAATTAATACTCAAACCCTTGTTAATGAATACCAATCATATAGGTACTGACTGATGTTATAAATGTCACGTTGCAGTGAAAATCAGCGAGAGCGAGAAGTCTTCGAACGCGTTTATGGAGTTCGCGGCGGCGCTGAAGCCGTACGGGCCGTGGAGCTACCTCGTGGTCGGCATGCTGGTGTGCGCCACTATACTCATGTTCTGTCTGGCGTGGGGTGAGCTACTGCTTCTTACTGTTTATATACTGTGGCTAGGAATTAAGTACGTTTCGTATTAAGAGTGTTTGAATATGTACGGGTATTGTTGCTTGACCCTGGACCCTTTCATTTGCCGTGGTAGTAGCAGGGCAAGCTGTGTGGCATGTCAGCAATGGACAATCTGGTTGATACAGTACCATTACATAACTCAATGGCGCCCTAGCAAATGCTGTTTTCTATGATAAATATCCTTCACAAATATTGTGTCACTGTGATATTATGTGTCAGCTGTCAAATGTGATAGCTGCCAAAGTCACACTTGAAGTAATATTTCTCGATTTTAATTTTATATTTGCGTGTAAAATATTCTAAAATTTACAAGGAACTAGGCATTAGATGTGACAGCTGTCAAAGAGTCTCTTGATGTCATATTTCTACGTTGTGATTTCATAATTGGTTTAATTCTTAATTTATAAAATTCACTAGAAAATAAGTTTGAGATGTGAGAGATGTTGACATCTGCCATATCTAAGCTTCACTTCGCTTTAGATAAGTATATCGAAACAACTTTGAAATCGATTTCACTTACGGTAAATCAGCCGATTAGTTTGATATCGACCGGTTTCGCGAATTTCAGAATCGCTTCATCATGGAGTACGTGCGCTCCTGACCGCGTCCGAGCATGTACTGCATTCATGACGTCAATGAAATAATCATGATGAAAATTGTTTACAAAGATATGAAGTTTGAGATAGTGCTTGAAATTTCGAGAAATATAGTTAGTATATATTTTACGATGGCTTGAAATAATATTGGACACGTTAAGATGCTTAGTTAACATAATAAAGGTAACTGCAGTTACGGTACGACCCTAATAACTTCCGTGAGATAAAAAAATATATAATAATTTCTTCCTTTTTTTGTTTGTCACATACAACTTTTTTAACATTACAATAAAATGTATGTACGACATACTAACATTAATAGAATATTTCCCTGTCAATGATCTAAGTAAATACTCCTTGTCTTGTTATTGTTACGGTTTTGATAAAAAACAAACTCTTTCAGTTATAATTGTGAACACCAACTTCAAATCTTCCTCCAGATTGCCACCGCCGTCGGTGTATAAGTGGTAATGAAACGGGAGTACAAAACTGTAAACTTAATAATTAAAATAAATTAACCTACAATAATCTTAAATGGTACTACGTCAACAATAAATTTGCCACAGTACCCTATCAAAATAGATTTGCAAAGCAAGGCGATACCATCAAAACACCCGGTAGCAGCACAAACGTTTTGGTTACCATAGGTATTTTATACTCTACTGTCCATACCAGTACCAGTGTCACAGATCTCGTCCTTCTTAACACTGCACTGCGCACGTATCTGCCGTTAATTTCTATCTCGTTTAATTTTACTTGCAACAGCGCGCTTTACACCGAAACACAGTGTTTTAACACATTACTGCTTCAAAGCAGAATATGTGGCAATGCGGTGGTACCCTCCAAAACTCTTGCTAGACGCACTTACCACCTGACGTTAGCAATATAAAAAAATCTACCATCAGTACTAATATTATAAATGCGAAAGTAACTCTGTTTGTCTGTCTGTTACGCTTTCACGCCAAAACTACTGGACCGATTTGAATGAAATTTGGTATGGAAATAGTTTGAGACCCGGGAAAAAACATAGGATAGTTTTTATCCAACTGCGCTAAAAGAGGTTAATGTTTTTGCGCGATAACCGACATACGCGCGGGCGGAGCCTTGCCCGGAAAGCTAGTACTAACTACTAACATATGCTTCGAAATGCTTAACCAAAAATGTTGCTGTTTCTTTGGGGAAATCAAAATATTATACCTAATTGGTTGGGTATACTGTAAATTGTGTGGATAGTTTAGGCAAAAATCCTTAGAATAAATAAGATGAAGGTTGGTCACTTTCAGTCTCATAGTTGCAGAGTCTTCGATGATGCTTCCTCATATTCGTTTAATACCTGCTGCACGGTAGTCCATAGATAGCTATTTCCACTAGGCCATCACCAGTACACTGTATCAGCCGGATTGTCCACAGCTGAGCACAGCCTACCATTAACATTACGGGGGGTTTGGCCATAATACCCACGTTTGGCAGGCGTCTTGGGTATCGCAGTTAAAGGACCAGTTCTCCAGTAGGTCGCTGCTGCCCACCTTCCGGTATTTTACCTTTAATCCGACCTTATAGCAGAGACGTTTAGTGAACGTTACTTACTCACTTTTGATCAATAAGAAAGCGAGTATAAGTTTGAGATATGACTCACTCATCCATCACGATAGCTCATCTGGAATATAGGAACAGATGGACACGGGCTCGAATCTCGCTAGTTATTCAAATTTTTCGTTTATTTGTAATTTTGTAAGCCCATTCGCTTGGCAGGTGTTAATGCAAAAATTACAATGATAATACTTTCTTGTTTCAATATGCTGGCACCTATTTGCCTCAACTAAAAGCATTGCAAATCTTGCAATTGAAAAATTGCCCCGTAATGCTGCCAGCGTTCTGGGCACGCTGCCAACTGGTAGTGGGCTGGAGCATTTGAACTGCCTGAGAGTCTGCAATGACTTGTGGGTTGTCTAAATGCTTTTAGTGTAGTAGCTATAGTAATTGTATATAGTTCGTAGTATTTTGTTAGTATTTTTTTTGCTGATAGTTAAACCTTTGACTACTATCTCACCTGATGGTAAGTGATGATATGGTCGAAGGCTTTACCTAGAATTACTGGCTCTCAAGGACAGCTGCCGGAACACACCGTTAGGTGCTTGGCGACAGATTTTTTAATTAAGAGTGGTCGCTAACAAGCCGTGCATACACAAAATGACCTACCACCATGAGGTGAAGCTCAAGCCCGCGGCGGGATTCGAACCATGGACCTGCTCCGTGGCAGTCTTTACCCAATGCCACTGAGCCATCACAGTTAGTAGTAATATAATGTTTGAATATAGATTCCTCTCATTAAAGTGACATATTTTGTGTTCAACAGAATGCTGCTGCAAGCGCTCCAAGCCATCAGACACGCCGATCAACATCCCTCCATCGTGCATCGACCTCTCCCCCACAGTCTCCGTTACAGCAGCCTCCCAACAAATCTTCACCCAAACTCCCCCTTCACCCCCTGACTACGAACCCCCTCCCTCGTACTCATCCCTCTTCCCTAGAGAACTAAAGTCTTCCCCCACGCCTGTGCCACACTGCTCCTATCAAGAACCTCCAGATTGAACGACATTGTGTTCATAGTTTTTAGATAGTATTTTCCAATTTAGTGTTAAGTCGTTTTTAAGTTAGTGCCAAGTCAGTCTACAGTACCAAATGAAACCTTGTAATGTTCGTCATATAATACTAGCTGCATTCATAAAGTTATAAGTAATGAATAGATTCAGGCGTTACTTAGAAATCCGTATTTAATAATAACAAAGATGTTAAAAATATTTTAGAAAGACACTTAAAAAATGTAATCTAGTAACAATTTCGCCTAATTTTCTTGTTAAACCGACGCGATGTCACAAACGCCACGTGGCCAACCCGGAAGAATTTTCGACGCGTTTCGTCTCTACACGAAGCATCCTCAGGTCTTGACGTTCGAGCGCACGATTGAGAATTCTATTTTATTTTTATTTATTTCTCGATCGTACGCTCGAAGTGTAGGTGGATATATTTTTTAAATCTTTTTCTAATATATTAATTTAATATTTTCTTAAAATATTTGTTATTATTAAGTTATAAGTATTTGTAACCCTTTTTGTTCAAAACGCGGGATTGTAACAGGTACTATCATCTTTATACATTAGTCATAAGTAGTCAATGACATTGTTAGTGTAAACTCTATGTAACGCCACTCGATTTAACGACAAACTTCCTAAAGCGTCGAAATCACGTTGATGGGTTTAGCTTGTATTCCAGACAATGTTACACTTTATATAGCATTACATCCACTATCAATAACGACTACAATTAAGTACTCAAAAATAAAAAGTACCTTCTAAGTTGCCAAAATTAGTAAAAACTGCGCAGCTTTATACGTTCTTTTGTCGCTTTATTATTCTAGTCCGTAATAAACTCGACTGTCAGCATTATGCATACCGAACTTTGTAGGAAATTAGGCATTTATTTTACAAATTGGGATTGCTTGCACGTGTAGACTGTTGTTGACCATGAATAATAAGTAGGAGTCGTGGATTATCAATACGTTATCATATTTTTGGTTCCTCACAAACTTTTTTCTTCTCAGCATAACGACTTTAATATTTCTTTATAACGCCATAAAATGCAATCCCTTCAGTATCGTTATATAGAGTTTACATTGTATTTAAATGTCATAGTAAGTAGTAGACTTTAGATGAGCATGTCACAACACAAACTAAAGACTCCAGATTGCCTGGACCGATTTCGATGAGATCTTCTTTCATCGACATTTCTGTATCAATGACTACGTCAGCAACTTTCCTAGCTAGGTTTTTGAAATTAATTATATCAACAAGATCGGTAATTCCCGAGACTACAATACAGGGAGATATATCACATTTATTATCATGATTTATGAATATTGAAAAGCTTTGTTAGTTAGGTAGACATATAGGTAAGGTAGATATATAATCAGTTATCTACTTATAAATTACTATTACAACTCAGTGTTTTTTTATTAGATACTATTGACTGTGACGGGCAACACAAAGTTGTATTTTTGTGTGAAAAAAAATAATAAAGTACAGGGATTTTTGATCCCAATTTGACATGTAGGTGTTAACACTACATTACAAATTTACGAGACGAAAAAATATAGTCATGTGCGGGATTCGAATCCGCGTCACTGGGGTGGATGAGAAAAATTCTAGTAATGAATCATGTGTCATGTTAGCTAGTCAGAGCATTCCGCGGCTATAGGAGTGGATGACTCGAGTTCGAATCTCACACATGACTATATTGTTTCCTCTTCTAAATTTGTAAAGTAAAACGCAGAGCATGCGTTATTGCAAAATAAAAATATTTAAAAGTTAACACAACATACCCAAACTGACCTATCACAAACATTCTATTATGTCCATACTGTAACTATTAGCTAGGCAGGTGCTATCCAAAATGTGTAACTACAATGTATGCCAACTTCGTCATATCCATATAATGCTATAGCACAGAATAAAAAGAACCAGAAGAATCACACAGCAATGCCATTCCAATAAATAAGCGACTCTATCTACCAAGCAATAAAGTGCACTTCAGCTCGCAAAGCACGGAGTACCTAATATTTATATTCACCTACAAGGCATCTCTCTTTCTATCGCATAGTAACGCATAGCTCTGATCTCTTCTGACGCGGCACGCACTGTAGAAAAATCCCGTCCGGACGTGTGCAATTTGATCCAAATTAAACGATAGGATAGCTTACATTTCAATTTATAGTTGTAATTACCCGTGCGAAGCCAGGGCGGGCCGCTAGTAATAACGTAGGGCTTTTTAACTTCAATTCAGTGTCATATATCATCAAGAACCGGTCGCTTGGCAGAAGTTTTAGGTAGAATAATTATAGAGATCATTATAGAGACCATCGACAAGTACCTACCTTCATCCCGAAAGCAATATTGAATCTCATACATTAAATGAAGTACCTATTGCATTGTTACACTTAGGTAAATTTGGTAATGTCAAAATATATGGAACAAGCATATTTCAGTCATTCTTCACGCTTTTCCATTATTATTTTTATTATTTAGTAAGTACTACTATTGCAAATATTATTAGGCAGGTAATAATAATAAGTATTCGAAATAATAACTAGAATAAAATAATGAATAACTTTTGACAGTTTAAGAGTATTTTAAGTGTGTGTGGGACCAAATACCTAATCATAATCTTTTGCAAAGCCTGTTCCACAGATTTGTAACATACAAGCTAGGTCATTTATATAGGAGATAGGTACTCAGGTTTATCAAGCAAGATACAGCTACTAACTGCTGTCTTCTATTATAAGCTTTTATTTAGTTGTCCGTCCCGATGCTTTTCATTAAATCTTGCAAATTAAATTTGATCCACTTCCCGGTTACCGATTGAGCTGAAATTTTGCATACATGTGTAAATAGCGTGACAATGCAATGTTATGATGAATGGGGCTGATCTGATGATGGAGCTGGAAGGTGGCCAAAGGAACTTCGCAATGAAACGACACAACCTCATCGAGGTTTCATTTGAATCGTCTTGACGAGTATATTTTTAAATTTTTTGTTTAATTTTTTAACAATAATATAATAAAATATTCTTTTTAAAAAGTTTTTTTTATAGAGTAAAGCTTGATATTTCAATAACAATGTTTTGTGATTGAAGTACATAACGACGTAAGTATATACACGTCTCTCGTATTGTTTGTAAATATCTGTTGTTCCTACTTCTACAACCTAATAGATAGCTACTAGAATATTAGATTAATAAGACCCCTTTACTCTATATATTTCTTAGTCTACGCAGCCTTCTTGATATTCTCTCAAAGGTCATATACCCCAATCAAAATTGTATAGCTATGCGATTTCGAAAAGACCTAAGTTTAATAGTATCTTTTTACTTAGCAAATAATATTACCTATCTCCAATACATATAGCCTTATTTTAGCTTTTATGATGGAATGAACAAAGTTCTGTGAATCAGGCCATTTTCAACCCTCTTTTTTGTGTTTGGCATTTCTAAGGAATACCTGTGTGTCTTGCAAACATACTCGGATCTATTAAATTATACTCAAAGCTCTT
Organism: Plagodis dolabraria; assembly: GCA_963854805.1. NCBI lineage: Eukaryota > Metazoa > Arthropoda > Insecta > Lepidoptera > Geometridae > Plagodis > Plagodis dolabraria. The sequence continues at coordinate 35,287,499 of OY978441.1, read as the reverse complement.
CGCTATATGTTTTACTTGGCACCAGATGACATGCCATGCTAGTCTCTTTAATTTATCTGTCCCTTTGGTGCTTCTTTCAAGCTGTCTGGTACACATACTCATTCCTTATCTTGTGAATACTAGTAACACATGCTTTCATCTGCCTCTTTGCTGCACTTGGATACATTACAACAGGTCGTGTGATAACAAAAAAGACGAAGAAAGTTAGGAGTTATCAGCCACACGCAAGTCATGTGTGGTTCCAGAAACCCATCGTCATCCACCATCCGTTTGCAGCAATACCTACCATGTTTCTCACTCGCGGGCAATGAAATAATTGAAATTAACGAAGCCCTTTTTCTACAACCAGCACAGATATATTCATATGGTGCAGGTAGGATTAGGTGCCTAATGACAGTGTTTCTATTGTACGAGTAGACTCTGTTCTGTTAGTCTACTGAGGATGTTCGACAAGTGTCTGCTATATGCTATGCCAAACATATGTATGACTATATAGTGTGAAATGAAAGTGATAATATTAACTACTCATATGTATAATAAAAAAATTACATGAAAAATATTAAAAATATATAAATATTTATTTAAATTTTTGTTTTATTTTCCAACTACATACTTATCCTAAGTATTAATAAATGCTTTATAGATTATTCTAGTAATTTTAAAAAATCGCATTATGTAGTATTGTGTAAGTGGTAGGCAAACTAAATTACTGTCTATTTACTGATAACTGAGACACTGCTGACTGCACTGCGCTAGAAGTTTATTATCTGACATTTGCCCATTAATTCCACTAGCTGCAGTGCTCTTCATGCCTAAACAAAGCTTATTTACAGTTACACAGTGCCTGCTGCTTCAAAGCAGAATATCTATTACTATGTTGGTATCTACCAAGACGGCCTCTTGCTAAAGAGTAGATGGTACCACATGCAGGGACTGATCAAGAGTTCTGACCGCTCTAGGCTACTTATGAAGACGCTCCTCTGCCAGATGTGTTACGGTCGGCCTAAGAAGTAATATATTAGTTTCGACTTTGTTTTCTAGTGTGAAAATTTTAACATGGTTCAGATTGTTCACCTATGAATTTTCATTATTTCGATCTGCAAGTGAAAGTAACGTTACTTTAATCTGCCCGACATTCGACCTAAGGGTGGCTAACCATTTTTTAGCTGGCCCGTGACCGTACCTACATACTTAAAAGGCAAAGCACTTGATGCAACCAAAATCATGACAAGTGACTGCATGGACGGGATGCGTTCCTTTTTTGCATCCTACCCATGGGAGCAACTTTATTTCTTGCCGTATGATCCAGATGTCACTGCTGACTATGTTGCTGATGTAGTGCTGCAAGGTATGGAACACTTTATTCCATATTCTGCAGTGGCCATCGGTGGCAGATCCCAGTCCTGGTTTAGCCGCTCTTGTAAAATGGCTTGGCTCTTGTAAAACCTCTGGCCAAAAACGAGAGCGTTACCAAGCTTGGGCCGATTCAGTGGCATCTAAGGATTTAAATACTAGCGATCTCAAAAACAATATAACTTCGCCTCCAGGTCCTTCAAAAGAGTAGTACCTAATCGCAAAACCGAAGTCGGAGCATATCGGCAGAATTGGCGAGAGATTAGCCCGCCTTCCTTCAGGAACACGTGCGTTCTGGTCTCTTGCCAGGGTTGTCCAGAGGAATTTATTGTCAGTCATCTCTACCACCCCTGCACAGAGAGAATGACACATTGTCCCACACAGCTAAAGAGAATCCGATCGTCTGGGCTCTCTCTTCGCGTCTAACTCGACTTTGGATGACCAAGGCACCACCGACTATACCATGGTGTGATACCTCGATGCCGGATACAATTTTCCGGCAATGTGCAGTACACTGTTCTCCTTGGACATTCATTAGTCGAGTGGGCCAGATGGCATCCCTCCGATAGTGCTGCGGACTTGTGCTCCAGAGTTTACACCAAATCTAACGCGGCTTTTCTGGCTCTGCTACACATCAGGCGTTGTCCCAAAAACATGGAAGAAGGCTTTGGTGCACCCGATCCCTAAAAAAGGTGACCGCTCTGATCCGTCCAATTGCCGCCATAATGGTATGTCTGCAAAGATAATGCAAATCATTATCAACAACCAGCTCTTGCAGAAAGCACCAGCTGATTTGCGATCGCCAGTACCTACGGTTTTCATCGCGGTCGCTCAGCTGGTGATCTTTTTGTATATCTTACGCATCGATGGGCGGAGAAAGTGGATTCCAAGGGTGAGGCATAGCGAAGGTCTTTGATCGCGTGTGGCATAAACCGCCTCTATCGAAGCTTCCTTCCTATGGGCTTCCCGAGAAATTGTGCGAGTGGATCTCCAGTTTTTTGGCAGCTCGAAGCATCAAAGATAATCCTTTTTCGTGCTTTAGCGTTTGCAAATCTTTCCACTTTTTTTCAAATATAATCGTTTGTAAAAAATAATTTTCTATGGACATTAGAGAGAGCGCTGCAAGTTTTTGGTGCCGGAGTGTGGAGCACAAGTTTGTTTTTCTCTTTGAAGTGCTGAAAAAGACCTTTGGCTGCTGTAACGCTTATTGTCAAAAAAAATCTTAGCAAATCCACATTCAGTAAAATGCATGAAATAATAAAAAAAATATACTGCCTTTGGAGTTCTGGCTGAAATAGAATACTCGGCCACGGTGTCAGATTTTAAAAACTGCGCCAAAAGGACGCATTCTTCTGCTAAGATTTCTTCTAAATCAGTGGCATTTAGCTCTTTTGCTTTGCTTCTAATAAATTCACTGTCGTCTAGTTCATGCAGTTTCCATAAGAAGCCAAACTTTGTGTTTTCTGTATTATAAATAATTTGCCGGTTTTTAAGTGCACTTTAAGACAATCAATAGCTGCATAATAATTATCAACGATGAAATATCGTCTCCTTTCTAACTCTATGTACCTCGTTTTAACTTTCTACGTTTCTTTCTTGTAACTACATCTCTTTTGTATGTGGTTACTTCGCATCTCTTTCTTGCCTCTGATTCAAAATTTTCGAACTATCCAAATAAGCATGTAATGTCTCATATAGAGTAACAACGTTAGATAAATGAACAGAACTTGCTTTTGGCTGCGCACTAACAATTGCTGCGCTGTTGCCAGCTCACTCACAACTCGCGCGGCCACCAAGCGATCGGAGTAACAAGTCAAGAGTTTTAAGAACGCTTTTTAAAATTTATTGTTAAATCAGGGACTCCGAAGGTTTTTCAGTTCACAGCGCATTTAGTTTTAGTGTTGTCTCGGTCTAGTTGATATATGTAGGGCAGATGCAATGATGCTAGATAATATAATAGTGCATGCGAAGACACGATTTCATCGCGCCCCTCTGATCCTCGCGCCCTAGGCTGCAGCCTAATTAGCCTAACGGTTAATCAGGCCCTGACCACATGGTAATTGAAATGACAGCAGGACCCTATTGGAGGAGAATAGCAGCTAAGGGTACTCTGAAGGATAGCTAGTTGTGACCTTTGTAGCTTTGTAGTGTCAAATAGGTACGTGTTACGTCCAATAAGTACCCCTGTGGTCCTTTTTTTTTTTGCAATACGCGTTTTGCCCAGTACGCTTTAAGTCAAACTGTCAAATACGCGTTTTGTCCATATTTTAACCAATATACCCAGGTAAAAAAATCTTAGAATATACCTACTTGTTTGCCCAATGAAGACTAATACGATCTCATATATGCGTTTTGTCCAATAATTGAATTATTTTTTACAATAACTAGACTTAAAAATTACTTTTAAGGATTGTTATTGTATTTACGTTAGCCTATCGGTAATTCTTGTGATAAAATATCCTCAGTTGTTGTGCTTTTTAGTACCCATCGGCTCCAATATGTGATTATTCCGGCGGATAAGAATATTGAGTTCGTTGCTATAGCAAGGTTTAGTAGTTTTGTTTAGCAGTTAGGTAGTATTAATAGTAAGGTTTAAATAAGCCTCAGAATGGCACATAGAACAGTGTCAATTCATAATACCTAGTTTCGATTTACTAAGTAGATTGAAGGATTGTAATATAACTCACACCCTAACAAAATCATGCAACTGGAACAGGGTGGTCAAAATAGGACTTGGCAATAAACTGGAGATTGAAGGTTATGATTTAATAGTACCTATGCAATTGATTGATGTTCGTTTCCACTGTCAATTTCAAGCTTGGAGTCGATGTACGATATTCAAATAATTAGTATAAGAAATGCTGTGCATATTGTAATCTTTGTTTAATTTGTTAACTCCCTTATCTCCACGTGATAAATGCTCAAATAACAGCATACCAGTACCTCAATAACTATTATGCAGGCCAATGTTACTCAATTGTTAAGTCAGCGAGGCCACATGCCAGCCAATCTTAAGTTATTGGGCCTATTAATATATTGTTCCAGTGTTGATAATATAGGTAATTTAATGTGCCTGCTTACCTAAGCTTATTTTTTGTTTCTAGTGATATACTTAGTAAGTACGTCATTATATTACAATCTAGCCAACAATACGGACTAATGAGTAATTTTAGTTTGACTTAAACTGCTAAATAGAGTAAAGTTAAGAATGTGTCCATTAGCACGTATCTTATTGTCTCTATTAAGGGGAAGACACTATGAGTTCTTGTGTTCTTTATATGTAGCACTCACCCTAAGCATATGATCACACCTCCGCATCCCCAAAGGGCATGCAGAGATCTCATGTCAAACCCATGTTTTTATCCCTAGAACTACTGAAATTATCTATGTCAGAAAAACTCAATAGGTAGAACCCAAGAATTTGAATTTCCAGTGATATTGTATTTCACCAATGAAGCAATCAATAAGGCAGGCATTGTTCTGTGTTGTTCAAACTTGGCAGAATAATATTAAACCTACTTCACATTCATTAGTTATTCTACCACCTTTATGAAAGTGGGAGGGTTGAGTTTGGCCAAATTTCTCTTTTACCAGACTTTCAATAAAGGCCCCAAAGTATATTTTGAGAGAAAGCCAGTTTTGCAAACAAATATTTGGTTTTATTTAGCAGGCTTTTCACAGACGTGCTTTGGTGCAGGTAGGTATTAAAAAAATTGGTAGACCATAGAAAAGCCCTCAAATGCATGACAGATGGAATTTTTCTTAATTAAAAAAGTAGATAGGTAATTGTCTTTTACTTTATTGATTTGCTCACTGCTGACATTAAGACAATAATTATTGATTTGTTGAATTACATTGTCATTATAATATTATCATGAATACCACAATAAAATAAACCAATACCAATGGGTATCGGTCCTGTTTATATGTTCTGAAGTCCACTACTCTATTCCCCCTTTTTTTTGCGAAGCTTCTTCACATTTTTATCATTTTCTCTACCAAGTTCAGTAGATATATATATTTTATGGCCAACTCTCAAATGGTTTAATAGATTCTTCCTTCTGAAGAATTTTTTCTCACAATGGTCACATTGTAGATTTTTATCCAGGTGCCGTTGTTTGTGCAACGCCAGCTGAGTCTTGTTATCCATAAACTGCCCACATATGGTACAAGCAAAGTTGTCTGCAGTATGTCTCTTTTCATGTTTTGACAAACAGTATGGACTCCTAACTTTGTGTCCACAAATTGTACAACTATAAAATTCTTTCTTTCCATGTGCATTTTTTTTATGCACAGAAAGTTCCCCCGCTGTATAAAATGTAGATGCGCATATCTCACAGGCATATGCTTTAACTCCACTGTGCCTCTTCATATGAGAAAGTATAGAATTTCGTGTCATCATTTTGCTACAAACTTTACATGGAACTTTTTTTTTATCATGCTTCTTTAAGTGAGCCCAGTAGTGAGTCTTACCAAGAATTATGATACCGCAGATTGGACATGGTTTTTGGCCCAGATACTTTTCATGAGCCCGCTCTTTGTGTGATCTCAACGTTGAAGGTCGTGAAAATGCTCTTGTACATAAATCACATGAATATGGAAGATCAGTAGAGTGCACAACAAGATGATTGATCATGGTATGGTTAGATGTAGTAGTAAAGTCACACTGTTTGCAATGTAATATTTTAGATTTCCCTTCTCCTTCAATACGCATTTTTGATGCATTTTGGCAGGATAGAGAAGGTCTTTTCTTATGATTTAAAAATGCTTTACAAGTTTTAAAAACTCGCTTACAGAGTGGACATTTATATACATCATGTACCCTCTTCCAATGGACTCGCAGTTTACATTTACTTTTGAAAAAGTTGCCGCAGTCATGGCATTCTAATTTCAAATCTATAGCTTTGCTTGGTCTTTTTTCATTTATAATTATTGGTTCAGCAATGTCCGCTACTGAGACATCTTCATCATCTGACTGGACATCGTCATTTTCTATTTTTATGTCTTCAATGTCTAAATTACGAAAGTTTTTTTTGGTATCTTCACTCACTTGAGAATAATTATAGGTTTCATTATCTAAATAACTATTATCCAACTCGCGTTCACCTTCCTCTTTGAATATGACCTCTTGGGCGCCAGAATTTTTAGCAGCAATTCGTAAGATGTCATCTGATTTCTCACATTTTATCTTGAAGTTGTATGCATCTTCAAGTTCCATAAAGCAACTCGTGCATATCATACTTGGGAGCCCATCATTTTTCTCTATATTTACTTTAGCAATCGCCATAAGTTTGCTAGATAACAATAAATCGTCATATTTTGTATCTGTATAAAACGATTCAGCATTCTTCATAAATAAATTTAAGCATTTATCAGTAGTATCGATTTCGTTAATGCATACACGACAAATCAAAGATTTTTCGTCCATTCTGTACAATTATTCCACATAAATATGTCACTTTCTGTATATTATTACTTTGTGATGTCACATCACAATTTTTATACAAAATAAACAGTAAACAGCGGCAATATATACAATGTTCAACTTCAACTTGAGCGCGTTCCGAATTTCCGAACCTCGGTTAGAGCACACTCGGAGTGTACTCGGAGTGCAACTTTTCACTCTAACGTCGTTCACGACCTTCGGGTAGAGCGCAACTTTTTAACTATCAAAAGAGGTCGTTAAGATATTGAATCTTTAACTGACATGACCTCGACATTTCTTGATGAGAGTATTATAGGCACTCTTTTATATTTTGCAGGTAACGGTAGTTATTGCTTTTCAAACATCATAAAAAGTATATAAATTTTGTGAAATTCCCCGCCAAAAACAATATTTGAGGTTATGAAACAACCGGTCGTTCGGAACCTTCGAGTAAGTTAAAGCAACCAAACAACGCACTCTGACCCTCAGAACGCGGCCCTTCTTTTTTGTGGATGGCTTCTGTGGTGTTGCCACAATTTCGCCAATGACGAGTCGCACGGATAGAGTGGGAAACAAACGAAAGAGACTGATCGGTATAATTAACAAGTGATCGATTGCTTAATTTTTGTTTCAGGATAACTTTTAATAGAACTTAGGACAACATATGATATGTACGATCAAACAAATATAATATCTAACTACATAATAATATATAAAAAACATACATCTAGAATATACGCCATCAGATTATTCATAGCTTACTTAATTTTATTAATTGAAATACATTTACCAATTATATATACATATGGAGTAAACACAAGTGACAATAGACTTGGATTATAATCTCAAAATCAAGAAATTATTTTGTAGAAAAATGTAAGATTATCAAATAATTTAACACGCCGACATTCATGTTATGATCAGAAATTCATATAAGATTCGCATAGACTATGTAAGAATGGTGAAGACATATGAAAAATAGCACTTACATGTGATACGTAAGGTGTTCCATATTTCGTTCTGTTCTGTTTTTACAGCCAAGAATTCTGCATTTCAACAAGTTTGGTTTAATTTTATTAATTGAAATACATTTACCAATTATATATACATATGGAGTAAACACAAGTGACAATTTTTATGGATTATAATCTCAAAATCAATAAATTATTTTGTAGAAAAATGTAAGATTATCAAATAATTTAACACGCCAACATTCATGTTATGATCAGAAATTCATATAAGATTCGCATAGACTATGTAAGAATGGTGAAGACATATGAAAAATAGCACTTACATGTGATACGTAAGGTGTTCCATATTTCGTTCTGTTCTGTTTTTACAGCCAAGAATTCTGCATTTCAACAAGTTTGGTGGAAGCAGCCGCGTTGAATTTAACTTACAATTTACAATACACACTTCAAAATCATTGTTTAACACGAAAAAAGGACACTTTCAAGCACCGAATAAATTTGTCTGCCACAAAACTGCGTTGTGGCAAGCAAAGAAATCGCATACGCCGAGCAAGACAAAAAAAACTGATGCTGTCTCTTTCAAACTAATGCAAGCGTATATATTACCATTCTTGTCTCACAACCAACAGAATATAAATGTCTTCTCCATATTTTCTTCCTCCTAGTGTCAGGATCAATTTAAGTTCGCTTTGAGTGCTGGGCTAGCTGTCAAATGTGACAGATTTTACAATAAATAATAGATTTTGTACAAGCTAAGCCAAGGATCAGTGACATACTGTGTTAACATCGCTTAATTACGTAATAAGCCCCATTTAATAAAAATGTACACAATATTTTATCACCTAAAAACATCGCTGTCAATTCCATATTTTGAATGGAGCGTTAGGTCGTTTCAGGTGCCTTGGAGCAAATCTAGCTCGACCAATATTTGCAGGAACGCGCCCCTGTAACGGCGTGTATCCGCCTGTAGACCAAAATTTGTCTTTGCCGAAGGCTAGCAGGAACGCACCCCTGAAGATATATAAAAAGCATGGTACAATAATATACTATGCCAGGTATGCCACTCCGAGACCGGATGTCACGTAACCCAGACACAGGCATCGTCATCACTTCAATCAACGGCTGTCAAACTGTATGCCTATTACGAGGAAATTCGGGGGCAGTAAGTAAGTTGTGCCGCCGCGTTCCACCTAATGCAACTATAACGTTATTTTCGATATTTTCGTCCACATTTTGCGTTTCTCTTGCAACGATTGTGATTTAATTTTGTGTGATCGTTTGTAACTGTTTTCTCCCCTGTTCTGTTTCGGCTTAGAACGCTAAGAATGCCACTAAATTTTGCCCATTCCATGTTGATGGGTAAAGATAGTAAAAATGTTATATCTGTCAGTTGTGACAGCCATCGCAGTACATCGTATCAAATGTACAATAATATTATTTTTGGATATTAGCTTTGCAATTCAAATTAAAGCTTTTTTTATTGAATTGTCTTCTCATTATGGTTAAGTCTGTTTCAGATATAGGTAAGTTAGTATGTTATTTTATTATACCTACTCGTAGTTAACAGAAATGAACACTATACTCCGGCCGCCGAGAGAATGCGTTTGACAGTTCGTTTTGTGAATATATTTTCCCCAGTTCAAAGTAACATAGACAGTTTGACTACATAATATTGTATTAGTCAGGAACCGAAGTATATAAAAATAGGGAAAATATTTTATTTTACTCCATTTACAAGCCACAATGCCAATAAAAACACGTTTTTATATATCTTCAGGGGTGCGTTCCTGCTAGCCTTCGGCAAAGACAAATTTTGGTCTACAGGCGGATACACGCCGTTACAGGGGCGCGTTCCTGCAAATATTGGTCGAGCTAGATTTGCTCCAAGGCACCTGAAACGACCTAACGCTCCATTCAAAATATGGAATTGACAGCGATGTTTTTAGGTGATAAAATATTGTGTACGTTTTTATTAAATGGGGCTTATTACGTAATTAAGCGATGTTAACACAGTATGTCACTGATCCTTGGCTTAGCTTGTACAAAATCTATTATTTATTGTAAAATCTGTCACATTTGACAGCTAGCCCAGCACTCAAAGCGAACTTAAATTGATCCTGACACTAGGAGGAAGAAAATATGGAGAAGACATTTATATTCTGTTGGTTGTGAGACAAGAATGGTAATATATACGCTTGCATTAGTTTGAAAGAGACAGCATCAGTTTTTTTTGTCTTGCTCGGCGTATGCGATTTCTTTGCTTGCCACAACGCAGTTTTGTGGCAGTTATTCGGTGCTTGAAAGTGTCCTTTTTTCGTGTTAAACAATGATTTTGAAGTGTGTATTGTAAATTGTAAGTTAAATTCAACGCTGCTGCTTCCACCAAACTTGTTGAAATGCAGAATTCTTGGCTGTAAAAACAGAACAGAACGAAATATGGAACACCTTACGTATCACATGTAAGTGCTATTTTTCATATGTCTTCACCATTCTTACATAGTCTATGCGAATCTTATATGAATTTCTAATCATAACATGAATGTCGGCGTGTTAAATTATTTGATAATCTTACATTTTTCTACAAAATAATTTCTTGATTTTGAGATTATAATCCATAAAAATTAAGGAGTGTTCTTTTGTCTGTCTGTCTCGCTCTACTATGATGAAATTTGTTTAAGGAGAAAAGAGAGTGTGAACATAGATCAAAAATTATACCTTTTCGAATTATAGCAATTTTCGGAATACCAGCTCATGACCGAAGATTTTTACCATAAAAGTGAGTAATTTTGTATGAACCACTTTTGACCAATTATGCAGTAAAATTAACGCAATTAAATTTTGATTTGCAGTTTTCATAAGGAATGCTGTCCTTCATCGTGTATGGATTCAAGCAACTGGACGACAAAATTAATTAAATTAAAAATTACACAATTTATTAATTAAATTGTAAGTGGTGCCAAAATGTTGAATCTCGATGTTATTCACACATATGTTTTATATACCATTATTACTTTGTTTTATTTAAAGTGCACACTATGAAATATTATAGGTACGAAGGTTTGTATGAGTTTGTTACTCATACAAACCTTCAAGTCACTCAACGCCGAAGTTTTTAACGAAATTTAGCATATAGATTCCGTAGGACCCGGATTAATAAATTGGCTACCTTTATTCCGAGATATTGAGCATTATCGGGGGACTACGATATAACTATTCGACGCAGTTGAGTCCACAAGCGCAAGCTAGTTATCCAATAGTACCATGGGTTAAGTTATATATATATTATGCCATAGTTTTAAACTCTACCAAAAAATATTCCGTACATTTTCAGTTTTAGAATCATGGTAATTTTCTAAAACTAGCTGACCTGGTTTCTTTGCCATTAAGGCGGACCGTTCAATCTGTAGCGAGAAATTCAAAATTTAACAGTCTGTCTACTCGTATTTGTTGCGAGATCACATTTGTAGGTATTTAATTTACTCAAATCAGAGATCCTTTTTGGAGTATTTTGTTATTGTATCTTACATGTATGTATCTGATTTCATATATTTCTCTAGTAATCTGCAAAAACAGTTAAGAAACAATTATATATTTGTAAGTTATGATGCCAAAATACTTTAGGGTATAATTTCCGATTTGCGCAATTTAAAAACAATACAAACACTAAAGTTATCCGATCTAGCAACACACATTAAATTTTGAATACCCCGATATAACAAATTGAACGGTTTAGTCCACCTTAAGCAAGTACCATGCAAATGTATTTTTTCAGTAGGCGCGGCAATATTTTTTCTAAAAGCTTCATTGCAATTTGGGTAATGTTATGGGACACTGGCAATTCTGCAATATAAGGTATTTATACTCTGTCTTTATCGGGTATACGCGCATAGGTACTCCATCATAGATATTCTTCCTCCTAGTCCTGACAAGATTTGATCATACCCGTTCCGGGCGACCTGTCAGAGCAAATTTTGCTCCCTATGGCCGAATTTTTACTGCTGCCAGCATGCTGGAGTGCGTTCCTGCTAGCCTTCGGCCAAGACATATATTGGTCTTAACGCGGATACAGGCCGTTCCAGCACTCTGATCGAACTTAATTTAATTGACCTGACAAAATTTGATCATATCCGTTCCGGGCGACCTGTCAGAACAAATTTTGCTCTGCCTGGCCAAATTTTTACTACGTTTTGAATCGGCCAAATCTTGGCTAGCTGTCAAATGTGACAGATTCTACAATAAATAAAAGATTTTGTACAAGCTAAGCCAAGGATTAGTGCCATAATGTGTTAACATCGCTTAACTATACGTCATAAGCCTTATTTAATAAAAATGTAGACAATATTTTATCAACTAAGAACATCGCTGTCAATTCCATATTTTGAAAAGAGTTTTATAGGTCGTTCCAGTTGCCTTGGAGCAAATCTAGCTCGACCAATATATGCAGGCACGCGCCCCTAATTTCGCAGGATTTGCGGAGGTAAATCTAGAATGTGCGGAGGATGTGTAAATGTAATACTATACAGATCTTTGATTGAAAAATATTGTACACAGAGGATAAAATTATACTATTTTCTAATATTTTAATAGTACCACGTTTGACGTTTTGTTTCATGTTATTTTTATATGCGTTTCATTTTAAATTGAAATGAAAATGCATTCGTATTTCGTAAGTAATATATTGATTTATTCAGTTGTGACAAAAATATTAACGAAATAATAAAGAAGAAAAGAAAAACTTTTTTCTTTCGGGGGTAGTTGTTAGTTAAACATCAAATAATTTGTGCAATATTTTAATTTCAATTTAAAAATAGTAATTTACATTTATTTTTTATAATCTATATGTATAATTAAAGTTTATACTACAGTACCTGCCAGGTTGTGTTATCTGAACAAATAAACATCAATTAACTTACATAAATCACAAATTTGATTTGGGCACTACAACACTGCACAAAATGGAGGCCATCAAGGAAACAATTTCCCAAATGAACAAGATATTTACTTGAAGCTGGCTGAATTTGAGGAAAGACAGGTCAAACTCTCTTCGCCTTCATCTGCTGATGCTGCTAGTCTTTCTGCAGACTTCTCAAATTTCAAGACTTTTGTCATCAGTGCTCTCCGTACACTCCAGACACAGGTTGAGATAACGTCGTGTTATCTTCTCAAGCAGCTAGCTGCCTCAGGTAAAGGGGTTTCAGGGCGGTGCCCTCTTTCCCCGGCTCTTCTTCATCTATGAAAATAGATGAGTCTCTTGTTTGACTATGTCAGGTGTCATGACTCGGCCGCCCGGCGGCCACTATGTGTCTGGGCGATTACGGATCCCGCTGGTGGGAAGCCCAGCGCGCCGATCAGCGACCAAGACAGTGGTCGCCGGGGGTTTTGTCATGTCAGTTGTGACATCTTCTTCTTCTTGGATTCTTGATTGGTCTTGTGGGATTATTTCTCTTGGTAGTGGTATCGTTTTCTTGCCTCTGGTTATTTCTGGCGGTCTCGCGTGAAGCGGTGCTATGCCTCTAATGTGGGCGTGTCCCGAGGCGTCTGCTCTTTCGAACATGTTTGTTGAAAGGCGTGTTATGAAGGCTTCTATGGTCTCAATCTTGAGGTCGCGGGCCACCGTAGAATTCCGCACATATCGCGGTGCGTTTACGATGGTCCGGAGGCACTTGTTTTCGATTGTTTGCAATCTTTTCTTTTGTGTTGTAGATAGCTGGGCATACCACGCCGGGGCCGCGTAGGTCAATCTTGACCTGATGTACGTCTTGTATATCATAATCTTGGCCCGGAGTGGTAGCTTGGATTTAAAGAGTGGATTCAGTTTTCTTACTGCTGTTCTGGTCTTGTTAATTGTGGCGTCAATGTGCTTTTTAAAGTGGAGGCCTCTGTCTATTGTAACTCCCAAGTATTTAGCTTCTGTCTTCCATTCGATGTCTTGCCCCATTAGCTTCACGTTTTTAGGTAGGTTGCATCGGCTTGTGATCAGGGCTTGGGTCTTTCCTATATTCACAGAAAGCCTCCACTTCCCCAGCCATTCTGGGAGGGCGTCTAGGGTTGGTTGGACTCTTGCAACGGCATTTTCGGCCTTGAAGGATGCCGCGTAGTAAGCTGCATCATCCGCGTAAAGGGCCAGCTTCGCGTGCCCAACGACAGGAATGTCGTTGGTATACCACGCGTAGCAGAACGGGGAGATGCAGCTACCCTGTGGCACTCCCGCTAAGACTGGTTTCTCAGTCGATATGGCGTCTTCAACTGCTACCACTATTTTTCTGTTTTCCAGGAAGGATGCTATTATTTGGACGATTCTCCTAGGTGCAGTTGACATGGATAGCTTATAAAGCAGGCCTTCGTGCCATACTTTGTCAAATGCTTTCTCCATGTCTAGGAGAACCGTCACTACGTACTCTTTCTTGTTCGAGCAGACTGCCATCTCATTTATAAGCTTCGTTACTTGTAGCGTAGTGGAGTGTTCTGCCCGAAAGCCGAACTGCTCTTCCCTGGGTTTAATGTGTGGCGTCAGGTGGAAGAGCAGTAACCTCTCAAACAGCTTGGATAGTGTGCTTAAGAGGGTGATCGGGCGGTAACTTTCTGGCTTTCTTGTCGATTTCCCTGGCTTATGCAACATGATCACCTTGCCCTTTTTCCACTCTGTGGGGAAGTGGCTTGTGCGCATAATGCCGTTGTATATCCTTGTAAGGGCGGTGATCGTCTTTACAGGCAGGTGTTTCAAGGCTTCATTTGTAATCTTATCTAAGCCAGGGGCTTTTTTGGATGGCAGCCGCTTTATAAGTCTTGCTACCCTTCCTGGTGAGAAGAAAATTTTTTCCTCTGTGTCAGTTTCCTTTTCTGCGGGTGGCTGACTGAAGTACTGCAGGAGGTGCTCTTTTACAGTCGCTTCATGTTCTGGGTACTTCACTGGGTTGGGTTCAAATTGTGTTTTGAGGTGGGTTGCGAAAATCTCTGCTCTACTTTGCGCTTCGAACATTAGGTTCCCGTCAGAGTTTAGTAATGGTCTCGTGGGTACCTTTTCTGTTCCCAGGCTTCTGCACAGATGGTGGACAGAGGGGATTTCTTCACTCACACTCTCAATGTGTGCCTCCCATGTTCCCCCTGCGTGTGTTTGCAATTCTAATTTCACTTCTTCTACTAAAGCGTTCATCTTGGTTTTTAGTCGCGGACACCGAGTCATCTGCCACTGTAATCTTGTGTCTCTTTTCTCGCGAATGAGTTTCCTTATCCTTACTGGGAGGGAGGCTCTGCTCCCCCCCTGTTTGGAGGTGTGCGACGCTGTGTTGAGAGACAGTTGGATCGCAGTGGTGAGTTCTTCAGTGGCATTATCGACGTCTTCTGGTGTCGCTATAGCCCTCGTCTTAGTCCTGTCTTGGACGTTCGAGCTAAAAGCCTCCCAACAAATTCTCCGCCTCCCTGCGGGGGCGGCCACTCTGCTTGGGAGGTCCTTCAGTGTTAGCAGTACAGGTCTATGGTCGGATGGTAGGTCGGGGAGCACCTCCTGAGTTGGTAGCGTTTTATAACCTTTCAGTATGGTTAGATCAATGATATCTTCAGTTCCGATTTCACTGTAGTGTGTCGGATCTTCTGGCCCAATGACCTCATAGCCATAGTCCACCGAGTGTTGGTATAGCTTTCTTCCGTGGCAATCTGTTTTTGAAGAATTCCAGGTCGTGTGTTTTGAGTTGGCATCGCCGGCCATGAGTGTTGGCAAGTCTGAGTCTAGTATCTTTTCCAGTTCCGTTGTGTCCCATTGTGTTCTGGGCGGTCGATACATCGCGAACACTCGGTGGTTTTGACCGGCGATGTTTACAAGTATTCCCAGTGCTTGGAACGACTGGAATTCTTCTATTGGGATCAGCTGGTGAACGATTCTTCGGTGGACTATGACTGCCAGCCCCCTATACGCTCTGCCCTGTTCGTTGGTTTCATCTTTCCGATAAACGAAGTAGTTGGGGATCTTCAGTTTATTTTCCTTTTTCAAATGTGTCTCGCTGACCAACATTATGTCTATGTCTAGCTCGCGGAGAAAGTTGGTCAGCAGTCGTGCTTTCCCCGCGAGCGTACTGGCATTCCAGTGAATTATCTTAGTCCCGGTGTGATCCATTTTGTAGGATACGCATCAGGCCTTGGAGGGTTGCGGTTTCTGGATCGGTACCCTGCTGTACCGCCTCCAGGATTTCCTTCAATACGCCTATGGTCTGCCCGAGTGAATCCCGGCGAGGCGCTTGTTTCTCTGTGGCTTCTGGCCTTTTTGGTGGTAGCGCTGTGGCTTCATTTTTGGCTTTTTTGGATGCCTTCTTCTTCTTTTTCTTAGGCTGCTGTTGTGTGTTTGGTTTCGGTAGGTTAGCCGGCGCCATTAGTGAGGTAGGCGCCGTTTCCTCTACGGTCGTAGGGATGACCGGAGCGGTGCCTCGCCGGATGGGGATCGTTTCTGCGATCGTTCCAGCCCTTTTATTTCTGGTTTCTGTCTTGAACACCGGGCAGGCCGTGTAGTTGGCCGGGTGGTTGCCTTGGCAGTTGGCACAGGTTGCCGGTTCCTCTCGGGGGCGAGGGCATTCCCTGGCAGCGTGCTCTTCTCCGCAGCGTACACATGCCAGCACTCTGTGACAGTTGTGCGATGAGTGTCTGAATTTCTGGCACCTGTGGCATTGCGCTGGGCCTCTCTTTGCTCTCCATGCTTCAATAATGATCCCCGGCATCATTAATAGCTCTGTGACTTCATATATTGCTGGTGTCAGGTTCGGGGTTTTTTGCAGCTGCACATGAAATATGCTGCCGGGACGTCCTTGTCTGCCCTGTATGTTCTTGACATATTCCGGCTTAAAACCCTTCTCAATCAAGGCCTCTTCTATTTCTTCCACTGGCGTATCGGAGGGCAGCCCGCGGAGTGCCACCTTTAAACTTCTTTCACTGGGAAGCGAGTATGAAAACCAACTTATGTTTTCACTTTTCTCTAAGTCTGTGAGATACGACTGTATTACTCTATACTCGTTCTCGTCTGATGGATTGAAGCGTATGCCCTGTCCATACGGGCGTCCATTTGGTGCTCTGCCTATTCTTGTAGCTAATATCTTAAAATGCTTCGTCCAGTTGTCGATGCGTTCGACAACGAGCGGTGGGTATTGTGGTTTCTTAATGGTAGTCGGCTCTTGTTGGCTCTGTGGCATCGGCGCTTGGGCGGTTGGGGCGGGCGGCCTAGCTAGGGCGGCAGGGGCGGGCGGCTTTTCTAGGGCGGCGCCCTGACTGGGCGGCGGGGCTTTGGGGGCGTGGCTTGAAGGGAGTGGTACAGCGCTATGCTGTCTTCACGTGGGAGCGGGATAGCTTCATGCTGTCTCTGTCCCTCTTGTGGGAGCGAGACAACCTCTTGCTGTTGTCCCGTTCTTGCGCTTAACTGCCCTGGCTTTTCAATCTGCGCTGCTTGCGCGAACGTAGGGCGTTGAGCGGTTGGCGGCGGCGGCTGTTTTTGTTTGGCGGCTCTTTGTGGTTTAGGCGTCTCGGTTATTTCAATCTGTTTTGATCGTTCTGGGCTGCGCTCTCTACCGATAGTCCTTGTCTTGGTGGCCGGCGGGGTCACCGACAAGGACCTCGTGCGCGGGCGCTTTTTGGTCTCCTTCTTCTTTTGGGCATCTCTGCTGATTATTGACGCAATCACTTCCCTGTTTAAGGTTACAGGAGGGAGCGTAATAACCGCTTTGGCCGCGAATTCTAGTGCGATGCGGTCCTCTTCGCATGGTTCGGAGCCTTGTAGCTCGGCTTCCTGCAGTCTGGTGTACATGGACATCCAGCGTGTCATGCCTTCTGAGAAGAGGCCGCCGACTTTAATAAGCCGTTCGAGCGTGAGCATATCACGCTCGTACCACCCCTTCGGAGAAAGGTACACACTGGGCTGATGTACTGCTGTTGCGTCATCTGGCGACATGGGCGAGACGATGGCTTCTAGTGGAGGCTCACTTTTCTTGGGCGAGCGACTTCGCGCGTCTTGGGAGCGCTGGCCCTGAGAAGGGCCTTTTTTGCCTCGCTCGCTATGCGAGGTCGTTGGCAGAGTATGGGAACATGCCTTATCGGGATGGCCCTTAGAAGGGCCTTTGTTCGGACCTAAGTCCATGACCGGCGGCTATTGGGGAATTCCGCGCGCGACTTTGGTTCAGATACCACTTTTACATGATATCTGAACCGGCTCTCGTTGGCCAGATATCCCCTCAGTAGCCGTGACCACTGGTTCAATCGAAACAATTTTGCTCAGAAAATTGTCGAGATTGAGTATGATTTCAGCAGAAAGTCCGTGCGCATTCGGAAATGGCCGTCCGGTTGAGATAAATGCTAGGACGATTGACACCTTAGAGATGCACAACCGCAGAAAGGTGCTTCTTTTGCATGGTGTATCTGAGGAAAAGGCTGACATCTCAGCTGTCATCGTTGAGACAGTAGTACATAAGTTAAAACTGGCTGGTTTTAAGGCAGAAGATGTGTCCCGTTGCCACAGAATGGGTCGGTTGTCAGATACTGGCAGGCCTAGGCCTATATTATTCCAACTGACAAACTACTCAATGCGCATGAAGGTCTGGGCTGCCAAGAAGAACCTCAAGAGTTCGGATATTACGTTGTCCGAATTCCTTACGAAGCAAAGACACGACATATTCAAGCTGGCACGGCTGCAGTTTGGTGTTTCCAAGTGCTGGACGCATGAAGGCTCTGTCTTCGTGCTGGATGGTGACGATATGCGGCATCGAGTATCATGTACAGCAGATCTTGAGCAAATCAGCGTGCAGGCCGCCACTAGCTCCGTGGCAGGCTCAATGGAACCGACTGTGGCAGTAGTTAAGGAACCTTCGGCATCCGCAAGAACAAGACGTGTGGCCAAAAAGTAACGGTATATTGTAACATAATTACTCTGACGAACTGAATCTTGGTATTAACAAAGATTATTTCTACCGTGGGTATTTATGACTTTAGTGATTGTATAAACATCCAAATCAAAGTTTCAAGAAGGTACCTTCAATAGTTCTCTTAGGCTGACATTCAGAGACAGTGGATCGAGTTTACTTCGACGGATCTCACAGGAGTTTGAACTCTAGGTTTGACGAGTTTACTCCGCCTTTTTAAATTCATAGTTGGGAACGAACGATAGCACCATACTGACTCCATCGAGTTTGCCTCCATCCATAGACAAATATTGTTCAACATCTTTGTTTTAATTTTCTTTTTTCTTGTCTGGTATCATTATGTTAGAAAGGGACAAACATAGAAAAAAGTTATGCGTGTAAGTGAAACCGAGCACATTATGAAAGGGGCTAATTGAGGCGTGAATTTGAATCTTTGCGGCATGCTTAATTAACCTAAATAAGATTATCGAACTTGAGGACTATATCAACATTTACTAAGATAAATTAAAAGATGGAAAATAAGGCCCGGTCAGCATTTACGGTGTTCAAAAAGGAAAGTTTGAGGGAGTTGGTAGTTCCTTTGATAAAAACATTGGAGTGAAATATATAAAAAAAGTATGTGTAAGAAGAACCTTCTCATCTTAATGAACATTCAATCGCTGAGTTCGTGAAAAAAAAAAGTGTCGATTCATTAATATGAATGATTTCTAACAAATAAACTAAAATAAACTAAAATATGTTATTCTGCTTAAACTACGTTTTTCCGTTAGTGTTTTAAATCCCAAGTAAGGCTAACCACCTTAGGAAATACACCGCACGTAACAAACTACGCTAGTAAAAACTGACAAATGCTGCATTTATTGATGATGAATTATTTTGAATTTTATGTTTAATTACTTAATGTTATTGTGTAGTGTATATATTATAATACATAAAGAA
The DNA here is from genome assembly GCA_963854805.1 of Plagodis dolabraria. Taxonomy (NCBI): domain Eukaryota; kingdom Metazoa; phylum Arthropoda; class Insecta; order Lepidoptera; family Geometridae; genus Plagodis; species Plagodis dolabraria. Next base: position 35,267,922 of record OY978441.1, on the reverse strand, counting down.
AAATTAATTAAAAAATTAAGAGAGCCTGGAGCAAGCTTGCAGTGCAAAGTATTAACTTTCTAAGTATCAGAATTTAATGTTTTATGGGAAACTTATAGAAACAGTTTCACAATCATTATATGTTTTAAGCAACCCCCAAGCAATTAAAAAACTCATGAAACAACATGAACATACGAGCTTGAGATGCCAAAACAGTAATTCAACACAGATTGGCAGCCCTCTCATGTTATAATGTTGGAGAGCATACTCCCCCAGTGCAGGTATGATGACATTCCCAATAGAAGCCTTTGAGAACCTTTAACGGTTTTTTAACTCCGTGTCGTCATAATATGTTAACGGATCCTTTAGATTAAAAACTGTTTGGAGTTTGAGTCTAGGCCCATATTTTGACATAAAAAAGTTTGAGTTTAAACTCAATCTTGTCTGTGAATGTCAGCCTAAAAGTTACCATTGTCGAAGCGAATCATTATTTTAGGCACTGACACTCGCTACGCTATGTCATAAGTCATTATCGTCAAATGTCATTGTCAACATGTGACCATAAATGTATTTTAGACACTTGTCGGTCTAGTAATCAATTCCTATTATGGCTATAGCCGCCCGTGAATATTCCAAACAAAATTTTACGTAAAGTTTCACATATAGTTCTAACCTAATGTTGTGTTAGGTTTTCGCGATTGTTACACAGTAATTACTAGTTCTGACCTCTCAATAAATTTTTAGTAAGTATGTTAATGTTATTATTTTTAATGAATAGTTTTTAGAAAAGTCACTTTTTTACTTTCCTTAAATTCGAAATGAAAATTAGAGTGCTTAACGCGGGTGAAAGTTATCAATTCCTACTCGGACTATAAGCCTATAGTCTTAATACCTCGTATGGGAATTGATTCCTTTCGACCCTTGTATAACAATCTACTATTCAGACACCCAAAATTGAATTAATTGGCGGTTAATTGGAGATTTGACATTAGTGTTGACAAACAGTTACATAAAGTTTTCAGCAACCGAATGTGCGTTTGACAATGGATAAACAAAACAACATAATGTGTCGTTGATTTGCGTTTCACAAACCGGAGGTTAATATCGTGATAAAATCAAATCTTTCTTCTTTAATTCAATCTTGAGGGGGATGCTCAAGGCAGTCAATTTTTCTTCCTTATTTGTTCCAACTTTTCCGGGGTTTGTTTCAACTTTTCTCTATAACACTTAATTTTTTCTGCCGGAGTAAGTGGCATTTTCTTGCACTGTTGAATGTAAACTTAGCTTTATAATTCCTATTTTGTTACTCAAATTTTCCGCTCATACGTTACTATACCAAAGTTGCCAGGTTAAAATTGTCTATATAAATGATTTTTTTTTATCTATATCAAATAAAAATGGGTAACAAAAACTGAAATCCATTGTGGAACTTTTTCTGGGACAAGTTTAAAATTCATTTATATATCTGAAAAAGTTAAAAAAAATACTAAAAACGCCATGAAAGTAGATCTCACTATAGTTTCTTTGAATCTTATTAAAATAATTGAGTTTCAATAAACGGATGGTAAACTGGGACATACGAATTTACATACATTGCATTTTTTCGTAGTTTGTATTTATATATTTTTTAAATTAATTATCATATTTTTATGATCTTTTTTAATGTTTTCTGTGAATGTTAATAAAAAATGTGCTTTAAAACAGAACAGAATCGATAACAGACACATAACACAAATGTTAATAATCTACAATCTTGTGGGACATTCAATAAAAGTATATTGGCAAAAAAGGGAAATGCTCTAAAATGCTTTTAGGAGTAGGTACCTACCAACATGTTTCCTCTAATAACTAATATAGTAGGTATACAAATACAGAATTATGTCAAGTATGATTACTCCAAAAACACATATTACTACTACCTACTTAAATATGGTACTAAAGTCGACGTGATTTTAGTGTTGCTGCTCATTAGGAGCTCCATCATCATCATCATCACATCAACTAGAAAGTCCAGCGTTGAACAAGGTCTTCCTCATTGGCGGATTTGCAATAATACACGCTTGGCATGCGTCTCTTGGGGATCTAAGTAGAAATTATCAGTTTTTCAAAAGGCGCTGCTTCCCACCTTCTGTTATTTTTCCCTTAGTCGCCTCTTACGACACCCAAGGGAAAACTTGGGGGTAACATTTCAACCCGGCTTTCTCAATATAGGGTGCTATAACATCCTGACAGCCTTATGAAACGAACCTCAGCTGTATACCTATGCTACCAAAAAAGGTTACGGATGATCGCCTCCCAGACATCCACCCTCTTTGTGGGAACACCTCTTGGTTAAGAAGGGCGTTAAGGCTAATATGGTTTAAAGTTTTGTTGTGCAGCAACATCCTGATGTGAACAGTGCATTCTTTTGTATTGCTGCTTTTGAGTGCTAGGTTTGTGCAGACCAACGAGTAAATTTTAATAATTCATTTTCGAGTATAGTTTCATTGGCCTCTATTCCTTTTTCTTGAAGCCATGCAATGATTTCTAATTTTCTGTTTCCCGAAGTAGGTGCTTTGTGCTTTTGGACCGAGTGGTATGGGGCGTTATCAATATTGATGCAATGTGTCTCCTTTAAATTATCTAATAATTTTAAAAACACACTCTTTAAATTTTTCAAAATTTATTTCATCGTGGTATTCAGTGGTTTCAGTTGATTTGAATGCCAATAGGCAATTAGGCACAAAACCAGATGACGTCCCAGCATGAGTGATGATTAATCTTTGACCTTTACCTTCGGGTACTTTGGTGGTTGATTGTGCAGTATCATCGGTCCAAGCTTTGGATACGGTATGATTGGCGTTTAGCCAAGTCTCGTCTTGAAACACAACTTTGTCCCAATTTCTGTTTTTTTTTACTTTTTGATGAAAATTCACTCGAGCAACAGCAATGTCGGTTCTTTCCATTATAATTTTTCTTTTGTCACTTTTTTTGTAGGAAAAACCAACATTTTTCAATACTTTCGATAAAGATGGCAAGCTTCCCTTGAACAAGTCTGCGTCTTTGAGAGAAGTGGCAAGTTTTTTCAATGTAGGCAATTCACCCCGTGTATAATAACCATATACATGGTTGCAAATAGCAGCGGCGTCTAAGTCGTCAATGTTTGTGATAGGAGCAGCCTTTTTCCTTTTTTTATTTGGCGTTGCAAGTTTTTTGTCTTCGTCTTCAGTTAATGCTGAGATTGAAGATTCGCCATACTTTGTTTGTTTATGCGAATTACTTTCGCACGCCCAATGCCAAGAGCATCTGCACCTCTATCACAAACTTTCTCCATCGGCAATAGCGGTCCGCCATTTTGGTTCTCTCGCTCAAAATATTCACGTAAGCGAATCACAAACTCACGAATTTGACTGTTCAAAACAGTTTTCTTCGTTCTCTTTGGCATTATGCCAACAAAAAAATAACAATAACAACAAAACTCAACAAATTAACAACAATAGTAAAAAAAACAAAGTAATGATAACGGAAAACACGTGGCGTATACAAGGCGTCGGCACTCGTACTGAGGAGAACGGTTCGTTTCAAACAAGATGGCGGCGTGCCTTCTTTTTAGTTTATGGCCTGGGAAGTGGTAGCACAGCCTTTGAGCCAAATGTTGCTTAGTAAGTGAGAATTTGGATTCAATTTACTCACTATTATTTTCAGATCAAGTATATACACATGTAAATAATATTATGATATTAAAATATACAGTAAATTCAATGATAAATTAAGTTTTATTTAAAATTACATTAGTATAAACTATCATTAGTATAAACTATCGATATTTTAAATAAAACTCTGTGGTCGCGATCATTCGTCGCCCATCACTAATCCTAAGGTACGGACTATACCATTAAGAAATTTAGGGGTGCGTTCTTATATGTCGTCCGACGACGGATGATCGCTCCAAGCAGAGCGACGCTCGTCATCCGCCTTTTAAGAACGGCTCTGTATCATATCTGTATCAAGAACACTACTTAAAATGTTTCACTGACTCGGAAGAAATGTATTTACAATTATATACTTTTCCACGACACACAACTTAAACATAACTACAAAATATAACAATAATAATAATATAATTTTGTAAACAGAAGTCTACGTAAACAAAAAGTAACCTATAAAACAAAGAAAAATCAAGTCCCAACTGTCAAATAAAACGTCAGGGCGATATTTATCCACCGGTTTCGTGGGGCGACCGTTGCGACGTCGAGCGATATATAAGAACGCTCCGGAAGATCATCGGACGATCGCTCCGGGCATATAAAAACGCTCGGGGCGTCGTCGAATGTCGTCGGACGACAAATAAGAACGCACCGCAAGACTTCATAGGCGTGATTTTTCTGACAGATGTCACAGAGATCAAGCTATATTTTATGGAGTGTAGTTTGCTGGTAACCATAGTAACGGCCGATGCACAGAAATGATTTGGCATCGATTTCATGTCAAAACAAAAGAGACAACGCTATGCGTTAAAAAAAGACAACATACTAGGGATGAATGAATATCTTAGACAAATACTCTAAGATGATGATGGGATTCGGTCGTGGGCCACCTGCTTAGTTCACCTGGGTGGACCACGAGCACTTCTTCTTGCCGGTGGTCCACCTCAGTCCAACTAGGTGGACCACGGGCACTTTTTCTTGCCCGTGGTCCACCTTTTAATAATATTGCAATCTCTTTCCTTTTGATGATGATGAGCATGTTAATCTTATGTACCTACTGTAATTTTTCGTATGCGTTCCAGAAACCCGTTAAAGTTAGCAGATTGTTAAGTGTGACGGCTTCTTAGATGAATTGAGTTATGACACGCGTACCGCAAACCGGCGCGGCGCGGCGGCGCCGGCGGTAAGGGTGTAACATGGGTAGAAAATAAACTGCCCATGGTACTACTGGATTTGTTGGTAGTAGGTACTACTGTTTTTTTAAACTGTGGTGCTACTGGTAGGTATTCTGAGCAAAAAACAGTCTGGGCTGTGGTACTACTCAGCTATTACACTTACACAGCGCTAACAAAACATAAAAAGCCTGTTGAATAAGATAATACCGTACCACCACCTTATGCATAGATTTTAACAACATGCACCCAAGACTTTTCTTTATGTTCTAGATTCTAATCCAGTCCTTTAACAAATTAGTGAATTTATGATAACTAATATCTCCACTGGCAATGCAATGCAGAACATTTCCATGTATGTACAGCCAGGACAAAAAGCTTAGGTGAATCAGGTGAGCAACCCTCACCTTATCCACCTAAGTTGTTTCGCCTCTTTACTACCCTACAACACAAAAATGCATTGAATAAGATCTATAAAGATAGAAAACATTTAAATAGGAAAATATAATCATAATATTCTGGATAAGTACCAATAATTATTAATATAACTTCAATTTTGGCATTCTCAGTAACTAGTTCTATTGTGTATAGTTTTTAGGGAACCTACTACTAAGTATCCACTGTCTATCGGAATCGCACTTAGTAGATTTTATTCTATCAATATTATTGAATTTTTTTTATTTTCATTTTTTTTATGCCTGATAGGTTAGCCTTTTGACCACTATCTCACCTGATGGTAAGTGATGATGTGGTCGAGGATGTTGTTCAGACTAGACCTAGAGTATATTTTTAAAGAACAGTTCAACATAGGTAATCTATACAGTTTGATATATCAAAACTTTAAATACTTTTCAGATCTACCTCAGACACCTTTTAAACAGTCTGCTCTGGCTGAAATTCTACCTGCACATCTTCAGGAGATGAAAACTATTTGTTTGATATTTTATTTAGATGAATAAAAAGAAGTATTAGGGCTGGAAGCTCAGAGCAATTGTTTGTCAGAGGCTGTAAGGCACTTAATCAAATGTGTAACCATTGTGCTGACCAGGAAGTCTCTTTATTTTGTGTACTGAATGTGTGGGTGCATTAGTGAAGCAGTAGCCCACATAGCTCCTTGTTCATTTTCTTTAATATAGGTTCCTATATAATTAGTTTAAGTGTCTGCATGACAAAGATCATGACACCTTTAGTTTATACATTCAATGCATTCCATGTATATAAAAATTATGTGTCACATAGTTTGTCTGTGATGGTCTCCTAAACTACTGAAACGATTTTAAATTTGATTTGCACACTGTGTGCAATTTGATCCAAATTGAAAGATAGCTTACATCTTATTTTATAGTCGCAATTACCCGTCCAAAGCCAGGATGGGCCGCTAGTATAAAAATAAAATATAGTCTGCAAATATTTTCTAATTTAATCACAGGAAGAGCCTTTCACAACTATTTTTTTATTGATTCCATACTTTAATTTTTCAATTTTACACTGTGAGCCTTTGGAGACAAAATAATTATGTGTTTTTCTTAAATGCTCTGTGAGACACTTCCTCAATTTGTATGCTTTATTGCAATAGTCGCAAGGATGGCTACCTTCATGCTTCTTCTTATGCATTGCTAATGCAGTATCATTTCCCACAAATAATCCACAAACTCTACAAGCCATATTAAATGGAGTGTGTTGTTTTTCATGTCTGACAATATGATAACGACTACGTAACTTGTAGCCACATACCTTACATGTATATATTTGTTTGGGTGAGTGACTTTTCTGCTTATGACCCCATAACTGAGTCGCTGTGCAAAATGTACTATCACATTTGTCACAAGAGTACTGTTTTATTCCATTATGCCTTTTAATGTGATCAATCAGTGATGTCTTTGAACTGTAATATTTTTTACACAAATCACACTGTACCTGCTTTCTATTATGTCTTTGCATGTGTTCTGAGAATTGAATACGTCCTAGAATGACCAATCCACATACATGGCATGTACTCTGCTTAAGATACTTCTTGTGCATACGTTCTTTGTGGTAAGTCAGAGTTGGTAGTCGTGCAAACACCCTTGAACACATGTCACATGAATATGGAAGTTCTTTTGAGTGTACAATCAGATGATTTCCTATATTAGCTCTACATTTTGTGCTATAATCACATTCGTTGCAGTAAATTATTGTAGATTTTCCTTCACCTTCAAATCGCATCTTAGATGAATTGAGACAGATCTTTGGTCTGTTTTGTATATGTTTACCAAAAGCTTTATAAGATTTAAACACCAGCTTGCAGTAAGTACATTTAAATGTGTTATGCTCTTTCTTCCAATGGACTCGAAATTTGCATTTACTTTTAAAGAAGTTACCACATTCATTACATTCTAACTTCAAATCAATAGCTTTACTCTTTTTTACTGGGTTTTTGTAATTAGACATCAAAGTCATACTACTAGGTGGTTGTATTACTTGCTGGTTTGTATTGGTTTTTGTAATTGCTGGTGTTTTATTGCTGTCTCTGTCACTTATGACTTCAGTCACAGTTTGCTTCTTTGAGGTTACCACAGGCTCTAGTTTTATATTAAGATTATGCTGAATGTGTTCAACTAGGGTTTCCTTAACAATATCATCACTAGGCTGTAACTCAGGTGATGGCAAATCGTCATCATCTTTACAATATACCTCATTGATATATTCATGATCACTCTCCTCTTTGAAGTTAACCTCTTGGCTTAGGTAGCATAATTTGTTCTTTGCTATTTGCAGGATATCATCAGATTTTTCACATTTCTGCTTAAAGTTAAAAGCATTTTCGAGCTCTTGAAAACAACTGGAACAAATTCTATTTGGTAGACCATCACCTTCCTCTATATCCACTTTTGCTATAGCAGTAATTTTGCTGGCTATTGTCACATCTTCATACATCAATTTATTATCTACAGCCACTGCTGTTTTGCAGTTTTCGAACAAATAGTAGCACTCCTCTATTATGCCGATATTGTTAATACAAACTCGACATATCCACATTTTTTTATCCTCTTCCATTATATTTATGTTCTACAAAATGACTTTTAATTTGGGTAGGTGATTCTTAAACTTTTAAAGTGGCTAACTGATAGCAAAGTAGGTAGAAATGTAGTTGTAGATGCATAAACAATGAGACAACAACATCTATAATGTTGATAAATATTATTATCTTTCACAAAAGATAATGATGACCTATCTTCTTGATGAAGTAGATCCCTTTACTTTTTCTTGGTTTGTGCAGATTAGCGACAAATTACTCATATATGTCCGTGTATATGCTGAATGAAGATGTATAATAACAAATGGTACGGCCGCACGGCGCAATATTGACTATGACTCTTCTCTTACAGAAGTATTGTTTTTTGGTCTCCATTACATTAACCATGATCTTCAAATATTTGGTTGATGCGGCATTTTATATACAGGCCATATTGAAGGAAATTTAAATTATCAAGTTATTATTTGTTAGTTTTCATCAATAAATTCAAGAAAAAACAATTCACCAATCCCGTCAATAATCCAAGTTCCAGCAACAAAATATTTTGTCCATTTTAGGGATGTTAAAAAATAATCGATTTTTATCAAAATCGATTATTATTTTCTTATAATTGATTTTTATTTTCGATTTTTTTTAGTACTATTAATCGATTTTTAATAAATCGATTATATAGATTACATGTTTAAATCGATTTTCATAAACAACTCGTATCTATGCGACGGATGAAAAGAAACCTAAAGATTAACGACAGATTTATAGTTTTTTAAACCAAACGTAAATCTTAAGGATTTTTAATGATCCTTTTAAGTATTACATTGTATCTAATTTAATTATACTGGTATAATTCTGAACTCCGATAAAAGCATTATAATGCATTATTAATTGCGGTTAGGCATTAATGATAATGAGACTTCTAAAGAAAATATATTTTTAGGATACACAATTAGTCACAAATCACAATGCACATATTGATAAAATTTGCAAGAAAATTGCGAGCGGTAATTACGCTCTCCTTAAACTTAAACCATTGTTAGATATAAAATCGCTAATATCCGTGTACTATGCATATATACATTCAATTATAAGATATTTCATTACTGTTTGGGGTAAGGCTACAGGGGTAACAATAGTTCTCAAATGTCAAAACGTACAATAAGAACAATTAACGTGCTGAAAAAGCGTAGCCCCGCAAGGGACCACATTAAGAAAGACAGCATTTTGACAGTTGTTTCTCTTTACATCTATTATTGTTTATTATATATTCATGAGGATAGGCATAATCCAGAAAAGCAGGAAAAAGTTTTACCTTACAATCTGCGTAATAATTAAAAGCTAATTATAAAAAATAATGACATTCGGGTTATACCAAAAATCATATTAGCTAAAGTAAACAAGGTCGATATTCGAAAATACTGTATAATAATGTAGTAATGTAATAATGTAACGTAGTAATGTATAATAAGTTAGCAAAAAGCTTGTCTCCCTTAAAATATAGTTTGTTCAAACTAAAAGTAAATAATTTTTTAGAAAAATAATCCCTTCTAAACATTAAGGGCGCACCGAGCTTTTTAGGCGTATGTAAAGCACGCCAACAGCATCCATCCCCGTCCGACGACCGAAGAATTACAAAAGCGGCTAGGGACAAAAGCATCGCGGTTCTGACTAAAATGGGCGGAACATGCGTGAATTTGTAGTATTTCCTTCGTATAATAAAAACAAATACCTATTTGAAAAATGTAATGTGTATAGATAAAGATAAAGATAAAGATAAAGATAAAGATAAAGATAAAGATAAAGATAAAGATAAAGATAAAGATAAAGATAAAGATAAAGATAAAGATAAAGATAAAGATAAAGATAAAGATAAAGATAAAGATAAAGATAAAGATAAAGATAAAGATAAAGATAAAGATAAAGATAAAGATAAAGATAAAGATAAAGATAAAGATAAAGATAAAGATAAAGATAAAGATAAAGATAAAGATAAAGATAAAGATAAAGATAAAGATAAAGATAAAGATAAAGATAAAGATAAAGATAAAGATAAAGATAAAGATAAAGATAAAGATAAAGATAAAGATAAAGATAAAGATAAAGATAAAGATAAAGATAAAGATAAAGATAAAGATAAAGATAAAGATAAAGATAAAGATAAAGATAAAGATAAAGATAAAGATAAAGATAAAGATAAAGATAAAGATAAAGATAAAGATAAAGATAAAGATAAAGATAAAGATAAAGATAAAGATAAAGATAAAGATAAAGATAAAGATAAAGATAAAGATAAAGATAAAGATAAAGATAAAGATAAAGATAAAGATAAAGATAAAGATAAAGATAAAGATAAAGATAAAGATAAAGATAAAGATAAAGATAAAGATAAAGATAAAGATAAAGATAAAGATAAAGATAAAGATAAAGATAAAGATAAAGATAAAGATAAAGATAAAGATAAAGATAAAGATAAAGATAAAGATAAAGATAAAGATAAAGATAAAGATAAAGATAAAGATAAAGATAAAGATAAAGATAAAGGTAAAGGTAAAGATAAAGATAAAGATAAAGATAAAGATAAAGATAAAGATAAAGATAAAGATAAAGATAAAGATAAAGATAAAGATAAAGATAAAGATAAAGATAAAGATAAAGATAAAGATAAAGATAAAGATAAAGATAAAGATAAAGATAAAGATAAAGATAAAGATAAAGATAAAGATAAAGATAAAGATAAAGATAAAGATAAAGATAAAGATAAAGATAAAGATAAAGATAAAGATAAAGATAAAGATAAAGATAAAGATAAAGATAAAGATAAAGATAAAGATAAAGATAAAGATAAAGATAAAGATAAAGATAAAGATAAAGATAAAGATAAAGATAAAGATAAAGATAAAGATAAAGATAAAGATAAAGATAAAGATAAAGATAAAGATAAAGATAAAGATAAAGATAAAGATAAAGATAAAGATAAAGATAAAGATAAAGATAAAGATAAAGATAAAGATAAAGATAAAGATAAAGATAAAGATAAAGATAAAGATAAAGATAAAGATAAAGATAAAGATAAAGATAAAGATAAAGATAAAGATAAAGATAAAGATAAAGATAAAGATAAAGATAAAGATAAAGATAAAGATAAAGATAAAGATAAAGATAAAGATAAAGATAAAGATAAAGATAAAGATAAAGATAAAGATAAAGATAAAGATAAAGATAAAGATAAAGATAAAGATAAAGATAAAGATAAAGATAAAGATAAAGATAAAGATAAAGATAAAGATAAAGATAAAGATAAAGATAAAGATAAAGATAAAGATAAAGATAAAGATAAAGATAAAGATAAAGATAAAGATAAAGATAAAGATAAAGATAAAGATAAAGATAAAGATAAAGATAAAGATAAAGATAAAGATAAAGATAAAGATAAAGATAAAGATAAAGATAAAGATAAAGATAAAGATAAAGATAAAGATAAAGATAAAGATAAAGATAAAGATAAAGATAAAGATAAAGATAAAGATAAAGATAAAGATAAAGATAAAGATAAAGATAAAGATAAAGATAAAGATAAAGATAAAGATAAAGATAAAGATAAAGATAAAGATAAAGATAAAGATAAAGATAAAGATAAAGATAAAGATAAAGATAAAGATAAAGATAAAGATAAAGATAAAGATAAAGATAAAGATAAAGATAAAGATAAAGATAAAGATAAAGATAAAGATAAAGATAAAGATAAAGATAAAGATAAAGATAAAGATAAAGATAAAGATAAAGATAAAGATAAAGATAAAGATAAAGATAAAGATAAAGATAAAGATAAAGATAAAGATAAAGATAAAGATAAAGATAAAGATAAAGATAAAGATAAAGATAAAGATAAAGATAAAGATAAAGATAAAGATAAAGATAAAGATAAAGATAAAGATAAAGATAAAGATAAAGATAAAGATAAAGATAAAGATAAAGATAAAGATAAAGATAAAGATAAAGATAAAGATAAAGATAAAGATAAAGATAAAGATAAAGATAAAGATAAAGATAAAGATAAAGATAAAGATAAAGATAAAGATAAAGATAAAGATAAAGATAAAGATAAAGATAAAGATAAAGATAAAGATAAAGATAAAGATAAAGATAAAGATAAAGATAAAGATAAAGATAAAGATAAAGATAAAGATAAAGATAAAGATAAAGATAAAGATAAAGATAAAGATAAAGATAAAGATAAAGATAAAGATAAAGATAAAGATAAAGATAAAGATAAAGATAAAGATAAAGATAAAGATAAAGATAAAGATAAAGATAAAGATAAAGATAAAGATAAAGATAAAGATAAAGATAAAGATAAAGATAAAGATAAAGATAAAGATAAAGATAAAGATAAAGATAAAGATAAAGATAAAGATAAAGATAAAGATAAAGATAAAGATAAAGATAAAGATAAAGATAAAGATAAAGATAAAGATAAAGATAAAGATAAAGATAAAGATAAAGATAAAGATAAAGATAAAGATAAAGATAAAGATAAAGATAAAGATAAAGATAAAGATAAAGATAAAGATAAAGATAAAGATAAAGATAAAGATAAAGATAAAGATAAAGATAAAGATAAAGATAAAGATAAAGATAAAGATAAAGATAAAGATAAAGATAAAGATAAAGATAAAGATAAAGATAAAGATAAAGATAAAGATAAAGATAAAGATAAAGATAAAGATAAAGATAAAGATAAAGATAAAGATAAAGATAAAGATAAAGATAAAGATAAAGATAAAGATAAAGATAAAGATAAAGATAAAGATAAAGATAAAGATAAAGATAAAGATAAAGATAAAGATAAAGATAAAGATAAAGATAAAGATAAAGATAAAGATAAAGATAAAGATAAAGATAAAGATAAAGATAAAGATAAAGATAAAGATAAAGATAAAGATAAAGATAAAGATAAAGATAAAGATAAAGATAAAGATAAAGATAAAGATAAAGATAAAGATAAAGATAAAGATAAAGATAAAGATAAAGATAAAGATAAAGATAAAGATAAAGATAAAGATAAAGATAAAGATAAAGATAAAGATAAAGATAAAGATAAAGATAAAGATAAAGATAAAGATAAAGATAAAGATAAAGATAAAGATAAAGATAAAGATAAAGATAAAGATAAAGATAAAGATAAAGATAAAGATAAAGATAAAGATAAAGATAAAGATAAAGATAAAGATAAAGATAAAGATAAAGATAAAGATAAAGATAAAGATAAAGATAAAGATAAAGATAAAGATAAAGATAAAGATAAAGATAAAGATAAAGATAAAGATAAAGATAAAGATAAAGATAAAGATAAAGATAAAGATAAAGATAAAGATAAAGATAAAGATAAAGATAAAGATAAAGATAAAGATAAAGATAAAGATAAAGATAAAGATAAAGATAAAGATAAAGATAAAGATAAAGATTAATGTATATATATATATTTACATTTAATGTATATATATATATATATATATATACATTAAATGTGGACTTGCTTGTAAAAAAATTACAAAAGGGCTAATAAAACTTGTTTATATCTTTATTTTATTTCAATACTAGTCAAATATAAAAAAGGACTGGGCATTTGTGACAATAATTATTATTTTAACTTGAAGATTAACAAAAGATTTGTATTATAGTTGACTTTTTGAGACTATGGAGTAGTCGTTTTTTAATTCTCATTCTGAGTATTTTATTTTAAAACTACTCAAATGTAAAATAGGACTGGACTTACGGCAATTTTTTTTATTTGATTATATTTTACTTTTTGAGACAATTGTCATTTTGTTGGGATTCTCATGATTTCATTTTTATTATAATAAATTTCACGTTTCATGGTACTAAATTTGTATCCATAATGCTATTTGGTTTCTTAACTCATTACCGTGAAATTTTAAAAGAACATTGCCTTAATATCACATAAAACACTTATTTGAATTGGTCATTTTTTGTTCATATAATTTTATTTGATTTTTAATCTGATAAATTGTTATTATGAATCTCTAAGTTTATTATTGGAATATGAAAAGCATGTAGTTTTAAATAATACAGATCAATTTTTTTCGTAGAAATAGATTATTTCTATAAAATCGATTTTTGAAAAATCGATTATTTTTGGCAAAGAATAATCGATTATTTTCCATTAGTCTACATCCCTACATGAAGTTACGTTTTTTTCCCTATATCGGGATTTGGACTCGCACGTCTTGTGCATTTGCCAGTGTCATAAAAGTTACGTAATGCATATTCTATGGTATTGCTAAGTTAAAATTTCAAACAAATTAGTTATGGTATCAAACGATATTCGAAATATCGATATTTAATACTGATACTATTTTGGACGACATATCGATGGTTCGATATTGAAATGTGGATATTGAAACGCGATTTTTTTTTAATTTTTTTTTCCCTCCAATTATATAACTGCAGCATCATCGTACACCACTACGGTTTAAATCAACAGAATAAATAAAATAAAAACCATCTTGAGTATTAAAACACACGTAAGTATTGAATATAATGTAGCTAGGTACTTTCTTTAATATTAAACAACGCAATTTAGGTTATAATTTCGAATAAAAATGTAAGTTAAAGTGCTGCCAGATTTAAGATTGTTTCCAAAAGTGTGCAGCTTTCAAATGTCGGTGTAAGTATCACTACTTACTTAGGTTATATACTTTAAATAAACAATCAAATTTTTATTAGTGAAATCTTAGAGGCTATTGTAACTTTTAATTTTCTTTGTACTCCCTCTTTCTTACTTATTGCTCTGAGTTAGGGATGTTAAAACAAAATAAATTACGATATTTTTTTCGATATAATATATCGTAGTGTTGTATCGATACTTTGCGATATATTGGAGAAAAATATCGATATTTTCCATATATCGTAGCAAATGTTTTTCTTGTTTAATTAATTTAGCTAGTCTATAATATTAAATATTTGAAAGGTTGATATAAGTAAAAACAGCTAGGGTAAAGAAACAAATCAACTTAATTTAATTGAACGCAATATTTTTTCTCTATACCCTTTGATTCAAAATATAGGCTTGCATAAAAAAATGCCGTTACGAAGGTTTTGTTTACAACAAAGCCTTCGTAACTGTGAAGACCAATTATTCACAATTCGTGGTTTTACTTTTTAAATACGTTGCCAAACATAAATCAGTATCTAATTATTTATTTATTTATATTGATCAAAACAGAATACAATCACTAAAAGAAGAGATATGGTATAGGTTAACATTAACGAGCCGGACTATATTCCTAAATATGTGTACACATTACGATCAGCATAATTAGCAGTATGCACTTATATTATACTGTTAAAAGTTAATAGAAAATGATAAAATTAAATTGGTTATAGCAACAGTTACGATCAACTTGCCATAAAAACAACTTTGCCAACATCATTTTGAAAATGTATGGTTTTGGTCAAACATGTCAAGTGAGCTATGGTGTTGTATCAAATTAATAATATCGATTTATTATATCGATATACATATCGGAAGCGATATATCGTGTTCATATATCGATATATCGTCCAAGTTCACGATAGACCGTCGCACATTATACAACGGAATAAAAAAACTAAAAATGCCCACTTGCGTGTCAAAACACTACAAAAACAGAACATATTCTGTGAAGAAGAAATTATCTGGAATTATTTTTCACACGTAAGTATTGAATTTAATGTACTTACTGCTTATTCCGTCAAAAAATAAATAAAAAAAACGTAACCTAAACCATATAAGTAACCTAACACGCCTTTGGTCAATTATTTATTGTCCTAGAGAACGCAAAGTCTAGAATATCTTAAAAAAAATAGCGAAACACATTAAACAATAATCGTGAAGATCGTGCAATACTATAATAACATTGCAGAATATAAATAATATTATGTTATTGCGAGGTATTCTTACGAACAGATTTTGCCGTATATTATATATCTTCTCAAATTTTTCTCCCATAAATCCTACAATTTAATTATTTTGGCTTTCATGTGGCAACACCTTTATCGCACACATGTATAAAAGTGTGGCTTCAGTTTGATGTTTTACAAACCTCCGTCTTTTCTTCTATTTTGTCAGAGACGGACGGTCGGTTGTTGTAGCCAGTTGACGTATATATAATTTTAACGATTATAATATTTATTTTTATATTATTAAATAAAGACGCAAACACCCGGATTTATATTTATTACAAAAAACCTAAGCGAATATGAAATCAAAATGTACATGTATCGTTACCTCTGAATACGGAAACCTATGGAACTGCTATACCTAAGAAATAGACGTGCATACCTACGCAGCTAAACATGGCGGCTTAGTATTGCTACTACCACACTATACTTATCGATTTCACCTTACCTGTCGATAGACCTATCGACAAGAAACTAATATAGGCTGAATCAAACTTAATAGCGTCTGTGAAGTTGTTAGCTCGCACAAAGCACTAGCTGTGCAAATCACCACTACTTGCGTCGCTGACATATGAAGAAATTGCTACTACTTAAATAGATATCTTCTACCAAAGAGTACCTATGTCTTCGGAGATTATGGTACCCTACTATGCGCACCAGTGCAAGTGCAATGGGGACATTTAGAATAAGTGCAGATCCACCCTTTTAATTGGCAATATGGGCATAGTCAATGAAAAGCGGATAAAAATCAAAAGCGGATTCAGTGTAAGGGCAATCATGACGCCAATTTCAGTTTAATCTACTATTTTCTTTAAATACGATTGATTGCTACGGTTTGGTTCATCTAGTATGTGGCCGAATTCCAGATGGTTATGCCCATACCTTATTAAAAACAGTCAGTCTGACATAGTCAATCAGGCTTGGATCCAGAGATCCACGCCTCACTGCTGAAATAAAAACAATATTGGTGCATATTCGTATTTATTTATTTCCATTAATTGGATTTTGCACTATTCATTTCTGAATAGAACTATTTTGTTGAGATAATTCCTAAAAGATATATATTGTGTAAATTTCTTCCCAAAATAATAAAATCTTATATCAATTTAGGTTTTGATTACACTTTTCATCAACAGATATTTATGTCTGGCATCATGATCGCTTGAATCAGTCTGAAAATAATGTTTATTTTCACCATAATTTTCAATTAGAAGAGAAAATACATACAAATAATACTTCTCAAAATTCGATTTTGTGAAATTATTTTCCCTGTCTTTTTGCAGAGATCTTCAACGTTTTTAGAAGAATAAACGAGGTCTCCTCCTTTTTTACATGTAATTAATGATCGTGCTTCAATATCACCAAATAGCTATTTTATTTATTAATTTGTCTCTAAAATAAAATCTTTTGGCCCTGCACATTGCTCTAAAAGTATGCAGTTCTCATTTGACACCAGATTATTTCCTTTCAGCCCTTCAATGACTTTAAATGATGCTATTTTTATCTTTTGTCGACGGAAAGTTTCATTTAAGCATTTTATGTTTTTCTTCTGGTTATAAACCTTTTCTTGCAATCGTTTCAATTTCTTAGGCACTTGATCCTGAAAAAAAATACTGTTTTAGCTTTAATTGCAAGTCTTGCCACATACAGTGAACGATCAGAATCTGATATCATAAGTGTTTAATTTCAATCTAGTGGCAGTTGCCATTTCATACAAAAAATTACTAACATCCTATTACCATAAAAACAAACAGATCAAAAGATTCAGCTGCTTGGTAGAGTCAATGTTAGTATAAAAAGCATCAATACTCTTAACTGAGACGCAATGGTCTGTTTGCTGGCTGCATTGGAATTATCGTCTGCGCTTGCAGGAGCTGATTAAAGCGAAATTGAAGGTTGCTGGAAACAGATATATTTTTCATGAATAAGTTGTTAAGTGCGTATCGAAACACGCGTAGATGGTGACGATGATCATGATGATGATAAAAACCAATTTTAATGGTGTCATTAGATGGCTTACCACTAGACAAAACATAATTAGGGAAGAAATATGACTCTAAAGTTAATGACCTCTGAGATGTGTGTAAGTATAAAATCATCATGCATCTGTTAATCGTATAACATCCAGAGTTCTATTAAAGGAGTATTCATCGAAATACAAAGAACATACGTAAATATTCTTTAAATTTTCCTTTCCAATCACCTCTAAGTAAGTTTTTTTCCTATATGAATATTTTGTGGAAGTCTGAAAACAAAAAAAACTTGATTTTTAACAAATAAGATCAGTTTTCATTTATAAGATGTTCGTTAATTAAAAAATTTATCTGTAGCTCCTGTAAGTGCACTTATGACTCTACGCGATCATTAATTAGAAGAGTGTGTGAATAAAATCGAAATAAATCGTACTGAAGAAGCAGTTTCGTGAATGAATAATCAAATTTGAAACCAATGATCTAAACTTCAATCATAAATATTTTATCGAAAGTTCTAAAATACTGAAGTTTGCCACAGAAAATATCGATAAATTGATGTAACAAGAACATCACTAACGCCGAAACAAATAAAATTCAAACCATCAAAAAACTTTAAAAAAGAAAATTGTACAAATTAATGTACTTTTATAATTATTAACTGTTTTTATCACAATTTACAGATTACAAGGCTAAAATCAACAGTTAAATAAACATAAATAGCTTACCGGTGAAATGTTATATTTGCCCGATTTCGGCTTGTTGTTGACCACAACTTATTATGCTGCATTTATTAGGCATTACAGAATAGGTATTGCTTTACACTATATTCCAGTACAATCTAAGAAATATCTACACAAACTGTTTTTTTCCACATCAAGTCACAGCTTACACCGCAAGCAAACAGCGTCTCAATATGGCGGACAAGGCACACGCCTGTCGGCACGAAAAATTTTGCCAACATGGCGAAACTGTTGTTGGCTTATTTTTAATGCATACATTATATAGAGATGCCAATATGTTTATTATTTCGTCTTTTAGACTATTCCATAATTAAGTATCTATATGTTTTAGCAACATTTCCATAGGTTTCCTTATTCAGAGATTGTTACCGACATTCTCTAGGATATCATTAATCTTATCAGTAGGTGAGCTGTCAAAATACTATTAATAAAATGGACAAAGTACATATAGGTACTACAAAAACAATTAACAAAAACAGAATTCACGCAAGAGCTATTTAATATTTTAACAGTCCACAGATAAATCAAAATGTGATGGATGCATGAATGGGATGGGATAGCTTGTGGGCAGGTATATTTTTGGATCAAGGTTGCAATCCGGATCTAAACTTTGTTTATAGTCGAATTTTTCCAGCTTCTATCTTATTACGGAGGTTGCAACCTCCAGACTGTTCTCTGGATGCACGTACGTTCGCCTCTATCCAGCAGATCACATAAAAATCATATAAATAAATAGGCACAATAATAAAGGTTTTTCAATAGGGACACGCGAACTTTGACAGCGCATAGCGGCCATCTTGGTTAAGCGATAGGTGTCAAATTTGGCTTGAACACATATTTAGTCGTGACATTTCACCATGGAACGCTAAATGCTTCATCAACGCGTAGAAATTGTTAAAATTTATTATCAAAATCAGTGCTCTATCTATTCACCAGATCTATTGAGCCGCGCTCACTGTCAATGGCGACCGATATCAGACGATGATAAAACTTTTTTTATGGCCTAGGTTAGATGGTATGGATGTCTCAAACATGTGGTTCCAACGAGACGGCGTCACTGGCCATACAGCACGGGAAACATTAAATTTATTGGATGAGAAATTTGAAGGCTTCGTCTTCTTGCGTTGTGGCGACATCAACTGGCCACCAAGATCGTGTGACTTAACACCGCTCGACTACTTTCTGTAGGGTTACGTGAAGTCAAACCACATGCACTATGCAGACAAACCACAGTCAATTACCGCCCTGAATGCCAACATAACTCGTGTTCTTCGTGAAATTGAGCCCCATTTATGCGGAAATGTCATCCAAAATTGGTCCACCAGGATACACCGCGGAGTCGGGAGGTCATTTGGCTGAATTTATATTTCATACATAATGTTAGCGAATATACTTTAAAATAAAATAAAAATAGTGGCAATATCACTTAAACAGGTTTTTATTTAATTTTAAGTTCGAGCGCACTTAATTAAAAGAAATACCCTTTAAATGTAAGGGTTTTTAGTGGGTTTTAAGGATTTTTTGGAGGATTTTTTCGTTGGGTTTGGTAACACTGCTCTTTTCAAGAACTTTATGTTATGAGCACAGATTATGTTATGTATTAAGCATGGAAGTAATAAGTACTACGTACAACAGGAATGAGTTGTTGTCGCAAAATTGAAGCCGAACGAGAGCTCAGTAAGTGTACCTCTTATCCCTCTCTAGCAATGGTGACAATATTGAAATATGATTTAAGGACAATAATTTTATTATAAAAATGATTTGAGATCTGACGTCAGCAGATCATTGCTTCAGATGGATTTTAATCGAAGATACTAATGATAAACTACATTTCCTGTTTTTGCTTGATTTTCACACTCGCGTCATATAGGTATTTTTAGGTACCTACTGGTCCTTGTGGTACACGACATGCAGTTGTACTGAGATAAAATGGCGATAAAGTACCTATTGTACGTATATTTCATTAATTAGGTAAGAAAAAAAGTTAAGTTTACATTTAAATGTAATTCTAAATCACATACCTATTGTTAAATAAAACAGTCTTGTGAAGTTTCTGCCGCAAACCCAGCTTATTCCTTATATGTTTCATTGTTTCTAATTTTGTATTATGAGTTAAACTAACGTTAGGATTTTTAGTAAATCTGAAATTGAAACAAAGTCATTTTAATAGAGACAGGAATAAAAAATACATAGGTATTTAATTTATTTGTTCTTGAACTAGGATTGGATAGTCATGCATGGTCACCGTAATTGCTCACTAACAAATTATGTTTAAAACTATTACCTGTGAAAAGTTAAACCACAATCAGGATAATACTCGTTACCGCAAGCCTCCACGACGCAAATTCTCCCCATTTTTACTAAACTTCTTCAAAAATATCACGAAATCAAAAAACACTCCACCATTAACGTCCAAGTCGGCAATTTCATGTGGGGCTGTCAAGTCAGGTGTCCGTATTTCGTTCAATAAAAGAAACCTATACGTGAATCGCAAAATTTTTGCGTAAGTAAGGCTTTACACGTAGTAACAAATAATATTGTTTTAACATGTTGGTACTAAATTATTATTAATGTTTAGAAACATTTTAGAAGCAAATGTATTTACTTCATTACATTACATCAATCGCATATTTTTCGACAAACAACGAAAGGATTGAAATCGATTCAACTCTGGCAACTCTAAGTCACTGTTAGAACGAGACACAGGGTTCAGTGGTAGCCTTCTCACTCGGCTTCATTTTATTTTGCGCGCAACAAGACTATTACTACCTTAGCATAAGGTTTTATTTTCTTTATTTTAGCTGCATGATGCACATATAGAGCTCATTCCTGTTGTACGTAGTACTTATTACTTCCATGGTATTATTATAAGTTATGAGTTTTTTTTTTACAATACAGCAGGGCAAGTACCGAACTTACCGATCGCTAAATTTGACATTACAATCGTCTAAATTCGATAAAATGGGTTATATCGATGTTTGCAAAAATCGATATAACCCGTTTTATCGAATGTACTTGCGCTGCAGAAGTCAGACGCTACTTTGTTTGTATAGAGGACTAGTAGGGCGTTCGGATAGCCTATCAGTTCCAAAAATAACACTCACAAACGCTAAAAATGATCACACAGGGCGTTCGTATAGGGACTTCGTGAGCATAAATATCGTTTTCGCTCACCGTTCGGATAGCTTTGAAAACGCTACAAATTACAGAGAAAAGTGCTGTTTTTGACCCACGTCTTACCGTGGGATCGTTGTGATCGTTTTTTGACAACTAACATTTTACGAGAAATATTGTGGTTCCTATCATAAAAAATAGAACTGGCGATATGCCTCCGACAGATTTAATTACAGACCTATATCTTTGGCTTCAGTTGTTGCACCTATATCTTTAGCTGCAGTTCCAGAAAACTTTATTTTGGGTTTCAGCGGTTGTCAAAATATGAAAATAAGTATAAGACGTTCGGATAGCATACAGTCGTTGGTGATCAAAAATAGCAGAAGCTTCTTTCCGAACGCTAAGATACAAATGCCACTTTTGAAACTGCTACAAACGCAACCGAGCCAAAACGAACGCACCTTAGGTAATCTGTGCTTTGTATATTTAGCTAATTATAATTTTAGAAGTTGAAGTCGAGTTTTTACAAATT
This sequence comes from Plagodis dolabraria, assembly GCA_963854805.1. Taxonomy (NCBI): domain Eukaryota; kingdom Metazoa; phylum Arthropoda; class Insecta; order Lepidoptera; family Geometridae; genus Plagodis; species Plagodis dolabraria. The sequence goes on along the minus strand of OY978441.1, from coordinate 35,245,754 downwards.
CAAAACGCTGATGTAGAGTATTACACAAAAGTAAGAAATGGAGGAACCAATTTACAAGGAAGAGAAGAAAACTGAAACTTGTCGTGTTTGTCTAAAATACGGCTCTGAAACGGGCAAAGGACTGTCCTTGTTTGATTTATACAACAATGTTTACATACACGAGAAAATTAATTATGTAGCAAGCATCGAGATCGAGGAAGATGATGATTTACCAAAGAGGATATGTTATCCTTGTCTTCTGGAGCTGGATAATGCTTGCAATTTCAAGGAGAAGTGTGAGAATTCAGATGCTGTCTTGCGATCAAGTTTACCACCGAATGAACCATTGCGTCGAGGATCCCCGGACATATCCATAAAAGAAGAGATAGTACATGAGTATATAGATGAAGACTATTTGGATGAAAGATCAAATTCTCCTTCAATGTTGCAAACAAGTTTAGATAATGCCTTAGAATCACAACATAATGTCTTCAAAAGCAAAGCAATCGATTTGCAATTGGAATGTGATGATTGTGGGGGTAAGTTTAAAAGTAAATGTAAACTGAGAGTCCATTGGAAAAAGGTTCACCAACCAAAGCTACTAACTTGCGAACTTTGCAAGAAAACTATGAAGTCATATAAATCTTATCACAGCCATATGAAGAAACAACTAAAAAGTTGTATTAATGCATCTAAACTACGAGTGGAAGGCGAAGGTAGGTCTCGGATATACCATTGTAAATTGTGTGATGCACATTCAAGCCGTCTTCAAACAATTATGACTCATTTAGTTGTTCACACAGGTGAAAGACCATATTCTTGTAACCTATGTGACAGAACTTTTACTCAGCACAGTTCTGTGATTGCTCATAAAGAAACATTCCATAAAGTTTATGCTCAAGATGGCACATGCGATCAGTGTGGAAAATACTTTAAAGGACGTATAAGTTTGTACAGACACATAAAGACTCATTCTGGCAAGCAGTTTCCATGCAAGGTGTGTGGCAAGGTGATGAAATCCAAGCCTATATTGCGTCAACACATGAAAAGGCACAGTGGAGTGAGAAGTTTTACTTGTGAACTGTGTGCTAAAACTTTTTTCACATCAAGTGATCTCGGCAACCATAGGGCTAAAAAGCATGAGAAAAATAAAATATATACATGTGACCTTTGTGATTACAAGACAATAAATCATAGTTGCATGGCTCGCCATCGTCCCCGACACGATGAAAACAATGTAGCTTGTGATGTTTGTGGCACTTTTGTTGAAAACCTGCAGCAGCTAGAAATGCATAAAAAACGGCACTTTGAAAAGAACTTTGAATGTATATATTGTAATAAAAAGTTTTATGGCCGGAAAAATCTTTCAGCTCATGTGAGAAAAAAACATAATAGGTATGCAGTACAGGGTGGCATGAAACCTAGCATTCATAATAGAAATAAGATATTAGTAAAGCAAAACTCCTCATAAGGTTTTAATAGCCTTAAGCAGGGTTGCCACTTAAATACTTTTCCAAAAAAATGGCTTATGAAATAAGGTATTATTATAATGTTCAGCATCATGTATGTAAATTATTATCAGATTTTTGTTTTTAAGGTGGTAATTATTGTATTATGTTTCTTTGCAAACCTCTCTAATGCTACAGGTGTTGTTGCTCTCTCTTGGGGTGGAGATGAAACAGTTCCCAAACATCCTTTGCTCATAGTTTGTTAAGGTGTTTACATCATCAATTGCTCCATTAAGCATGGTGAACCTATGTCTTGTTACTGTTGTATATTTTTTATTTTCATGAAACTTTCCTTTCATCCAGGATATGGACAGAGAAATACTCTAATGATTCATAGAGGTGTGGTCTTGGAAGCATAACATAACAAGGTTCCCAAATATCCAAAATTTAATTGAAATAGAAGGATTCTGTGTACATAATTCCTAACTTATTAGTATAATGCTTTATAATGTATTATGTATACATAAAATTCTCTCTGATTCATTTAAGCATGTTCCGATAGCATAGAGGTACAGTATGGCTAGTGTGAGTTTCACTTGTGATATAACTCTAGTGAGTAAATGCAATTTACTATGGCAAAACCACAGCACCCACTGAATACTTGGTGCGAACCTATGGAATGCAAATTCTATTCCCGTTTTGGATAAGAATTTTGCGCCCTAATCATTTGTGACTGACATAAAATTCTGTCAATATCTGAATCAGGTCCAAACCCGTGCAGAACATTTTGAAGTGTGAAGTCTGAAATTATTTTATATATCAAATCAAATCATATTTATTGCATTATTACAGGTTACATATAGATATTATTATAATAAGTTACATGTCTCTGTAATATACGATAATTGGTGTACAATATTTTACAATAGTCATTTATTATTTGCAATAGGATTTAATTAACAGTAATTCAATAATTTTCACATGGATTTGTAATAAAGGTAATATTAAATTCTAGGTAATGTCACAGTTAAATTTATAAGTTCTAAAATGTTCTTTACTTTTGAACCTTATCTGTCTCTAGCATACTTTTGATAATAACAAATATTACGTATAATTATGTACTTAGTCAACTCAACTATAGTTTTGTAAACTGGTATTTTTCATTCTCATTTATTGCAATAAATTTTCTGTTGGTGTAAAATGTAAAATTGATGTAAGTTTTTTCCTACAACTTTTTTCCTAGCTTTAGCTACAAAACTACATTCTAAATCGGCGTTTTCAGTTACTGTATCACGCTTGGCAGGCGTCTTGGGGATCGCATTAGACAGTTCCTTTGATGGTACCACGGCAAATTTAATTTGCCGTAGTGCAAGAAATCAGTTCCTCAGAAGGCGGTGCTGCCCACCTTCCGGTATTTTACGATGAGTCGCCTTTTACGACACGGGGACTGCAGTACCGTAACTCCATGGTTCGAACCCCACCGGTTCGGCTTAAGCTTCATCACATTGTGAAAAGGCACTTTTTGAATGCTCGCCTGGCTAGCTACCACCGTCAAGTAGAAAATCTTTCGCCAAGCACCCAACCGTGTGTTTTGGTAGCAGTCCTGGAGAACCAGTAAGTAATCATGAAATCATAGACACACATGAGACTTAACAGCTGTATGTCTCAGGGTGATAGACTGTGACTGATTGTCTCAGGGTGTCTCAGGGTCATTTGTGACGATATGCATCTGTTATAATAGGCAGAGGTTACCGCTTAACATCAGGTGGGCCTCGTGTGTATTTCAGTCACAATTCCATAAAAAAGCAAGCTTTGTAGACAGCGCCTCGCCAAGCGATTTGCACGTATGTTTGTGTGTTGCACATTGACCTATATATCATATTAGCCGACATGAAAAAGGGGGATGTTCTCAATTCGTCTGCTTTTTTAATGTTTGTTACCTCAGAACTTTTGACTGGGTGAACCGATTTTGAAAATTATTATTTTATTTGTAAGCAGATGCTTGTCGTGTGGTTCCATTTAAATTTCATCAAAATCGGTCAAGCCGTTTTGAGTTACAGTTGATACAGTCGTTGACAGTGAATGACTCTCGATCCCGTAAGTAGCAAGGTTCACTAAAGAGTGATAATTTTTTTTTACCTCAAAATGGAACCAAAATCAACACTCAAAAGTGTGAAATAACATGTTGAAGTCGGGAACTTTTGTGATTCGTGATAATTATGAGTTCGAGAAATGAAAGAATATTGAAATTACTCGTCTTTACTGTTTTATTTATTTTGTTAGTAAATAATTATTTGTCGACACGACATTTAATATAGGGCAAAAGCAAATTCAAATTAATTATCGCAACGTTCTAGAAAATCGTGAAGTAGCGAAATAATATAATTGAATATCCAGAACAACACTCATCTTTGGGTCAACATTGTACACAAAATATATATATTAGGTATGCATTTCATTCCGTTTACCGGCTAGTAAGTACGACAAACTGCAGAAACTCCAAGGGCTCTGTTTTTATTTTTGCGTATGGAACCTTAAAGATAATTATTTAGTTGGTTTGTAAAAAAATATCAACTAAGAAGAAGGTATATTTTTTTTGTTTGACGCTATGATAATGTTTTTCTTATATGAATGTTACCTATAAGTAACTAGAGTACCTATTATTGAATAAGGCTGCCTGTCACTGGTGTGGCTAATACGAGTTGATATGAGATTTCACACAAAACAAAATATGCCTTCAGTATTTATAACAGTAGTTCCCAAAGTATGGGTCCCGACCCACAGGTGGGTCGTTATTGACCATCGAGAAACTTTAATTTCTCGATGTTAGTTACCCACCAGATGAGTTTGCAGCCCTAGATGAGTACAAATCGACCTATTGGGCTACATTAACCAAACCTTAAGCTTGGCCTAGAAAAACTCTCTTTTGACAATGCGACAGTCTTCCTGGGAATTAAAATGGATTCAACTTTACAGTGGAATCCACATATACATGATCTATCTGGAAGACTTAGTTCTGCTGCATATGCAGTTCGTAAGATAAGACAGCTAACAGACGTAGCTACGGCTAGGCTCGTTTATTTCGCGTACTTCCACATTATTATGTCTTATGGTATATTGCTGTGGGGAGCTGCTGCTGAGATAGAGACAATCTTTATCTTACAAAAGCGTGCAATTCGAGCCATATATGAAATGGATCCTAGGGAATCCCTGAGAGATATTTTTAAAGAAATTGATATTTTAACTTTACCAAGTCTGTATATATTTGAAAATATTATGTATGTTCGTAAAAATTTGAGCAAATTTAAATCAAACAGTGACACTCACGATTATAACACTAGGAATAAAGATAAAATAGCGGTGCCAGGTTTTAGATTAGCAAAGACAAATAAAAGGTCCTTCTTAGGAAATTGTGTGCGGTTTTATAATAAATTGCCCAAACATATTACAACGCTCACAGAAAGAAAATTCAAGTTTCATGTGAAGAATATTTTGATAAAGAAATCTTACTACACAGTTTGTGATTACTTAAACGACAAAAATGCTTGGACTGGTTCGCCTCTGCCAAGCTAGCGCCTGTCACCCACGTAATGTGAATTAAGTATTGTAATTATTTTACTATATAGTATGTACTTAACACATTTTTAAAAAACGTTTAAAAGAATGGCCCCGAGTTTCTTGCCCGTTCTCGCAGTTTTTGTTTGCTGAACGTGGCAGTACAATGTAGTATATTTCAATATTAAAATTTGTAATTGACCTTCATAAGAGCGTCGTAGACGCCTAAATTGAATAAATGATTTTGACTTTGACTTTAACAACGGGCGAGCGATTTGACCACTACTGTGACGGACGTCCATCGCGACGCGGGGCGATCGGTCTGTCATTTTCGTCATTGTGATTACAAGGACCTACCTAACTAACATTTGAAGTTGAAGCTTAGGCTATTGTGACAATACATATGAAATAAATGCATCCTCATTTTGAAGCAATGACAGCCGAGTGGTTATAGCTATGGACTGCGGTGCCGCAGCTCCATGGTTCGATTCCCGCCGCCGCTGAGCTTCAACGCATGGTGGAAAGGCACTTTGCGAATGCCAGCCTGGCTAGCTATCACCCTCAAGTAGAAAATCTGTCGCCAAGAACGTAACAGTGTGTTCCGGTTGCAGTCCTTCAGAGCCAGTAATATTACAAGCACATGATAAGACTTAATATCTGTATGTCTCAGTGTGACGGGCGCAGTTCGTCACTTGTGACGAAATGCATCAGTTATAGGCAGGGGATACCGCTTGACATCCGGTGGGCCTCGTTCTTGCTCCGTCACAATAATGTATTAAAATGTTAACGCATTGGATCGGAACTGAATGTCTCTTTTCTTGTGTGAAAGTGAACAGTCCTTCGTTCATAATTATTGTTTTGACTCTTTTTCTTTCGTAAAAACCAATAGTTGAGTTCAAAAATTTGGAACATTTCGTCAGGTGAGTCGGACCAAGCTATAAACCTATCTATCCTCTCTCAAAGATAGTATGCAAAGGAGTTGTCATCAATGGCTTCAAAACATGACCCATGAAGATACAGAAAACCTGCTCAAGTTTCGTTCCTAACATACCTAATTATAGTTTATTCAAAAACTTAGATTGTTCTCTTTAGGCCAGATTTCATACCTTAGTCTACGCGATACTTCACCCGACACAGTCACAAATTCACGTTACGTCCACATACACAGTAACATATTATGTACCTACTCACCTCTCCCACCCTTTATATTTACATTTCAGTCTGTATAATTATATGTTTGGCTGTAGCATGAAATACAGTGTTGTAAATAATTACAGGGACATCCTGTATAACCGGGACGGACGGATTAACGTGTCTTCCGAAGCACAGAAGCGCCCAACAGTAATTTGTACTAGCAGCAGACATTGCGTTACAATATTTGTTATAATTATTGATCGGTTAAGAACAACTAGGCAAGCTACGCTACGGTCGCTTAAAAGATTATTCTTCTTTGCCTAGAGGTAGGTAACTTAGTTGCGATGTCAGGTACGTACCTAAAGGCAGCTACAGTACCTAACTTAAGATTAGAAACTTTGCAGCAGTCTTCCTGAGTTGGGATCTGTGTCCCGAAGATGGCAATAGGATCGCTGACAACAGCGGACTGTGGGACTTAAAAAAAGTAAGTAAGTATATAAATGATGCATGGGTGTTTTAACTCCTTTGCCCCATCCTCAAAATTATTTCAGGACACGCCTCTGTATGATCATATGAATATGATGGTATTTATCCTGCATATGAGTGCATACTGCATTACATTACGCACACTATTTCCTTCTTCATCATTCATGCATGATCTTTGGCTCTTCGCGGCTTTGCAAAGCATGGCGAAGCCAACTAACAACGCGTCGCCCAACCCATGCCATGGCCGACCGCCGAAGGCGCCGAACGAACCGAACCGAAGTAACCGAACAGCGGCGGGCAGCGCCAATCGCCAACCAATCCGGCATCCGCCATTTTTGTCAGTCCAGTTAGAATTGCGGCGCGTATCGCACGTGTCGCCGACGCTCTCGCCGCGCATACGATCGTGAAAACATGATTCCGTTAAAAGTGCTCAATTACGAATATTCTCACGTTTAATTACACGCGAAGTTGCTGTGCCGTGTCTTTCGGTGTCCGGTTACGTTGTTGCCATAAGTTACGGTTTTGTTTTTGCATAGTAAAGTTTGTTGGGAACAAAGATTTGAACAGGTTAAGTTGCCCTGCCTGCCTCTCGATTTGGTCAGTGCGGGTAAACAGTGAAGGTTTTCTATATTATTTATTGTTGTGCTGTTCTACTGGATGTGAATATTGTGAACTGTTACCTACTGCAGACATCTTTAGTATTAAGCAGAATAATAACAGGTTAGTAAATTAGAATTTTACCTGAATTGCCGTGAAACATAGATCTATTATAGGTACCTACCTACCTAAATATCCTATCCTTTCCATATAGAAATGAGAGTGAGTTTTTCAGTTTAGCACTTTAATATTATTGTAAATATTGTAATCTATGACTCACTTCTTGGTGTATGTCTAAAAGAGCCGCTTTAGTACACTAGGTCCTGTGTTCTATCCCTGGCTTGGACTAGTTATTGGGTTTACCTATATTATGTTCAAGAAATTTTCAGTAGCAATCCAGAGGTTGGAACTGTGCCCCGTAGGTGGCAATGGCCAGTTATAATTTGGCACCAAATACACGTGTAGCGCAAAATGAGTGTTAAGACACCCCTGCTTACCTCTTCGGGAAATACCTACAGGCGTAGCGGGACTACCTTATTTACAAATATCAAATTTTGCACATGGAAATAGGTATCTTTAAACTTTTACTAGGTATAATTTTAAACACTTACGGAATGAAATAGCCTGGCTAAATCAGATACCTATCTAGGTGTATAGGTACCTATAAGCTCGATGAGTAAAAAAATTTAAATTAGTAGGTTTCGATATTTAGTGAAGCATGTTGGCCTAATGATTGGACTACAAATTCAAATAAAATATTTTCAAGCTCCAACTCCAATACAATACACGAGGAGGTAAACAAAAAATACTTTTTTACATTCTCATTTGTGTTGGTCATCGGATAGAGTTCATCGAGTAGAGTAGGTACAAATAATATTTTAGTATATTAAAACTACTTCCAAAAGTGGAAGAGGTTAGTACTCATTCCGACCGTATGTTTATTTTAATCTTTAACGCGATTACTCCTCCAATTATTAACTGATTTTGACGGATCTTATTTTGTTGGATAGGTTATTCCTCCATGTTAGCATCGTTTGTTAGTCCAACTTTTTTGAAGCAGTTATGGCTCAGTAGTATTGGCTATGGATTGCCGCGCAGCAGGTCCATGTTTCGAATCCCGCCGCGGGCTTGGGCTTCACCGCATGGTGGAAGGGCATTTTGCGAACGACCGCCTGGCTAGCGACCACCCTCAAGTAGAAAATCTGTCGCTAAGCACCTAAAGGTGTGTTCCGGCAGCAGTCCTTGAGAGCCAGTGAAATTACAGGAACATGAGACTTAATCCTACACGTCTCAAAAGTGACGGGCGCAGTGCAATTTGTGACTTGTGACGAAATGCATTTGTTATAGGCAGACGTTAGTCCGCTTTACATCAGATGGGCCTCAATCTTTTTATGTTATACCTAGGCAGTTAACTGAATAATGTAATTCGCATACCTGGATAGGTAATTTAAGTGTAGTTGCTACTTTTGTCGATGGTGAAATGAAGGTAGGTAGGTAGGTACTTTAGACGAGTGAATGATCTTGCAAGTTGTTCCTATACATAAAGAAAAAGGCCAAGTGCGAGTCGGACTCGCGCAAGAAGGGTTCCGTTCCATTAGCTGTACAACATTAGACTTGATATTTTAACCTTTTTTTGTTATAACGTGCGCGAGTCCAACTCGCACTTAGCCTATTTTTTGTGTATATTGTTATAGCGGCAACAGAAATACATCATCTGTGAAAATTTCAACTGTCTAGCTATCACCGTTTTTGAGATACAGCCTGGTGACAGACGGACGGACTGCGAAGTCTCAGTAATAGGGTCCCCTTTTTACCACTTGGGTACGGAACCCTAAAAAGCAACCAATTTCGAAGTCTTCCAACACTGAAAGTTTGAAATAACTTGTGGAACTCTGAACATGATAATGTGAGGTCATTGTTTCGAATTGGCGTGGTACTGACTTCAGGAAGATACCTACCTATTAAATTTTAATCAGAGATGGAAATCACTTTCATATTTTACAAATTATTGGAGTAGGTACAAAAGGTTTTGCCCCAGGCGGGAATTGAAACCGCGTCCTCCGATTTCGCGGCGGATGCCTAAACTGCTCGGCTCGCTAAGCACGGGGTAGTGCTTGTAATCATATTTAGAAATATAGAATTCACTCATTTTTTTCAATAAGAATTAAAGTAAATTTTAAACCATTTTTAATAACTACGGGTTTTATAACCCAAGATCTATTAGGTACCGTCTTAGCTAACAAACGGTATCATAAAGCACTAATGCACCTTTTCTGTTTCAAGCTTAATACCTAGGTACCTACCTACTAAGCTATTAAAATAAATTAAAGCTATATTTTCAAATGTTCAAGCATTAAAAGCTTGATCACTGGTCAGAAAATCGGCAAACACTGACAACAAACAGCTATCTAATTTAACCTACCTAATTACCTACCTATATTGTCCCACGCAAAAAAAAATGCTATGGGCTTACAATAAATGTAAGTAGGTTTACTACCTACCACGGTAATATAAGATAATATTACCGTGGTACTACGGAGACCTACGTTACCTACATAAGTAAATTTACCGAAGTAGGTATGTGCCTAACCGAAGTAAGTAATACCTATTATGTTAGATAGGTAATTTCAAAACAAAAAAATATCGTCTAAGAATCGTTTCACTGACATACCTACATAACTACACTGAATTCCCTCTCGCCTGAGCTCCGTCCGTAGCTTAACAATTTGTAAGCTGAAGTGTCTATTCAATAGAGCATGTCTTCCGGCTGACGATACGTAGTTGGGTACCTACCTATTCTAGGATACCCACTTGCATTCAAGTCGTCGGAAATGGACCCATCGCTGACGTTGTGGGTCGGCTTATCAATGAATCCGTGATCAATACTTGCTGAAGTAGGTAGCACTCATACCTACATGGTCGATTATATATACGAGTAGGTCTAATTGTAAAGGGATTTCACGGTAACGGATGTTCGTGTCTCACATGCATTATACATGCTTAGGGCTTAGGGCTGCCATCGGATTTTTTTTTAAATAGGTTTGACAGCTATTAATTGCCTTTAAGCCGAACATGGATCGTACGCAACGCTTCTGTGCCTTAAATATACTAACTCATTATTAGATGAGTTGCCCCAAAAGTACCATACCTCAGCACAGAGCTATAGGTTAAGAATTAGGTACTTAGCAAGCTAAGCTATGCAATAAGCGCTTTTTAACACTATCATCATAACTATATGTGTAATTTATAAGTATTTATATAACACATGACAATACCTACCAGTCGAATGGACTGGTAGGTATGTATGTATCATACAGGTATGGATTATGTTATTGTTTCATTATGAGCTTGTAATTGTCACCTTCGAAACCAGGGTCATTGACCTGCCTAAGGGGACAGAGCACATAGTTACTATGACATAGCGGTAAAGTCATAGCTATCCATACATCATCGGGACAAAGAGGCTTTGAAAACAACAATAAGAATCGATTTAATTAGTATCAGTTGCGTACCTTTTGAAAATCCCTCAAAATTAACGGGAAAAGTTGGAAGAATGCCCCGGCTTTGGCACATCCAAGAGTGGAGAAAGAAAGATACGGTAGAGCAACGATATGAACCTTTTTTTACCGGCCTATATAACTATATAATATATACCGTGTTTATGCAATGCCTGCTTGGTTACTGAAAATTCAGGCTACTGCTTTTATCCACAACGAAGTTATATGGGGTCGAAAATGGCCTGAACTGCTCCAAGAAAAGAAAAGCTTGAAGCGCTTGTAGCGAAGTTCACTTATCTGTTCTTAACCGATCAGCAAAGTTAATTAGTAAATGTCAGCCGCGGACATGACTTGGATGGGTGACCGCTAGTGACATTACTACTGAGCGCTTCCGTACTTCGGAGGACACAAGCCGTCAATCCCGGTTGTTATCTTCCGATGGCAGTCGTTATAGCATATGGTAGGGCATTTTGCGAATGCCCGCTTGGCTAGCTACCACCCTCAAGTTGAAAATCTCTCGCCAAGCATTTAACGGTGTGTTCCGGCAGCTGTCCTTGAGGGCCAGTAATTCTAGGCTAGCCTGCACAACATCTTCGACCGCATCATCATCAGGTAAGATAGTGGTCAAAGGCTAACCATAAGCAATAAAAAAAACCTTTTTTTATTTACCGGTCGTATAACTTTATTGACAAAACACTGCAAACTAAGTATACTCGTATGTACAACACTACAGCTACTATACTGAAAGCATTTAGGCAACACAAAGGCTATTGCGCTAGTCCAAATGCTCCAGACTACTACCAGTTGACAGCTTACCCAGCAGGCTGGCACCTTTGCACCCACAGATTACCCCCAAGGGGTGATCTGATGCGGTTACGATTTTTCAGTTTCCCCCAAGGGGTAATCTGTGTTTGCTCCATTGCATTGCATTGCTTATTCGTTGAGCCAAATCAGTGCCAGCGTTTTGATAACGCGTGGCATCGGCAAGAGCGTTGTGATAAGTTTTGGAACATGAGATGAGATCTCTGTCTCCACGGATTCCATGTTTCTATACCAAACGGTTATAGTAAGTATAGGGTTAGAATTTCACCTCCCTATTTCTTCCCGTAAAAAGTGACTAAAAGAAAAGTGCGCCAAATGAGCAGCATACGTGAATGTAGGTAGTGTTTTGTGTGCATTAGACGCACTACAGGGCTGTATACCATCTTAGTGCCTTGTTACAGTTTCATACAATATGTTCTTGTGCTCCTGTCTTTTAAGTTGTTAGCGTAAACTATTAATTATTATTTATTTAATATATAATATAATAATACATTATTCGTAATATGTTCTTGTGTTTCGTCGAGTGTTAGTGAAAACATTTTGTATGACTCTGAAACTGTGCCCGGTAAATGGCAATAGGCTCGCCCTCTATTGTATGTGAACAAAACCCAATTAGCGTAACGTAGGTGCTTACACGCTTCTGCCTACCCCTTCGGGGAATGCAAGCGTGATTATGTGTATGTTATATCTCTCACAGGTATTTTTAATCTATGATTTAAGATTATAAATATCACAAGTTCTTCAAGCATTGATACCGCATACTTGCAAAATGTGGAATAATCTGCCATCTAGTGTTTTTCCGCAAAGCTACAGTATGGATTCCTTCAAAAAGGGTGTTAAAAGAGTCTTACAGGGTCGGCAACGCATTGGTAACGCCCCTGGTGTTGCAAATGTCCATAGGCGACGGTAACCGCTTACCATCAGGTGGGCCGTCTGCTTGTTTGCCACTGTATTCAATAAAATAAAAAAAGCGATTGGTGCAGAATAATGGACAAAAACATCGCTCATTTCTTAAATTAATAAGCAAATTTTCACGCCGTATACAACAAATATCAGTTCAATCCCTCGCCAAGGCTGCCGGCAATTAACCATAACAATGAAAAAATACCCCTATTTACCCTTTAATGGAAACCCGGCAGCGTCAGCATCTGTCAAAGGCAGAAAATGCCGACATTGCGCAGTTATTATCTAATTTATACTCGTTTATAAGAACCCGTAGACTTCATATCGGGGATTAACCCTCGGCTCCGACGACGGCGAGTAATGACCACCATCCAAAGATAATTCTGTCTACGCACTGATGCGGTTACGATTTTTTAGTTTCAAAGCAAAAGAATAAACGGGTTAGTCAAGTCGGAGTTGCACTCACACACCAAGGGTTCCGCATACCAACACAGTGTACCAAAAAATCGTTATTTTCAAACGACTTAAAAAAAGGATGTTCTCAACAAAAATGTGTTTTAACCGACTTCAAAAAAGGAGGAATTCTCAAATCGTCTGTATTTTTTTTGTTACCTCTGAAATTTTGACTGGGTAAACCGATTTTGATAATTTTTTTTATTTGAAAGTTGAAGATGTCGTTTGTTCGCATTTAAACTTCATTAAAATCAGTGAAGCTGTTTTTGAGTTACACTCCAATAACTAAAAATATTTTCCTATCTTGATGATATCGTCAATAACAGTGAATGACATTCGATCCCGTAAGTAGCCAGAGTGAAAAAGAAAGTTAACCAAAAAATGGAAGCGACTTCAACACTCAAACCTGTGAAATAACTCGTCGAAGTCAGTACCACACAATATTATGAAAATAGGTACCTACTTTTCAACTATCACGGTACCGACTTCCACAAGTTATCTGACAGTTTTGAATGTTGAAGTCGGTTCCATTTTTGGTTAAATTATAATTTTGTATTTGTTACTTACCTCATATATTTATATTTTTACTGGGTTTATCGATTTTGTTATAATACTTAGAATCGAAAGCTAGTGTTTGAAATGTGGTTCCATTCAAATTTGAGTGAGATCTGACGACTTACAGTTTATTAGTTCATTCGTTCATTCATTACTTCGACAAGTGAAAATGAGAATATCTTATTTAGGATAACTCAAATACTACTCGTCACTGACAAGTGAAAATGATGGATATCCTAAATAAGATATTCTCATTTTCACTTTACTACGATGCTCTTTCAAAACATCACGTCACTGACGAGTAGTATTTGAGTTATCCTAAATAAGATATTCTCATTTTCACTTGTCGAAGTAATGAATGAACGAATGAACTAAAAAACTATACGATGGTTTGAAAGAGCATCGTAGTATTTCGAGATGGTTCTTTTATAGTTTGCTGATGTTCTGATGAAGTTCATCGCAGACATAAAATGGAACTCTTTAATAAATGACAGCAAATCTATCGAAATTGCTGCAATCATTTATTGTTTAGGGCATTCCTGGATTTAGAATATTTTCTGACTGGAGTAGTTTTGTTTTGTTAATATATTTTACTTACTGTTTGAGATCCTTAGCGGAAGTGCGGCCTGTGGTTGTCAAGTTTGTAATATTTGTAGTATATAATATGTTAGATATTGGACTATAAGCACACTAAGTTTGACTCTTGTATGTGCTACCGTTTTTACGATAGAGCTAATACAAAAATCTTAAATGAAAAACACGATTTTGTACAGTGATTTCCTTTTATTTTAAATTTGATGTTTTATTATTATTGTTTTATGGGCAATCCGCCGCTGTGACGTATTCTGTAAATCGCCTAAATATAACGGTTCCAAAGATACAGCCCTTTAAGGAAGGACGGACAGCCATTGCGTTGTAATAGGGTCCCGTATGATAGTACAGAACCCTAACAATAATTAGGTGATGGTCATCACTACTCGCCGTAACCAAAGTATTCAAGGTCACACCTATAATACTAAGGCTGATATTCAGAGAAGAGTTGGAGTTTAGACTTAAACTTCATTATGTCAAAATATGAGTCTAGACTCAACTCCAAGTTTTATATATTCATAGTCAAATTTGGCTAGAGCACGAGTGTGTGCTCAGCCGAGTGTGAGACGGGCTGAGTCATCAAATCGGTTACTCCAGCCACGGTAATGTTATCTATATATTATCGTTCTCCAGCCGAGATCGAAAGCGACAAAGCGATGAAGAGGTTGCGATTCTATAGCTTATTACAATTATTCTATGACTATATTTGTTATGGTGCTAATAATAATACTAATTGTTTATTCAAAGAAATTGTACTTTCTATATATCCTCAGGTTAGATATAATGTAGATATATAACACAATTATATCAGTTGGCTAGAAAATATACATTTTAAGCTAGAGTATCTGCTGCTGAACTAGGCTCATCATCTGTATTTCAGCATACAGCGCTCCTCCGGACTGAATAATGTTTCTGCCTCGTGTCGTTATAATTATTCCATACATTTTTGTTTGAACTTGATGGAGCAGACGTAACGCGATCATTCTTTTTCAATTCTGAATACCACAAGGCGAAGTAAAGTCATCGAGCCTGGAGTTTAAACTCCGATGAGACCATCCGGAGTAAACTCGAATCATTGTCTATGAATGTCAGCCTAAGTTCTCAAGAAAAATAATGAAGGATCACTAATCTAAAAGCAATGTGTTAGAGTCATAATAAATAAGGCATGGTTTTAGACTGCTGCAAACCCCTTTTTAAAGCATGTAACATATTTCTTCTACCGTGTAGGTATGTACAAAAAAGACATTCGTGTCTTCATTAAACAACACCCTGATTTTTTAAAGAAAGGTGGTGATGTTTTTCATGTCAAAAAGAGCAAAGTCCACCAACCTATAAATTTATGAAACTCGTGCTATGAAGGGTTTATGTAAAAAAATATATATACAATATGTGTTTATCCGCTTATAACTTTACCTAACGACATTAAAGTATTGGGTGGTAATCAATTTAAAAGATCTTTGACTCGCTGGATTCTTATCAACTGTTTATAATTATAGTCATTGTTAAAGAATTTCATTTCAATTTTTTAATAAAATAATAGTTACCCGGTAAGTTACCCACCCACCGTACACCCTAACCTATTTTTATATTCCGTCTTTCGAAGCGCTCGTAGCCAAGTTTGCTTAGCCATTCTGAATCGATCAGCAAAGTTAAGCAACGTCCGCCGCGGTCAGGAGTTGGATGGGTGACCGCTGGTTGGGCATTACTACTGAGCGCTTCCGTGCTTCGGAGGGCACGTTAAGCCGTCGGTCCCGGTTGTTGTCTTAGGATAGCAGTCGTTACAGCATGGTGGTAGGGCACTTTGCAAATGCCCGCCTGGCTAGCTACCACCCTCAAGTTGAAAATCTGTCGCCAAGCACCTAACGGTGTATTCCGGCAGCTGTCCTTGAGAGCCAGTAACTCTAGGTTAGTCTGAACAACATCCTCGACCACATCATCACTTACCATCAGGTGAGATAGTAGTCAAAAGGCTAACCTATCAGGCATAAAAAAAAAAAAAAAAGTCACGATTGTGACGGAACAAGCTCGAGGCGCACCTGATGTCAAGAAGACTAACCTCTGAGAGGCCAACTTTTTGTATTTGTTGTTATAGCAGCAACAGAAATACATCATCTGTGAAATTTCAACTGTGTAGCTATCACCGTTCTCGAGATACAGCCTGGTGACAGACGGACGGACGGACGGATGGACAGCGAAGTCTCAGTAAGGTCCCGTTTTTACCCTTTGTGTACGGAACCCTAAAAATGACGTTAATATGACGTCTGAGTTTCGAACAAACGGTAGTACTGTATCAGCCGGATTGTCCACTGCTTAACACAGCCTCCCCATTAAGGGTTTGTCATCCCACCGCTTGGCAGGCGTCTCAGGGATCGCAGTTCCTCAGAAGACTCTGCTGCCCACCTTCCGGTATTTATTTACCGTCAGTCACCTCTTACGACATCTACGGACAGAGTCGTGACATTCTAAAACTCCACGGGAGCTAGTAGTAACCCAAAGCTGTTAATAACTAGGGCCCGTGCTAATAATTGCATCTTAATAATGAGATCGATCATAAGATGCTGTTTTTGACAGATGTTTCATACATTGAAAATCAAACGATCTTTGTGATGAATTTATTAAAACTTAGTGGCTTTCGTAGCTGTAAACCTGCCTTTGCATAGCTTACAATTAAATAAAAGTTTACAAGCGCACTCCGATGGGACAATGGGTCACAAAATCAAAAAATCATACTTTTATTCCGAAAACATGCTGATGAAATTCCCTTGTTATGTAAAATGATGACACGGGAAATTAGCGTTTTATTTTTCATTATTTTCCATTCTGACATCTTTGATCAAACGTAAGTAAGAAGTATCGCTGCCTCGGTGCAGGCTTAAATTTAGACTTCGCTTTCCTACGAACATTTTGATGTGTTTTTGAAAGCGTAGTCGTATTTGTTTAATGAACGTTTATTGGATGAATAAGCTCTCACGAAAAAAGTGGCAAGAGTAACATAAAAGTTAAGTAACATTTTTTTTTTAGTTTTTAAACACCATATCTCCGTCATTTTGAAAAATTTCTAAAAACTGAATTGACAAATAAAAGTCTTTGGAATTATCAAACCTGCACAATTCCTCGGTTCGGTTGAGAAATATGACTGTAGGTCACACGAAAGAATCCTACCGTACTTCGTGATTTTTGCGTTGTTTAATTTTATTTTACGCAGACGTCAAATCAAATCTATGCGGCATAAATAACAAGTGCCGTGAAAATATAAGATTGTTCCACTATTGTCCCATTCCTTTTTCCTTTCTTGTTTATTTTGTATATGACAAACTGATGTTCCATGAGCATACTGTTATCGATGTGAAGGACTGCGATGTGACACTTTTAATATTATCAAACCTTATGTTCCACATATTTTATTATGGAGTATGTCTTCGCCAATAAGATAAGATTTTTCTAGATGAAAATTGCGTTACTTTTACTGTTTTGCACCAACTAAGTACACTAAATCTCAAATAATTCTTTAGTTTTCTTTCATATTTGTAATCATTTTGTCCCTTGCGATAATAATTTTCAGGCTAACCTAGAACTACTGGCTGTCAAAGACAGCTTTTTACTGCCTATAGATTTACGAGTATAGTATGTGATGATGCGGTCGCAGCTGTTCTTCAGGCTAACTTACAATTACCGACTCTCAAAGACAGTTGCCAGAACACTCCGTTAGGTTCTTGGCTACACTTTTTCTTGAGGTTGAGGTGACGACTGCTATATGAAGACAACAACCGGAACCGCTGGTTTAGCGTTTAGCGTGCCCTCCGAATCACGGCGAAGCGTTCTAATCCACGGCTATGAGCAAGTTTCGTTAATAGCGCTTCAAAAATCGGAAAAATTCGCAAGATTCGTGAGCTCTCAGTTACTAACTGCTAGTATTTGATACAAGTCCTCGGAATCCGCTTGTAAATGGCAACAGCGGATGTCGCATGGTATTAATATATTCCATTACCTGCCGGTTATGCAAACTATACCGATTTAATTAGGTAGTGTTACGTCGATACGAGTTTTCAAAAGTTAACTGGCTTGTTTTGGTCGTAGTACAGAAATAAGTAAGATAGATTAGATTGTGGACTTGTGGTTTGGAAAGCCTTGTATTTCGTATGCGGTGACAGTGAGAGCTGGTTTTCTTATATCTATATGTGCCTATTTACTCGTATAAACATATGAGATTCCTTGATTGCCGGTCCCTTTATGAGGTAAGCTTTTTGGTATATTCTGTAACCTGAAGCAGTAATAAATGCTTTGTGATAGGTTTTTTATATAGCTTATAGTCAAGCCTTTGACCACTTGATATGATCTAAGATTTTGTTCTGGCTATCCTAGAATTACTGACTCTCAGTCAGCCACCGAATCACACCGTTGGGTGATTGGCGATAGATTTTCTACTTGAAGTGATACTACTTTTCTACCACCATACTATAATGACGGCCATCTTAAGACAACAACCGAGACTGCCGACAGCTTAACGTGCCCTCCGAAGCATGTGCACACTCAGCAGTAATGCCGCTAGCGGTCACCCATCCAACTTATGACTGCAGCGGACAATGCTTAACTTAGCTGATCGCTTAAGAACGGCTGAGCAAACTACGCTACGAGCGCTTCAAAGATGATATAAAGTAGTATCATTCGTCTCAGCTTCTCGTCCTGAAAGTCCTGAAACCCAATGCATTAATTTACACATAGGTAGGTTATCTTATCACACAAGAGGCCCTGGTACCAAAGGCTCCTTGTACTCACACTGAGCGACTCCAAGCGACTTTTTGAAGTAGTAAGTATAGTGTAGTTAGTAAATATATATCGTTGGTCGTGTTTTGCGTCGTCTCCAGCTGTAGGTGCCGCCTGGGCGTAGTCATATACGCCTTTTCTCTCTAGCTTGTGCCTACTGGACTGTTTGCCATCAGAGCTACTCAAAACAAATCCTTTCTCGCGTAAGGGCAGAAATTTTACAGCCATATCCGGACTTTTTTTTGCTAGTGTAACCTAGAACATGAAACTGCACCAAGGGCCAATATACAATCTTAAGGAAATCTCTGGTTGGTGATATGATGGATCATTTGCTACAATTAAAGTTTGAGACAAAATCTAGTAGAATTTTCTTTATTTGTTTATGCCTTTGACCACTATCTCACCTGATGGTAAGTGATGATGTGGTCGAAGATGATGTTCAGGCTAACCTAGAATTACTGGCTCTCAATGATAGATAATAAATAATACTCTGATAGTAGTAACACTAATTTTCTTTTCATTAAATATAAGTAGTATTTGTTCCATACCATCATGGGTATTATTGACAAATCCATTTTTCAGTTGAGTGTAACTTCAAAAACTACTCGAACAATGTTGATGAAATTAAATGGGATGGGATGGGAACAACTTGAAGGTATACTATACCCAAAATAAGAATCATCAAAATTGAATTATCCAGTAAAAAGTTATACACATCAAAAACTACGCCTTTACTTGGGAATATTTCTCCTTTTTTGGAAATCGATTTAAAATAAGTACTTTTTACAAATATAAACCAACGAAACAGAACAGTTCAGTAACATAATGAACTCCCGAAGTCCCCAAACCCATATCACGGCCTCGAGTTTCCATGAATAAATCATATTGGTACATACTTGCAGTGAAACATACAGTTAAAATGGAGATACGAGAGCTACTGCGAATTGGTTCAAGTCTCGTGAGACTGCCTTCTGAATATGACTTTAAATTAACCAATTTCGTGTGAAATTGCACTTGTAATACATTTAGCAATAACACAACAATTTTTTTGTTAGAAGTTGAAGATACAGAGAGAGTTATTTCACAGTTTTGAGTGTTGAAGTCGGTCCATTTTGGTTAAAACTTTTTTAGTGACCGTTGCTACTTACGGGATCTATTGTCATTCACTGTCAACGACTAAGTATATCATCAAGATAGGGAAATATTTTTCAGTTATTGGAGTGTAACTAAAAAACGGCTTGATCGATTTTGGTGAAATTTAAATGGGACCAGACGACATTTTATATAAAAAAAGAATTATCAAAATCGGTTCACCCAGTCAAAAGTTCTGAGATAACAAACATAAAAAAAAATTTAAGAGGTATGTTCATTTAGAAATTGAATTTACTTGTACGTCTGTGAGCTAACAGATTTCTGAATAGTATTAGTTTGTACATTTTCAACAGATCGACAATAATACCACCTCAAATTCGTCTGCAATTGTTATGTCAACTTTGAAGTTGCCCTTTTGCCTTGTCTCATCAAAATTCCAACTACCAGAGTCCTCTATAATGTAAATTCAGCGTACTTCGCGACAGTATTGCTGATTTCCCCGCCCGGTGTTACAATACTTGTACTTTCCTAACTTTCTCCGTGAAGATAGTTCAAGGTGGGCATAAGGTAGGGCAAGATTAATAGGATGAACTTTCCATCATTGGCAGATTTACTGCTTGTGTTTGAACGAGAAGTAAGGTACATGGAAGTTACAGGAAAGTTGGAAGACAAGGTGAATATATGTGTTGGTTCTGTCTAGCTGGACCAGTCTGTCCTAGTTCTAAACATGTTTACGGGTTATAAAGAAATTGAAGAATGAATGGTTTTATCCAAAAGCACGGTGGGTGTGGTAGGGCATTTTTGCGCTTGCTACCAAAAGAAGAAGTTCTTCAAGTAGAAAATCCAGCCAAGCACTTAGGTGTGTTCCGGCAACTGTCCTTGAGGCCAGTAATTCTAGGTTAGCCTGAATAACAAATTCGACCACGTCATCACTTACCATTAGGTGTGATAATGGTCAAGGCTAGCCTATCAGCTATAAAAAACTGAAAGGAGGGTGATGTAGGTACCCCGACCTCAATAATAACTCTTGTTGCACCGAGCCCATGGGAAATAAAAGTAGTCTACTTATATAGGCTGTCCGCTTTTTGGTAAATAACCCAACAGAAATACGTGCACGATTATTACCTCTATTAGTTCTCCTTATTTAAACATCAAGGACAAAATCACAGTAGGGATAAAATAAAAAGTTAAATACTTAAACTTCTTTGAAGCATCTACATATATGAATAAAATATATAATTATCTATAGGATATCACAAATGCTATGCCTAATGGATTAAAACACGACTTCAAATATTTATCTCGATATAAACAAAAACATGAATACAGATCTAAAATTTTGCCTATTTAGTAAATCGTATCAATACAAATTTTATTTCCAAGTAAAGGAACCATAATATGATAGAGTACCTTCCTTAATCACTTTTTCCGATTTTAATAAGATCATTTTTATTTGTAAATATTTTCAAAAATTCGCTTACGCTATATCAAATTGCGTAGTTCTGTTTCGCTCACTCGTATGTGAAACGAGGTTTCTCCGTCCTTTTTTTGTTCTCCCTCAGTCTGACATTTTTCGAAGACTACTTCATCACAAGGCTCTATTATCACCGATTACATACTAACTATTACAGTAAGCGATAAGGATTAAGCCGCCAATTGTAACATTAAGGTAATATATATTTTATTAACTATCATCTGTACTTTCGTGTTTCAATAAAAAGTTATATCTATCTTTATATTACAGTGTTTTTAAATTCAGGATCGAGGTAGGATATAAAGCTGTCGATATCAGATTTCTCTGTATCTTCTACAGCATTATGGGAATATGGCGAAGTGAATGTGTTATCTGATTTCAGCGTCCCGACCTTACCATTCAACCTCGACACCACAAAGAGCTAATGTGGTTATAATCGACAGCTGGGGTTCCCATACTGTTCGATTTAGGTAGTCGTGCCGTCCATATACCTAATTGGTAGTTTCGGAAGTTCCAGAGGTGCTTCAAACAGGCAGCCATAAAAGTTTTTCTGGAATGTATGAACGGAAAAGGTTATGCCCTTGGCTTTGCTGATGTCCATAGGCGAGAACTGCTTACCACCAGGCGGGATTTCGCCTTGTTTGCTATCTGTAGAATAAAGAAAGAAAAACGAGCCCTGGATAGCAATCGCCATGAGGCTAAACAAACAAACGAAACAGAATAAAACGAAAAATGGGGTCGGAGAGCTTTGTGTGGTTGCCATCTTGAATTCGCCATTTTGATTTTTAGACAAAATGTCAGTCGACATCTCTTACCGTTTCCGATATAGCTATCACCGCTTCAAAAAAGAGTGTTTGTTTTTGCCAGTCGTTCCCTTATAACTGTACAAAGAAGTTGGTTGCAATTGTTACTTCATTGTTTATCATAATGCTTTGTTTGATTTGCGAAACACGTCCTTGTCGTATTTTTTTTATGTTTACAATTACAAGTGGGTCTGAAATAATAGTACAGTTTGATTGGTTTTTGGCAAGAGTGATAATTAGCGTCAATATTGGTAAAAGGTGGATTGTAAAATAATTGTTACAAAATCGACGCAATCAAAACTGAATTCGAAAGTATAGTATTTGACAATATTTATAAGTTATTAAATTTATGTATCCATTATTGACTTGAAAGAACAATGACACTTTGTTTACACAAGTACTTTGTATTTTGCTGGTAAGGGCAAATACATTAATGAAACAATGACAAAGATTTCTACTTGTATATTTGTAAGTAGTATATATGATGGAAAGTATCTTTTCGCCTATAACAGATCTGAGTGAAAAAAAATTGCATTATCTTTGTATACAGACAAAAAAGACAAAATGTTGTCCAGCCTAAAAAAAATTTTCGCTACAGCCCCACTTTCCGAGTCAAATTTTGAATCCATACCAACAGGTGATATAGTAACTGAGGTAAGCCTCACTATCAGATAAAAATGATTTAAGTTAACCAACTGAGCTATCAAGGTACTTACCCAAAGTGCGAATTGTTGTTTATGATTGCATCGTCGGTATTGATCTACGAGTATGGTATAATTTATTTTTCACAGGTACGATTTAAATTATATGCACAAAAAAGAACTATTACATTTTTTTTTAAATAATAACATATATGTATCTTTTACTGTATCGGATTGTCCACTGCTGAACACAGCCTCCCCTATTGAGAGAGTTTCGCCATAATCCCACGCTTGGCAGACGTTTTGGGGATCGCCGTCTAAGATAACAGTTCCTCAAAAGGCGCTGCTGCCCGACTACCGGTATTTTTCCCTTAGTCACCCTTAGGGGGTGACATTCTGTCACGGCACCCCACGGGATCTATATCTATCTATATCTGTATAGTAGTATCGAATAGATCGGAATATAATCCAATCCTAGATCCTAGATCACAGCTGCACACGCCAGCTAATTATCAATTAAGTAAAATTGATAATTAATTCTTACAATTGGATTTTTTACCAACTTTCATAATTATTATTTCCAAACTCCATTATTTTTCCAATAAGCACGTATTAATTAAGCATTTACGGAACCTTAAGCCGTTAAGTCGCTTAATATTTACATAAGCACTTAAAACGAATTGGAAATTAAACCTTCGCACTTATTTATTAGACTGTGAATAATTTTCAACTTTTAGGTAAAGCTTTCAAACTTTTTATCGCCCATGAACATTCGTCTGAAGTTTTCTTTTACCGCAGTGATTTATTTTAAGGACTTGGTAAATAATTTGGCGCAGGCTTTCGTTTTTCGAGGTTGGTACTATGTAGGTATATTATTATAATGTTACCATAAGATTCCAATTTGATGTTGCTTATTTTTGTGAGTGTTTATCTTTATTATGAAAGCTAACAGATCGGCGAAACATATCGTTATACATATATAGCTTTGTAGTAAGATAGAAGATCGAAGTTTTGCTGCTTTGTCCTGCTTGTACTATGTTTTTTTCTCTCACTCCAGTATCAGTGTACGTAATATTGAAAAAAATATGTTTATCCTACAATATGGCATCTTAAATCTGCCAGTTTGTTTTTTTTAAATTTATTTTAAGTACCTAGTGTCAATTGCGCTATCCCGTCTGAATTTAACGATGTTTTAAAATCGGTTAAGCAGTATAAAGTAAATACAGGAATTAAATAAAATAAGTTAAATAAAGGAATAAAGAAAGTCACAAACACACATACATGAACCCTGAAATAAATTCTCCTTTTTTGGGCAGCCGTGTAAAAATGAACGTATTTTTTTTTAATCTAGTCCTTTATCTGTGAACGAAATACATATAAAATTCCAAGTAAAACGATTTTTCGTTTCTTTATAAATTTTCGTGATCAGTGTCGACAACAACCAAAATGTAGGCAAATTGGACCAAATGCAGAAAATCTTAAGTTTGTATTTCTTATGTGTAATTTCAGTAATAAATAAATTTCGGTGTACCAGTAATCCACTATAAGATCGTTTTGTATGCGCGGGGCACTCCTGCGCAACTGTCACGCAAACATACGAGAAGCTAAATCTGTCACGATCAGATGGGACCCAGAGATAGCAGATGTTTAGGGGACCTACTCTTCACATACAGTTACTATATGCTACTTATTTGGCCCAAATTAAGAACTCTGGAACAATTTCCTAAGAAACGGCAACGTATTAGGTATTCGCAAAATTTATATTAGATACTTTATTTTAACTAGCACAGAATTTATGGAAATTCTGCTGGGTATTTTCATGATTATTAAAAGGCGTACGTGCACAACTGTAGGTACATACCTATAGGTATGTTCGAAGGTATATACCTACACGATAACCACTTACTACCACTTACTAAACGATTACTTACTGTATGCACCCAATCATGCATGTTTGGGAACAAATCACACGGTTACACTCGAAGAAACACAACACTATCAAATGGTCACATTCCCGATTTTCGCGCAGGAACCTTGACTTAGCTGATCGCCATAAAAAAGTATTTGGCATGAAAGTGAGAACCACTTAGGAATAGGGGGACATGGCAGTATTCACGTCCAAAATGCACATTTTGCCATATTGGAGCTGGAGGGGTACATATGAGCCTGAACACGGTTAAGCAACTTTCAAGTAGGCCAACTGAAGTCATTAACTTGGGCAAAGTTCCTCGATAGGGACTATGACTTTGCGTAAGGATTCTTGTATAAATTTAAACAAAAGTGGTACAAGTGTACTGGTACTTTGTCTATGTTATAAATTGTTTACCATCTGTGCTTCTGAAGTATTCATTCCATCTTATCCCGTGGGTGTCGTAAGAGCCGAAGAATAAGTATAAATATAAATAATCATAAGGAAGGCAGCAGTGCCTTCTGAGGAATCTACCTCACTTGATCCCTACGACAAACTAACTGTGGAGGTTATCAGTGGAAATTAAAAAAATACGCAAAAACCAGTTCTTTGAGACACGAATAATCACTTTATGAGCTAACAAAACTCCGTTGTATTCCTAGTGCCGATGTAAAAATCAATTTGTTTTCAATAAATAAACAATCGCTCTTCTATGATAGGCGACACTTTTCTCCATGGTTTGCGATAATACCGCAAGGTCTATCAGCTGATTGGCTAAAACTGCTTGTTTCAGCAGTTTACCGATAACTACCGGATAAACTTTGCATGCGACATCTATCGACGAGTAGTCAAACTTCGGAATAGAGTGCGTTTTTACTAATAAAAAAACATATTTAAGGGTCGTTTCGATGGGCTGAATCTAAACCAAGCTCTTTCTCTTAAGTGAATTCCTATCAGTTAGTAGTGTCTGGGCTGTTGATGGTATTTAGCAATAAGTTCAAGTAATACCACGCCAACGGAGATTCGTGTCTCTGATCTAGGTTAAATGCCAGATTTGATAGATGCACTACTTACCGAAGATATAAACTTTTTAATTCCTTTTGTTCTGTCTATCATATCTGCGGCTTCTTGTAGAGATAGCGTGATAATTTTATTTTGTTATTGCTTATTAAGTGCGTGGGATAAGCCCTAGTTTGTGCAAGTTCTGCCTACACACACTCAGATTAAGTATTTTGTTCTGGCGTGTTTACATACGAGTATAATATATTATATTTATACTTATTTTTAAGCAGTGTCGGCCTAGCGGATTGTCTTGCCTGTTCCTATTAACTGCCGCGTACAATGTCCATGGTTTGATTCCATGGCCGGGCTTAAGCTTTACCACATGGTGGTAGGTTATTCTGTGTATACTCGTCTAGCTGCCTAGCACCCTCAATAAAAAAAACTGTCGCCTAGCACCGGACGATATATTACGACAGAAGTCCTTGACAGCCAGTAACTCTGCTCATGTTAACACTTTCGACCGCATCTTCATTTACCATCAGGTGAGATTGTGGTCAAAGGCGGGAGTACTTTTATTGAAACCTGACGAAGTGAAGGATTCTATTATTGAACCACGAGCAAAGCGAATGGTTCAAATATAGAATCCTGAGCACACCAAAGGTTATGCAAAAAATTTACTTTGCATCTTGTCAATATTAGCAATTGTAGTAAATACACTTTCAATATGAATTATCCTGACTTCTTATTCGAGATTTATTAAACCAATGTAGTAGTGTCCGTGCTACCTACAACGCGATAGAGATGTAGGTAGCACGGACACTACTACATTGGTTTAATAAATCTCTTCAAAGAAGTCAAGCTAATTCAGATCGAACTTCCCTTAGGTAAGTTCGTTTGATCTTAATAATTAACACTAATTCACTATAAAGCACCTAGCATTTTAATCGTTGTACTGAGGTGAAAAATTGAGTGTTGCGCTCGGCAACAAGTTATTTTGCGTCTCGTACCTTTGAAACTTTCGGTACGCTCAGGATTCTATTGTCTTTGAATCCTTCGCTTCCATGGTTTTTAATACAAGTACTCCCGCCATATAAAAACTTTGCAGCTTTGCATAATAAATAACTATTATCTATATATATATCAATCCCACACCATATATGGGTAGAAATGTAGATTATAAGTGAACCCTGCATACCGCAGTCCGCACGTACATCGACAATACAAAGGGTCAAATCTCTGATGGGTCCCTAAATGGTTAAGGGATAACAATTCCAGCGGCTCACAATTCTAAAGTACCCGCAAAGTTCGCAAATCCCTTGCGGAAGACCAAAGTTCCCTCGAAATTAATATTATGTAACACGTCCCGACGGCGACTTTAGCTAACTTCAACTTCCAAGGTATTAAAATAATGTGATATTAAAAGAGCAACATTTCTCATCATACTGAAGATTAAGAAGACTCAAAAGCGCCATGGCAACCGTAGAGAGCATAGAATAGGTACAAAATATAATTTTAACAAAAATTATCCGACTTCGAATATAAAATCACACTTAAATTTAAGCACTCGTAGCGAAGTTTGCTTAGCCGTAGCTGAACCGATCAGTAAAGCTAAGCAACGTCCGCCGCGGTCATGACTTGCGTGCAGCACGTGCTTCGGAGGGCACGTTAAGCCGTGGGTCCCGGTTATTGTCTTAGGATGGCAGTCGTTACAGCATGGTGGTAGGGCATTTTACGAATGCCCGCCTGACTCGCTACCACCTTCAAGTAGAAAATCTGTCGCCAAGCACCTAACGGTGTGTTACGGCAGCTGTCCTTGAGAGCCAGAAATCTAGGTTAGCCTGAACAACACCTTCGACCACATCATCACTTACCATCAGGTGAGATAGTGGTCCAAGGCTAACCTATTAGGCATAAAAAAATGGGACCACATGAAAAGCACCATTCGAATATTAAAAATAACATCAAAATCGGTACACCCTGTAAATAATAATAATAATAATCATTTATTTCAGATAAAATCCATATCATTTACATCACAATAATATAAAAAGTAGAGTTATGAGGTAACACTAACAGATAAATAAACCAAGTCAAAACAGTCGAATTGAGAACCTATTAATTTTTAGAATTTGGTTAAAATGTAGCACCGTGCGTCTAATTTACACCACCACGTTTTTTATAAAAATAAAAACAATATTTTTACTTTGTGTTTAAAAATAACTTTAATCTGATTGAAATCATAGCAAAATGGCGGTACCAACTCAAGCTGTCATCAGTAAAAAAACACCTTCAGTTAGTAACAAATGTCAATACGTTATTCCAAAACCGCCACTTTTGACTGATTGTTAATAACAAATCACATAATTGCACTGAGAAAAATGACTGTCATGATTCATGATAATTGTAAAGGAATTTCGAAATTAATATCCGTATTCCCAATAAAAATGGACCAAGAGTATTTAATTATTATTTGCATGTAAATCACAAGAATGTACCATGAATTGATGTTACAATAAAAAATCAGGCAACAGCACAAGATTTCTTAGTGCTAATTAGGTACTCATGTTTTGTCAGTCCGCGTCATGACAAAATATCATGACTACTCTGAATTATCCCTAACTGTAATGACAAAAATTCGTGAAGGGAATCGTTTCAATACTGAAATGACAAATTATTGTGAAATTCACGAAAATAAGAATAAATTTTCTAACAACTTCATGTAAGGGAAAGTTTTGATATATTTTCGATATCATCATTACAGTCTTAAAAGAGCTCTCTCGTTTATTATCGTGAACCTGTAAATAAGTTTCAATGCGTAATTATTCCTGGTGATTCAGCTGCACTAGACTGTCGAGTGTTGCCGATTGCTGCCGATATCAATATATTTAGTATAATTTTATCTGAATATCTTTTGGAACCATCGGATTATTTCGTTAGCGCGATGCAGGATTTCACACATTCTGACGCATTTTGTATAGGAAAGAGCGTAAATAGTGATAGCGCCATCTAGGTAGTTCAAAAGGAACTACCAGTTCAAAGCTAGAATGGGCAGAATTGATATTGGCTTCAACGTGACCTAACATAAAAGGACATCATGTTAAAGGACATTAGGTTAGCTTAGAGACAAATTTTCTACTTGAAGGTGGTAGGACTGATAGGTAGTCAGCCAGACAAGCATATTATTTGCGTAATGCACTACAGCATCTAGGGACGTCGTGCCGGTCACGAAAGTTTAACATGACATTACTATCATTTATTTTTCCCAACAAATAATTATTTCAAAAATTATTAAGATTGTTACATCACGGTAAATTATTGGTAAAAATCCATACTACATACGATTCAATCATAGTTTTTTGCGTCGAAAATTATGTTTTCTGTCATGCTCGGTCTTGATATTTTATTTTTGGTTACGCACAAATTCTTGGTTAATGTTGTCGTGCTACATTTTACTCACGACAAACTTGAAAATTAATTATTAAATTCTTGTTAAAGAGCAGGTATATCGTAATAATTTAGTATTTAGTTAGTTTATTTTTAAATTGAAGGCTGTCATGACTATTGGTTGTTTACCTGACCTGAAACTTGTATTTATGAAAGCGGAATTATATCGGCCTGCTATTTAATCATACTCTTGATATTATTACAGGCATCAGTATTATTCATTATTCTGCACGTCAATAAGTAATGAAGGAGGGTAGTCATTATTCTCAGTGTGGGCCACATATGTCGTGGCCAGTATTGCCAAATAACCCATACAAGTAGGTATGTACTTTACGAGTACATCTAGCAGTGCTATGCGCCACCCAAGATACTTCCCTATCCCACAGGTCGATAAGAACAATTCCATTACCAAATTTCAGCAAATCCTTTTCAGAATAAGCCTCGTGAAATACGACATAGCTTTATTCAAGCGTAAATTGCGTGGTGGGTTTCTCTGTGATTAATCTCGCTCTTCTATCTTTGTTATTAAGCCCGAGGTATGGTGTCGTCGGGAGCAGAATGATAGGCAGGTAATTGAATTATTAAATCGTGAGGGTTGGCACTTACGTACCTGATTCTCTCTTGTTATTAAAAGTTTGACTGTTAAAGTTTTATGCTGCATTTTGCGAATGCTCACCTGCTTTAAAAACGTCTGTCCCCATTTTTGGACTGCTATCGAATCTATTCCATTTCTAACCGACTTCAAAAAAAGGAGGAGGTTTTAAATCTGTATTTTTTTGTTTGTTACCTCAGTACTCTTGACTGGGTGAACCGATTTTGATTTTTTTTTGTAAGCAGATGCTTGTCGTTTGGTCCCTTTTACATAAATTACCTTGCTTCGGGGGCACGTTAAGCCGTCGGTCCCGGTTGTTGTCTTAGGATGGCAGTCGTTACAGCATGGTGGTAGGGTATTTTGCGAATGCCCGCCTGGCTAGCTACCACCCTCAAGTTGAAAATATGTCGCCAAGCACCTAACGCTGTGTTCCGGCAGCTGTCCTTGAGAGCCAGTAATTTTAGGTTAGCCTGAACAACATCTTCGACCACATCATCACTTACCATCAGGTGAGATAGTGGTCAAAGGCTAACCTATTAGGAAAAACCTACATCAAAATCGTGCAAGCCGTTTTTCAGTTATACTCCAATAACTGAAAAATATTTAACTATCTTGATGATGTAGTCGTTGACAGTGAATGACAATCGATTTCGTAAATAGCAAGGGACACGAAAAATGATGTTTTTTTTATACCTAAAAATTAAACCTACTTCAGCACTCAAAAGTGTGAAATAACTTCAGTACCATGCACACAATATTGTCATAATAGGTATTTTTGAACTATCATAGTACCGACTTCAAAAAGTATTTCACACCTGGGTGTTGAAGTCGGTTCCATTTTTAGTTATTTTTTTATTTATGAATAAGGGGGCATCCATAAATTACGTGAGAAGATTTAGGGGGGGAGGGGGTCGAGTCATATCTCATATAATCTCACGTTAGGGAGAGGGAGGGTCTCGACAAATATCACGCAATTTTTGTTCTGATTGAAACAAAAAAAAATATATACTATATATAGTACGCATAATTCTCCATGGACTGAATTAGAGTAGATATTCTTTTCTTTTTATCACAGTAGTCATGATTTAAGAATTCTGTTGTTAAATTTTTATTACATTTATAGCAATATTGATTACTAGTCTTAACTAGTCGTAAATAAAAGCACGAAGCAAATTTTTTTTTTTCTTTCTACAATAACAACGCAATGCGTTTACGTAGGAAACCCACATTCTGAAAAATCTCACGTGAGATTGGGGGATGGGGGAGGGGGTTGAACAAAATCTCACGACATCTCACCAACGGGGGAGGGAGGGACAGAACATTTAAAAAAACACCTCACGTAATTTATGGACGCCCCCTAAAGTAACTAAATAATTGGCTAAATAATCAATCTCTAATTGAATTGGAACACACTGCAAACTAATAATGACGCGTCTATGCCCTGTTCTTTCCATAATAATATGTGATTCAAACAATATCTGGTGTAATAAACGTCCTCATACTCCTCATATCCAAGCCAGACTCATAACACGAAGGTAAGTCGAAACCCATTTATGAATCACGGCTCGAAGGAACAAAGAGGATCAAATTAAGCTACGAATGTGGTTTCCTGGGGAATGAATGGACAAACATTCTAGAGACAAAGTCAACCAAATATCAGACTAGGCATTTGTAAGGACTACACCATGGTGTGTTTTTGATGAAGCAAAGAGGGTTTGTGTAGGTATGATTGTTTTTTTTTATTAATACATTCTATACTCTACAAACTCGTGGTCCGTACACTTGTTTTTTTTTTGCCTATAATTCATTTTTTAATTTTATATCATTCTCCAACTTCTAAATACTTCTCCTGAAGGGAAGTAAGCCTAATGTTAGTTAAAAAAAATTGGTTTCTACTAAAAAAACTTTCTTGGCAGATTTGTCTTCTGTTTCTTTAATTAAAGAAACAGCATTAATTATTAATTTGAGCAAATTTAAATCAAACAGTGACAATCACGATTATAACACTAGGATTAAAGATAAAATAGCGGTGCCAGGTTTTAGATTAGCAAAGACAAATAAAAGGTCCTTCTTAGGCAATTGTGTGCGGTTTTATAATAAATTGCCCAAACATATTACAACGCTCACAGAAAGAAAATTCAAGTTGCACGTGAAGTATATTTTGATAAAGAAATCTTACTACACAGTTTGTGATTACATAAACGACAAAAATGCTTGGACTGGTTCGCCTCTGCCAAGCTAGCGCCTGTCACCTACGTAATGTAAATAAATATTGTAATAATTTTACTATATAGTATGTACTTAACACATTGTTAAAAAACGTTTAAAAGAATGGCCCCGAGTTTCTTGCCGTTCTTCTCGCAGTGGCTCTATAATTTTTGTTGGCTGAACGTGGCAGTACAATGTAGTATATTTCAATATTAAAATTTGTAATTGACCTTCATAAAAGCGTCGTAGACGCCTAAATATAATAAATGATTTTGATTTAGAAAAAAAAATTTTGCTATATATTCCACTCAATAAATTCACAGAAATAAAAAAAAGCAACACAATATAATACTTTAATTGATTTCTTATTTTTTTATATTATTCGTAAAAAGGCCTCCTTGAATTATGTAAAACTACCAAATGTTCTACGATTTCTCTGATTATTTTGATAACTTTTATTTATATATATATATATATACTCATTGTAAAAAGAAAGCACTAATTTTTGATACCTACTACAAAATCATAGTACTGTATTGTACTGATGTTGATAAGTATTAAAAGCAAAACCCAACAAAAATGTAACTCTTAGTAAGTAGGGGATTTATTAACTGGGATTTTTGTTTCGTAGATAAAATATTTGCTACTACCATTGAAATATAAGTACTACGTACTTACTAGAGAAGCTCTTCTAAACCAAAACCGACTCGCAACTCGATGACAGCGCGCAACGCAGCAGCGGGGGCCTGCGCGGCGCGAATGCCCATTGGACTGACGAGTATTATTTTTAAGCTATATAAAGTAAGGTTAAGTCAAACAAAGTGAGCGTTTCGATCGCAAAATCTATGTAGATATTATGTCATTGAATGCTTTTTTTGAAATTAAATGTTATCCTACATATGAGAAATTGCAAATAAAAGTTTACGACGCGGCGCGGGCTCGTAGTAAAGTTACCTAATTGTACTTATGCAAATATAATTCTAAATTCTTGAATAAATTCTCGGATTGCTACCTACTTACATCAATAAAATTAAGATACAATGAATTATTCATATTGTACGCAAACTTCATAATATCTTCACTGTAGTGTAGCCAAAATCCTATGTACATACATAATTCAAACAAACTTTGCTGTACGCCTTTAAGCTGCTTCAGACCGAATAAGAGCTATTAAATCTGAGTACGGAGGAAGGACACCCTAGATAATATGAAAAAAAACTTGTGGAAGTCGATCCATGAAAGTGTGGGCTTAAAGTAATATGAATCAGCATGGTACTTGGAACCTTCAGCAAGTTATTTAATATATTTTAGTGTTAGAATCCGTTCTTTTTTTTATTAAACGATGTAAAAGTCAGTAAGCACGAGCAAAGCGTCTTCGTTTCATCTTGAACTTTCATATGTCAGTGCGGCCACATCCGGCGCGTGGCGGATTTATAGTTGTTCTCCTCTATGGCTGGCATATCTCAACCGAACCTCGTTCAATTTTATGAGCAGGTTCGATACTCATATAGTTTTTTTGTCGATTCAGTTTTTTTTAAAGCCTTGTAGTTATGTGTCTTGTAAACTTAAAAAAAACACAGAGCCTCTAGTTGGTTTAATACCCAATCTAAATATCAGGGATCCCGCATTTGCGGGATTGCGAATCCGCGAGATTGCCCTGGCCTCACAATTAAATTAATTTAATCATGATTAAATTCTGTGTGCTAGTCGAACTCAGACTAATCGTTTTTTTTTAAATCTATTTATAATAATAATATGAAGAACGCTTACGATTCACTTACACTTATTATCAAAACTAAGCCAAACTCATAATAAATTTAAATAATTAACCACCGTGTTACTTGTAATGTGATACTGTCCATACAAAGGTTTTCTGGAAGAAATCGCTATATGCAATAACACCGTCCATAGCACAACCATAGTTTAAGAGTACTATTTATAATATTATTTAAATGTATATTCGCTGTGCAATAAAGAGTATTGTATTGTATAATTCATAATAATTAATAAAATTATTTCAAAATGCCAAAAGGACTATATTGTATTAACTTAATCATTATTATTTTTATCCTTCCTAGATCCTTAACAAAAAAATTAATTTCAATAAAAAGACATATCAAAAAAGGAAAAAAACAGCCCGCCTCAAATCGATGACTTTCAAATTAAAATAATCACAAACACGTCAATCAAAATCGATATTCCCTTTCTCGATTACCGAATTGATCTCGGATAACCCGTTCGATTAGGTAACGTAAGGCGGCATTGTTAACAAATTAACTAGTTAACCGTTACATAGTTAATTAAAATCAGATTACCGTAATGGGATCTTCTCGCTATCACTTTGGTAACAGCGAATAATGTTGTACTTGCTTTGTCTCGTCTAGCCATTAGTGACGGATAATTCGGCAATTATACGGCGAAGTCTTTCATTTCACTGATGATTGTCTCGAAGAGACTTATTAGTAGATTTTTTATCTAGGGACCAAACAACCTTTTTAAAGGTGATAGTGTTTTGACAATTATGAAAGTGCATCGTAACAATTTTACAGTTGTCGATTTATTGAAAGCTTGAGAATTATAAATTGTCACAGAAAACGTTGTCTCAGGGTGTAGTTTTTGAAAAAATATTTAATGTTTTAAATTGTAAAAAAAATTTAAACTTAAAATAAACCTAAAAAAAACAGCCTGTATCTTTTCCATAAACCAGTTCCTGTACAAAGCGACACACTGGCAACTTTTAGTAACCTAAAAATAGCTTTTTTTTTATATTGGCAAATGTACTTACTATAATAATGTTGAAGCCCAATAAGCTTATCCGGAATCCCGGTACAGACAAGGGGATTTACCTTCCGCTTCCGTTGTCACTATATATAACCGGCAAATCCTTACCGCATGTTTATCTAAGATTTTTTTACCCTTAGATGAGTTGTGTGTACTCCATATTTCGAATTCATCGACGAATTCAGGGTAATTACCAGAGTCACTACCAGTGCACTTCCGAACGTCCGGTGAATACATCGCCGCTAATCGTGTTTTTTAGGAATAATCTGTGGACAATATGACTTGTGTCTTTAGACTCTGCACCAATTATACAAGCACAGTGAGAGATAAGAAAATTGTTTCATTTCACGCGTAATTATTGCTTGTGTTGATAAAATAGAAAATATCGTCATTTTGTTGTATCTTAGGAACTAATCTCAATGAAATGGATGAGCGAGATATGTGTATCGTTTGGTGTGAGAGAGTGAAAGAGATCGCAGTGTAATGGTGATCGGAACGTCTCGTGGCGGTTCGGTGGTTACACGAATTGCTTATTTATCTCTTTCGTACAACAGATATGATGCATAATATTTGAATCTTCTTTCCTTGTCATTACAAACTGCATATACATGTGCGTGGGTATGTAGATAGGTAAATTCTAGTAAGCTTTAAGAGCAGTGGTGTTCGGATATAACTACTCTAGTATTTCAACTCTCTGATGTTTATCTAGTTTTCAATAGTGGACGATACAACTACACATAAACGTTACATAACTTTATATTAACAATTCCGTTTCTGCACAGCCTGACACCTACGAGTATATTGTTATAATTTTATGATATACTTTGTAACACATTGTTAAAAGACGTTTAAAAGAATGGCCCCGAGTTCCTTGCCCGTTCCTGTCGCAGAGGCTCAGTTTTTTTTTGCTGAACGTAGCACTACTATGTTGAATATTTCAATATTAAAATTTGTTATTGACCTTTATAAGAGCGTCGTGGACGTTAAATTGAATAAATGATTTTCATTTTGACTTTACTATATATATATTTATTGTAACGAACATAATTAATTAAGGTTTAAAGTAGTAATCTGGGAAAAAGATATACAGGGCTGAGAATAGGTTAGAAAAAATAAAACTCATTGTTATTATCACATAGCCTTGACATGAAATTTGGTCCTTCGAAACATTCAATCTGTACGAGGCCAACAAAATTAAAACGATTAAAAAGAAAATGAATTAAGAATTTCGAAAATTTAGATATTTCCAGTTGGGGTCCAGAAAGTACAGTACTGATTTGAATAGATCTGTCTAAAGCCTGGATGGAGAAGGAAGATAGGAATAATAAACTTTCTCACTTAGGTCGCTTATACCTATAATATTTTTGGGCCAGTAAGTTGTTCGAAATTTTGAATGGTCACATATTTTTTAAATTTCATAATCAAGACAGTAAATTCTTGATTTTGAGACATTATGGAATTATAGATACCTATATAAGATTCAATAGATGGTTAAAACACGCCACTGGGGTGCGTTCTTATATGTCATCCGACGACGGATGATCGCTCCAAGCAGAGCGACGCTCGTCGTCCGCCTTTTAAGAACGGCTCTGTATCATATCTGTATCAAGAACACTACTTAAAATGTTTCACTGATCGGAAGAAATGTATTTACAATTATGTACTTTTCCACGACACACAACTAAAACAAACATACAAAATAGAACAATAATAATAATACAATTTTGTAAACAGAAGTCTACGTAAACAAAAAGTAACTAAAACAAAGAAAAATCAAGTCCCAACTGTCAAATGAAACGTCAGGGCGATATTTATCCACCGATTTCGTGGGGCGACCGGTGCGTCGTCGAGCGATATATAAGAACGCTCCGGAAGATCATCGGACGATCGCTCCGGGCATATAAAAACGCTCGGGGCGTCGTCGGACGTCGTCGGACGACAAATAAGAACGCACCCCTGGGCAGACGACATCGTCCGCATTCCAGCTTGATAGGGTGGGAGAGAAAATATACTTAAGTTCTTGGGCCTGTGTCCAACACTGGATAGAGGCACAGGAATCATGATTAGATTCAGTACATCTAACACGCCAAGTGGCGAACGCAATTTCGTAGGTACCACACAGGCCCAGTATCTGTTCGTAACGGTGTGGACCTATTAGGGACGTAAATTGCTTAATAATCAGCTTGGTCGTAGTGGATCTCATTAAAAAGGTGTAAGGCAACGCTTCCGTGGTTAACCGAGCGCTGTAATGATGAAAAATACCAGAAGGAGGCCCGCAACGCCTTCTGGTAAACTACCTTCTTACAATGCGATCATAACTGTTGATGATGAAGAGTTAATATTTAAAGTTAATAATGTTGTCTTAGGTTTTCACGATTGTTACACATAGAAATTAAGGCGTATAGAGTCGCCAATGGCCTTGAGCATCTGGGCCTTATTTAGCTTACTTTACTCGCGCATCGCAGCATACGTTCCGCGCCCGCTGCACAAATATAACGGTCAAAGAAAATGCAGATGCGCGATGCGGTCCGGTAACATGGCTCTTTATATGCCTACCGTACGATTCTAGTGAGTATCCGCAGTTGCAACTGCGACTGAGATCAGTATGAAAATTCATAGTGTACCTACCTAGGTTTTTCTGGACGTCTTTATTACAAATTTCGAATTAAATTTTCGACGACGTCTACTAAGTGAAGAAAGTTACTCCCAGTAATACCGTAAAATCATATATTGCAAATGTTGTACTTGAATTCATCTATAAAATATAGTTTTTTCGAATCTTCAACTTCAGCGGTTACGGAGGAGTTCGCTTTAGAAAGTGCGAATTTGACGAACCCAAGGTTCAAACAACTTTAAACGGTTTAAATCGCGTATATTTCTCATTGTTTTTGAATTCTGCGTGAATCACGCACTGTGATTCACGTAGAATAAGCTAGCTGGTCAAAAGTCATGTCAAAATATCGTGTAGGTACATTGTATTACGATAATAATAAACAAAACCCCCAGGTCATATTTTCAGTTATAAAGGGTGACAAACATTTCACAGTGATTAGTCATATACACTTAAAGATAAGTGTAAATTATAAGCATTTATGTTATTAATTTAGTTGCATTTTTGTAAGTGCTTTCGTCAAATATCTCCTAAATTTTTGGTAACTAAAATAGTTTTCACTGTAATGAATAATACTTATGAGGGTGTGTGCTTTCTTATTTCCTTAAAAAGTACAATGTAGTAACAGAAAATATAGTCCAGTAGAAGTTTGAAAAAGTTGTAGAACATTACGACCTATAATGTAGTTCTGAAACTTTCGTGGAATGTAACTTTTTGTATCCAAATGTATCCAGTCCAATTTTTTTTTGTACCGTAGGTACGTTATTCACCTTTCAAATGAGATAAAATTTGGGTCAGCAAACGCGGTGAAACTCAAGCCCGCGGTGGGATTCGAACCATGGACTTGCTGCGGGCAGTCCATAGCCAATGCCACTGAGCCATCACTGCTTCATTTATTATATTGATTTTAGCTTGTTTTACGTATCCCAAGTCAAGCCGGCCAGAAAATTACCCACTGTGTATCACATTTCTTGTAATTTCAGTTTAATTTTCAGACCGTCTTCAGAGTTTCGAGGTCTTTGCGACCGAGCAACAGGTCTGAGATCTTGATACGGGTACGTAGAAATACGTTACTGCGGCTTACAGCTTATCGGTCGTTCAACCGATCGGTTTTCGTTCGTGGAAAATGTTACCGTGGAAATACTCGTAAAGAGGTCCAAGAGTTTTTTATTCCGTCTTCAACCTAAAATGTACGCTGTTATCTAACTAATAAGTTCGGATTCGAATTCAGTGAATGTGATAGTCGAGTGTTGGCACATTAGGCGCACAATTGGGAGAGTTACCAACTGTGAGACTTTACTAATCCATCGGTGATAGTCAGTGCTGTCAACGAGAAATCCCAAGGATGGCAGGTGTTAGGAATGCAGACGGCTATAAACAGAGTAAAGATGTTTTTTACCTTTCAATCCCGAACTAGCGAAGTTATTTATAAGCGTGTGAGTGATTCTAATGTAATTATTATGTAATATCATCAGAAGAGCATGGTGAGAGGGAGTCAAAGGCATGAAAGCTTAGACCTTAGACATGAGAAATATATGCTCTCGTCTCGTGTAATACATACAACAAAACTTCACCTCTATATGTTGCAAGGTCGTAAGGAATTTTGAGATTGTCCGCCTGGCTGGTTGCCATCCTTAGTAGAAATTTTGTCGCCAAGCATCTAACGGTGTATTCCGGCAGCTGTCTTTGAGATCCAGTAATTCTAGCCTGAACAACATCGACCACATCGCTTATTATCATTTGAGACAGTGGTCTAAGGCTTGCCTATAAGCTAAAAAACTACTAATAGAGAAAAATTAGTATCCCGCCATTTCATTTCATGTTATTTTTTTTTTTGGATAGAATTTGCGTTCAGAAATTTTACTGCAGGTTTAGTTATGATGCTGCATCATATAGTTACTAAAAACAAAGCATGAAATCTTTACCCTTATTTAAAATAAATTATCAAGAAAAATATCATTACCGATAATTATATTATATAACATAAATAAGAATAAATATGTGTTTATAATAGGTGTACATTATTTTCTGTATCTGTCATAATGTTATTTTATATTTTTTCATGTATTTTTTATTTCCATACTTGATGTTTATTGTGAAAAAATGTTATCCGTCAACGTCCTCCAATAACACCGCGGATGAAAGTCACTTAGTACTTACCTTCTAGATTCTAAATCCGGTACTCGTAAAACGGATCTAAAAAAAACAGGGAAAACTGGTTTATTAGCGCTTAATCAGATCAATAACTTCGCTAGCAAAGTTGTTTAGCAGGTTCTACTTATGCAAGAGATAAAGAATAGTAGTAGGGGTCTATCCACGGAATATTATATACAAATAAAGAACCGCCTTTCTTTAATAAGTTAGATTTCTGCTGCCGGTAAAACAACATAAATCTTTTTTATTAAAAAAACATAGTTCTTTGTAGAAATATTTGTATAAATTCTGACAATAGCTTCAATTTAACAGATTATTAGCAAAAGTAAATAAATAAATATTTTTTTATTGCCTTTTTTTATATAGGTTTGATTATTGGACAGAAGAATTGTATGTAAGAACCCGTGTCGCCTAAGCTAGTATTTAAACTGTTAAAGGCGACAAAGCCCTTCAACTGATAGTTTAATATTAATTGTTTTAACTGTGGTTTTAGGAGGTAATAGCGATTACATTTTTAGCATGTTTTCCAAAACTTATACAACTACTGCATGTACTTGAACTTATTTTTAGAGAAAAATAAACGGTCAAATGCGTGTCGAGCCACGCACAATGTAGGGTTCCGTAGAAGCCCGTTATCATAATATAGAACGATTCTGTAGTTCTTTATTCTCCCCCACTTTCTTCCTGCTAAATCTAAGAAATAAGAGTACGATTGCTGCCAAGTTATTTTTCAATTGTTGTTCGAAAATTAAACAAAATTCGTTTGTGAATTCTATAGGTAGATAATCGAATGAAAACGTAATGATAGCGCGATCCAGAATCCGTTGGTACATTGTAAGAATTTGAATGTCACTTAATTTATTTGCTGTAGCATAAATAATTATTGTATTATAAAATAGTTGAAATATATATGTAAGAAAAATAAAAAGTATACACCTATATATGCAAGTGTGATAAAATCAAACACCTCAGATACAAACCTTGATACAATTTATTCTGCTTTGCACATTTCACTTATGGATCACAGTAATTGGTCAATGCGTATATAAACAGAATCACACTGTAAATTATTAACTTCAAGAATACACGGGTAATAGATGTCACTCCATCGAGTTCTACCGACCGACTGACTTAGACGATCGTTCTCCCCACCCAGCTAAACATGTCATCGGAAGATATCCAGATAGGTGGGGCCGACCAATCAGAAGACAGCATAGTGCTTAATCAATAAACTTACTGGTAATTGACACATTCGATAAAAAACAAATCAGTAACTTAATATTTGTAAATCCTAAAATAATACAAATAATTATAAAAATACCATAAAAATAAATACTGAACATAATTTACAAAATCATCACACAAGTTAGCTTATAAATGGGCTATTATACTAGATAATAACTGTCTGGCCATAAATACTGTAACATAAAAACTTTTCAGCTTTATAATGATTTAGAATTTGGAACGCGTTTATAACTTTAAAATTTTCTTTCGATTTCGCGCCATTTAGTATATTATTTCGTGTTCATTATCAAATAACAATATGAAATGACTTCGAAGTGTTAAAGTAAAAAGGATAGCAGTATTCGCCTTGTACAAAGTAGGTATTGAGCCGTTGTCACGTCGGTCATATTCCAGACGCTTCTAAAGCTTGGTATCAGCCGTATGGTCGTATATCGTAATATCAACAGATACAACAACACTTCCTCTGTCGAAGACCATAAAAGATCAGGGCAGCCGCGTGTCTTCGAACTACAAATTAATGCTGTTAAAGCCAGAATTGGTCGAAATCCCATTAGGAAGTAAAATATTATGATAACTCAACAATAATCTTATTGCAAGAAATGAAAATTCCCGCTAGGAAAATGTCGCGTATTATAAATAAAACCTGAAGCGCGGTGCTTATCGTCGATATACAGTACATGCCCTAAATAAATCTTTAAAATTAAATAGAGTGCCTTGCCCGTTGCGATACGCAAGTGAAGGGCACAGAAATCTTCTCTTTATCGATTAAAAAATTTACACGATTGAATAGCACTACAACCAGCAAATTGATGATGTGTGAAATGAAGTGAGCGATGACCGCGGTACGACAGGTACAGACAGCAAACACTTCTAGTGTACGGTACGGTGTATATATAAGTCGAATCTTTGTACTGTCCTAACTATATCTATACATATATTATAAAGAAGAAAGATTTGTATTTTTGTATGCAACGAATAAACTTAAAACCTACTGCACCGTTTTTGATTTAATTTAGCATGGAAATTTAATTTAAAATGAAGTTTTTATCCCACTGCGCTAAAACAGGTTAATGGTTTTGCGCGATAACCGCAATACGTGCGGGTGGAGCCGCGGCTGGAAAGCTAGTCTATTATGTATGACATAGGGTATAGTTATTGTTTTAAGATTTTTATTTTAGATTTAGTTTTCAATGTGAGTCTTTACCCCTTATAAACATTCAACTACTTCATCAGAGTCACTTTAAAGAATGTATTCTATAGATTTTATATTTGGCACAAAATTATCCAACACCCAAGTTAAACGACTATTACTGCTAAACTGATAAAGTTCTATCAACCGCTATACTTTTCCTTTAAAGTTCATGAAACGCACTATCAGCTTGAATTTTTACAGATTTTTCAAGCCAGCAGTTTAGCTTTTAGAGGGGGGGGACGCCCTGCTGGAACAAAAATTTGCACTTTAAAGTGTAATATTTCGTAAATGGAGCATTACATCGAAAAACAGTATTAGCAACCCCTAAGTCATTTTAAAAGACCTATTCAACCATACAGCACACAAAAAGTTAGACGACGAAAAAAAATTTCATCCCCACGTCACTTGTATGGGAGGTACCATAAAAAAAAATATTTTTCAAAATTTTATTTTACCACTTTGTCGGCGTAATTGATTTACATATCCATACGAAATTACAGCTTCCTAGGACTAACGGTCTCTCTGCAAAACCTCGGACAGACGGACAGACAGACGGACATGACGAAACTATAAGGGTTCCTTGTCAGGACTACGGAACCCTAAAAATGACGAGTAGGATATATTGTGCTGTTTTTAGTTGCATGAATTCGTCCAATCCAAACATATAAATTGTAAAGTAGCTGCAGGTATCTATAACCAACTAAAAGATAATTCCTTTTTCTCCACCTTGTCCATGTTTTCCAAAACAATGTTTAATTAAGCTTTATACATTAAAATTTAATAATAAAGCATTTCGTACGTCTCAGTCGAGGTCCAAATATTTTTCGTTCGCAAATGTATAAGACCGAATAGTTGTTCACACATAAACATGGTTTTTAAATTAAATGTACCAATCAAAAACAACACGCATTTTTATTGAACTCTTCCTTATTACATTCACGAAGTATTTTATCTAAACTAATATAGGTAATAAAGAGGGAAGATTTGATTTTTCGTTTGTTTGTTTGCATTGAATAGGCTCTGAAACTACTGGACCGATTTGAAAAATTCTTTCACCATGGGAATCCAACATTATCCCTGATGAACAACGGCTATAGAAGATTTTCAAAAAAGTTAGGCATCCGTATGAAAACTTCGATAATGTAATATAAAGTGCGAAAAAAATACCAAAATAATCGTTATATCATTGCGGATATTATTGAAAATGGAGCCTGATGTACTAGAATTTTATAGAAGACATCAATAAAAAAGTCCGCAATACTATAAGTCTTACTATTACAGTTATGTCACAATAACTGCTTTTTTATGTTTCAATTTATAAGTTTTGAATTTTTTGTTAAATACCCGTGCGA
This sequence comes from Plagodis dolabraria, assembly GCA_963854805.1. Classification (NCBI taxonomy): domain Eukaryota; kingdom Metazoa; phylum Arthropoda; class Insecta; order Lepidoptera; family Geometridae; genus Plagodis; species Plagodis dolabraria. The sequence goes on along the minus strand of OY978441.1, from coordinate 35,202,470 downwards.
AGCCGGGGTGGACCGCTAGTTTTTATACATTTACAATCACAGAACGAAATGGAAACACAAAGTAGGCAAATGTAATTAAAATGCTGGAATCGCATGTTTACGTACCGCGCGGCTGTAGGTAGTTATTTCAAGGACAGGGTCGAGTTAAAATACTGTATAGATAATATTACCGTGATTTAGACAACTTAAACAACATTGTAACATGCCGGCCCACATGCAATCCACGTGATCCAGCTCACTATCAGTTGACAGCGTACTCAGCATGCTGGCAGTATTGCCCTGTTGGATTACAGTGCTTACCAGCATTTTGATACTAGGTCGTATTTAATCGATCAATAGGACCTACATATTTGGCTTTACGATTAAGCATTCCTATCCAGCACCGCAATGCTGCTAGCATGGGCACGCTGCCAAAGGTAGTGTCTGCCTTATACTATTAAAATGCCAAAGTTCATCTAAATTACGTATTCAACAAAAAAAGTTTAATAAATTACGTTTGTATGATTATAAAAAAGACCGTTAATAGACCCGATCGAGAGGGTCCAGTTGAATTATGAGGATATTTTTGATTTAAGTTACTAGTTTTGTGTTAAAAAACTTCTTTAAGTTTTCACTTGCTATACTTAGGGCCTGTTTCAGAATGTTCGAGTAAGTTCCGGTTTTACTACCCAGAATATATTTCATAAATAAAACACTATCTTTGCGTTTCACAGTCATCGGTTTAGCCTATCCATCAGTTAAAGCTTGAAACGCGCTGCATGTTAACTGTCATTTATATCATTCAGTTATTTTATGTGTTGCATAGCAACCCGAAACTTTATTAGGACATTCTGAAACGGGCCCTTAGTCTTTGAGCAAAATAGACCATTTTTCTCTATATTTACATTATTATTAAATAAAATCAAATATATTTTTTTTTCCATATTATTATGTGTGTTTGTACTATGAGCAATTTTGTTTTTAATTGTTTAAAGTCGTCACCAGGTGTAAATTAGCTAGCTAGCAGTACCATATGGACTTTTTTAGTAATACTTGTAATCGATAGGCTCTTCCAACTATAAGAAAAATAGTGTTCTGTGGGTTAAGTATACCGTTCTTCTAATCACCTACACTTTTAATAGTAATAGGTATCTGCATTCAAGACGATTATTTAACTTTGTTAGCTAAGGAAGTACTGTAATTAGCTTTTTAATTGATCTCTATTGATATAAAACAAGTGTTTTGTCGTTTTGACTCCGATTAGTAGGTATATCTATGCGCTATGCGCTGACAGACAAGAAGAAGAAAAAATCGTAAATATTATTATTTATTATGAAATTCTTATAAACCACACATTATCTATGTATCACTTTAAGTATATAGTAAAACATTCTTTTTAGGGTTCCGTGAAAAAAAAAGAACCCTAAGGCTCGTCTGTCCGTTCTTCCGTCCTTAGAACTGTAATAGTTAGCTCGTTGTTTATATTTACATAATATGCGTTAGTGTGATGGATTGTCTGCCAAATAATAATACTAACAAAAAGAAGCAATGATAGCTGAGTGGCATTGGCTATGGACTGCCGCGCAGAAGGTCCATTGTTCGAATCCCGCCGCGAGCTTGAGCTTCACTATTTATCAAGGGCATTTTGCGAATGCCCGCCTGGTTAGCGACCACCTTCGAGTAGAAAATCTGTCGCCAAGCACGTAACGGTGTGTTCCGGCGGCAGCCCTTGAGAGCCAGTGAAATTACAGGCACATGAGACTTAACAACTATGTCTCAAAGTGACGGGCGCAGTGCAATTCGTGACATGCAGCGCGTTTCAAGCTTTAACTGATAGGCTAAGCCGATGACTGTGAAACACAAAGGTAGTGTTTTATTTATGAAATATTTTCTGGGTAGTAAAACCGGAACTTACTCGAACATTCTGAAACATGCCCTAAGTATAGCAAATGAAAACTTAAAGAAGTTTTTTAACACAAAACTAGTAACTTAAATCAAAAATATCCTCATAATTCAACTGGACCCTCTCGATCGGGTCTATTAACGGTCTATTTTATAATCATACAAACGTAATTTATCAAACTTTTTTTGTTGAATACGTAATTTAGATGAACTTTGGCATTTTAATAGTATAAGACAGACACTACCTTTGGCAGCGTGCCCATGCTAGCAGCATTGCGGTGCTGTATAGGAATGCTTAATCGTAAAGCCAAATATGTAGGTCCTATTGTGACGAAATGCAAATACCGCATAATAAAAACCGGCCAAGTGCTGGTCAGATTCTTGTCAAGGATCTCTCGTCTTATATTAAAAAAAATCCTTGCCTTCAACTCAAATCCATCGAAATCGGTTCAGTAGTTTTCAAGATTTGGAGTAATACGTGTAAGTGTGGCGGTCTGGCTTATTGATACGAGCTTTGGGAGTAGTGTCAAAGGGAAACACCTCAAAACCTTTGTCAAATTCTAGTGCCAAAGTCTAGTAGTGGTAAGGAGAATCAATATGGCCGAAGGCATAAGGCTTTGGCTGAGCATATGCTGGACGCGTTGGTCTACAATATCGAACAAGACGAGTTCTTACACCCGCTAATTTAATACATTAATTACCACATGAGAGTAGATAATGCGTATCTACGCTACATCTAGCGAGACAGAACTGCTAAACTTAAACAACTAAAACCCTTCATCCTATGGGCATAGTAAAACCATTTTTTTTTTTTTTTTTTTTTATGCCTGATAGGTTAGCCTTTGACCACTATCTCACCTGATGGTAAGTGATGTTGTGGTCGAGGATGTTGTTCAGACTAACCTAGAGTTACTGGCTCTCAAGGACAGCTGCCGGAACACACCGTTAGGTGCTTGGCGACAGATTTTTCAACTTGAGGGTGGTAGCTAGCCAGGCGGGCATTTGCAAAGTGCCCTACCACCATGCTGTAACGACTGCTATCCTAAGACAACAACCGGGACCGACGGCTTAACGTGCCCTCCGAAGCACGGAAGCGCTCAGTAGTAATGCCCAACCAGCGGTCACCCATCCAACTCATGACCGCGGCGGACGTTGCTTAACTTTGCTGATCGATTCAGAATGGCTAAGCAAACTTGGCTACGAGCGCTTCATACTAGTAGTATGACTTCATAGAGCGGTACCAAACGCGGCTTGTATGTGTGCGCGCCTGTACGCACGTGCCACAGCACGCACACTATTGCAAAAATTTAGCGTGTCTAGGGTGCGAATATAATTTAAAGACTACTTTTTTATGTTATTGTGAGGGAACAACCACGGGGCCCACCTGATGTTAAGCGGTATCCTCTGCCGGTATACAGATGCATTTTGTCACAAGTAACGAACTGCACTGCGCCCGTAACCCTGAGACATACTGTTGGTAAGTCTCAATATGTGCCTGTAATTGTACTGGCTCTCAAGGACTGCTGCCGGAACACACTGTAATGTGTCCAGAGTGCGAATATAATTTAAATACTACCAGGAAATATTTATTCGCAGTTTTTTTTTTTTTTTTAACATTCATAACGGACGTGGTAAATTAATATGTATGTATTATAAGTATAGCTAATTAATTTGTAGCAACCTACAGAAGTTAGCTACAAATTGATTTGCCTATACATATTACAAGATGGCTTATTCGTCAACTGGCGAGCGTGAAAACGTAAACCTTTTGATTTTACCTATTTTGTTTGTCGTCAACTCGCGCGCACATACATTATGAAGTACAGTCAAATAAAAAAGTATTAAAATCAGTTAAGCATCGACTATCCAGAAAGATAGGAAGAAAGAAAATATTTTTATTTGATATAATACCTTTAAAACTTAGAGATATGGACTGATCCTGCGTATTCAGACTAGAGTAGGCATATAAATCTCCTGCGGCCTCTAGTTGAACTACTTTTCTTGTTTTGCTATGGTACAGATCTTTATTATTCTAATTTAACAACAAGGTTTCGTCATTACCCTCTGTTTGAAACAACATGGATCCTTTTTACTCGTATGTACATACTTACATATTATATCTTTAGGTTTATAGTATTTTGTACTAACCGGGGCGTTCTGCTTTTTTCAGGTATCTACCCTACTTTTTTGTATGAGTTTACTGGATTAAAAGGGTAAATTAAGAGCTCTAAAGCAATTTAGGCTCTCTCAGCCTTTCCAACTAATTATGATAAGTGAAGTTTTTTTATCGTCGGATAGCTATTGAGTTTTTGGAAGAAATAAATTTTGAGTAGCAAACCGGAGTTTGGAACTGTGTCCGGTAAATGGCGATAGGCTCACCCCCTACTACATAGGATTAAGTAGTGGCGGAGAAAAGTAGCTGAGAGAGCTCTGACCACCCATTCGGGGATTATACAGCTGTGATGTTATTTATGTAACATTTTCAGGAATGAGTTCTTGTGGACCACTGCGGTCTTCACGATTTTGTTAATAGATTTTTATTGAAAAAGTGTATTTGTGTAGGTAGTTACTCATATAGGTACTAATATTTAGTGTCTTTATATAGTTTTAAACCGCAGAAAAAGAAGACAAGGCAATAACAAGCAGTGATAGCTCAGTGGCTTTGGCTATGGACTGCCTCGCAGCAGGTCCATGGTTCGAATCCCGCCGCTGGCTTGAGCTTCACCGCATGGTGGAAGGGCATTTTTGCGAATGCCCGCCTGGATGGCGACCACCCTCGAGTGGAAAATCTGTCGCCAAGCACCTAACGGTGTGTTCCGGCCGCTGTCCTTGAGAGCCAGTAATTCTAGGTTAAGCCTGTTAACACCTTCGTCACTTACCATCAGGTGAGATTGTGGTCAAAGGCTACCTATAAGCAATAAAAAAAAAATTGTTTATGATGGCTATAGCTTTTTCCAATTTTGATATTATATTTCCATATCTCTTTCTACCACGAGCGCTATACGAACTGAAAAATCAATCTCCAATCTAGATATGCTCTGAAGAGGTAATTCGTACTGCAAATTAGTTCTTACGTTCCTAAAATTCAACCACCTTGGTACGAGAGAGCCTTTAAGTGACTACATATATATTTAAGACATTATCTGTGCAATAAAAGAAATAAGTAATTGCAACACTCCCCACATTTTATATTAACTGTTCTAATAGTTTCGTACTTAAGCCGCGCCACAGGTGCCGCGAGTTTAATAAAAACAAAAAGCGTCTAACTTTATTAAACTTACTCTCCTATAAATAAGTAACAAAACAACTCATTTATAAGCTTTAGTATCTGTTGAAAGCATCTTACAAAGTAAGTAATAAAGGGAATGTAATAAAAACACAGTGTGTCGTCGGCTTTACGACTGTTTCAAGTAGGCACTTGACGGTATTCCTCTTTTATAGGTCTTTTGTCAGTTAAGCTCAAGTCTAAGCAGTCGTGTAGCAGTCTTAGGTTAGCTAGAAATATGTAGTAGCAGTTATCTCTTTGTGCGAGTCTCTCGTCGTCTGGGGAAGTGTTGCCAGCATACCTATTTCTACCAATAAGCAGTAATGTTTTTAAAATTACCGTGTTCCGCTTTGAAGGGTTCCGGTGAAATAACAGGCACATGAGACTGAACAACTTTTTGTCTTAAGGCGATGGGCGTAGTGCAGTTTGGTACTTGTGACGAACTGTATCTTTTATGGGCAGAGGTTACCGCTTAGCAACAGGTGGGCCTCGTGTTTTTTTTTTCATGTTATTGTGACGGAACTAGCTCGAGACCCACCTGACTACCTCTGCCTAGAAAAGATGCATATCGTAACGAGTCTCGAATTGCACTGTGCCCGTCACCTAGATACATAGTTGTTAAGTCTCAAGTGGCTGTAATTTCACTCGCTGTCAAGGACTGCTATGTGAATAAATGAATGACTGACTATGACACAACGTTAGGTGCTTGATGACAGATTTTTTGTACTTGAGGGTGGTCGCTAGCTAGGCGGGCATTCGCTAAGTGCCCTTCCACCATGAGGTAGTTCCATCACGATATCATAATGAAAACTAACTTGGATACGCCAAGTTGAAACCCTCCGAACGGACCTCTTTTATTCGTTGCCAACCGATCTGCAACGCTTGCTGCGTTCATTACTTTGCGGATGACGCAACCACCTGCGGTCGGCCAACGGAGAACCACGCCTTGGAGCCTGCTGCTCTCCAAGATTGGCTACCAGGTAAATCGACCTCCGATGCGTCACGACTATCTATAATAATAAAAGCAACTGTTTCCGACACGTTCCCCATGATGGCTTCACCAAATATCATGCCGTAAGGCGACCGCTTGGTTTGGTGGCTTTGTCTGGTAGTAGGTGGTAACACGCCGCGGCCTAAGCCTATTTGAGTATCACCTAAAAAGTACTGCTCTTTTGGCGCCACCCTGAGGACCCGTGGAGGGCATCGAGGACTACGGACGCGAGCAGTATAGTCTCCCAAAAAGTTAGTTTAAAATAAAGTATTTGATAGGTATTTTGTAATATCCAAATTTTAGTTTCCTGTGAAACTCTGTGTGGAGATTGTAAAAAACCTAATATATCTTACTAAGTATATACATATATATATATATATATATATTGTCCCTCCGTTTTGAAGACACCCTATCTTTACTGCCTTATTGTTATTTTGGTGTAGGCTTGCAGAAATAAAAGAAGATATCTTTAAGTATCGTTGTTTTAATCCACACACAGCAAGAACAGATTTCGTAAGAATATACACAGATACAGACATAATCATAGAGTAGTAGTTGAGCATGAAACCAAAGATAAGTGTTATTTTTATTTTTCAACACTCCCACGAAAATAACACTTCTTTACAAAAAAGTTATAGTTTGTAACAAACAAATTGTTGGCAGTCATGAGTTAATAAAATACATATATAACATTACTATGATAATTACCACTTATCAGTATGCTTCAGGCTTTCTTAATTGGATATGTCATGCTCAATTTTTGTATCAGTTTATAGAACTGATTTTTGGGCAAAGCCTTTGTTAGAATATCGGCTGCTTGATCTTGAGTATTTATATAAATCAACTTGATACACCCATCATTGTACTTTTCTCGAATATAATGCAATTTTATGTCTAGGTGCTTTGTGCGCTTATGTAAAGTTTCATTTTTAACTAACTTTATAGTACTTTGATTGTCTATATATAATGTTACACATTCATCAAAATTACAAAGATATTGCAATAGATATTTTATCCAAATGATCTCTTTAACAGCTTGGCATGCAGCTACATATTCAGCTTCACAGCATTCCAATGAGATTTATCGTGACATTCTAAGTATCTACTCAAAACATTTACAGCATACATTATGTCTGGTCTGCTTACAATTGCAAGATAGGTCAAAGCACCTACAGCCTGTCTATATGGAACATTTTTCTCAGATTCATAATTTGGTTTACATAGTTTTACATTTGGATCAGATGGAATGCAAACTTCATGGGAATCAGTTAAATTGAACTTGTGGATGATTGACTCTACATATTTAGTTTGGTGAATAAATATTGAACTGTCATCATCACATTCAATTTGCATACCAATGAAACATTTCACATTATTGTTTATAGTAATGTGAAGTTTTTCTTGGAGTTGTAACAAAAAGTCATCAATTAGTTTTAAGTTCCTACTCAGGATTAGACCATCATCTACATACAATAAAAGATAGATAACCTCTCCAAACTTCTTTGAAATAAAAGTACATTTAACTACTTCACATGTTTTAAAACCAAAACCTTTCAAAATTGACAGAATTTTATCATTCCAGCACCTGGGTGATTGTTTAAGACCGTATAGAGACTTAATTAACTTACATACTTGTCCTTTAGAAACAGCCAGTCCTTCAGGAGGTACCATATAAATTTCACTGTCAATTACACCATATAGAAAAGCAGTTTTTACATCAAACTGTTTAATATTTAATTTTTGGTAAGCAGCCAAAGCAAGCATTGTTCTAATTGTATCATAACGCACTGTTGGAGAAAATGTTTCACTGTAATCAATTCCTTTCACTTGTGCATAACCTTTAGCACATAACCTTGCTTTGTAGCAAATTGAATCACTATCTGCACTTTCTTTCACTTTGAACACCCACTTAGAACCGATAGGTTTCTTTCCAAGGGGAAGCTGTACTAACTCCCACGTTTTGTTGACTTCATGAGCTTGTAATTCTTCTTGCATAGCAGCTTTCCATTCAACGGACTGCGGGGCTGACATGGCTTCTTTGTATGTTAGTGGTACATCCATTTCCACCAACAAAGCCTCCGCTATGTTCGCATAGCTGTCTTCAAATTCATAAAAGTCTCCAGAGTCTTTTCTCTCTATGTTTGACTTCGCAAATAATTCAAATCTTCTTGCATTTGTTGAGAAACTGGCCAATTCTCTCTCTCCTTCATCGGCTTGTAACAGAGGCTCATCCTTGCTCTCTTCTGTCACTTCCGAAACTACCTTCTTGGCATCAAACAGGGAACTAACTCCTGTTTGCATCGAGGCCTGCGAAGGGGTTGACTTCTCATCATCAACGTCATCAAATTGTGGTAACTTGCAATACATATCATCAACTTCTCTTTCAACTGATGCACCTTCGACAAAGTGTACATCACGAGATACTTGTACCTTTCTGGTTTTCAGATCTAATAACCTGTAGTTTTCTGATTCTCCTTCATAGCCTACAAGTACTAAGTTTTGGCTTTTAGCACTTAGCTTGTTGCGTTTTTCTTTGGGTATATGAACAAATGCGCATGTACCAAATGGTCTGAGATGGAGAATGTTTGGTTTCTGACTAGTCCATCTTTCAAATGGTGACATACCATCTCTTTCTCTTCTGTTATACAGGTATGCAGCGGTGTTCACAGCTTCTGCCCATAGATAAGTTGGCAACTTGCTCTCAAACAGCATTGTAGTTACGAGCTGATTCCATTAATGTACGATTCATTCTCTCACTGCATCCATTTTGTTGTGGAGAATATGGTGCTGTGTGACATAGTTCAATACCTTCAGTCTTTGTAAAATCTGTCATTCCTTTGCTCAGGTACTCTTTGCCATTGTCACTGTGTAGAGCTTTCACAACTATATTATGCTTGTTTTTCACTAGAGCACAGTAATTTTTGAAAGTCTGGGGTAAATCACTTCTGTTCTTTAAGAAATAGAGCATACAGTACTTAGACAGCTTATCGACGTAAGTTACAAAGTATCGAGCTCCACTAGCTGAATTTACAGGCATAGGGCCACAGATGTCACTATATATCTTTTCACCAACCTGGCTAGCAATAACTTTTGATGTTTTAAAAGGTAAGCGATGCTGTTTGCCCATGATACAGGATTCACAGACAAAATTATTGATGTCTTCAGTTTTGAAGTTAGGAATAGTGCCACTCTTGACCATCTTCATTATAGTGTCCACACATGCATGTTCTAAGCGACTGTGCCACATAGCAAGGTCACTTTTATTTACTAAGTTGGCTTCTATTACTGGCAAAGTTTCAAATTGTAGTTTATACAAGTTGTTGTTGTCTTTCTTTGCTACTGCTACTAAAATGCCTTCACTATTGTATATTTTGGCACTAGTGTGTTCTTTCACTGTTTTAAAGCCTTTTGAGGTAATGACTCCTTCTGAGAACAAGTTCTTGCACAGGTCAGGCACATAGAATACATTGTTTATTGTTGACTCGAACCACTGTCCGCCAATAACCTTCTTTATGTTTACCACTCCTTGGCCTTTGATTTTCAGTTCATTACCATTGCCAACACGTACTGTGGACTCCATCGGTTTGAACTCAGAGAATGCATCTCTCACATGGCACATATGCGCTGACGCACCACTGTCAAGTATCCATGTGTACTTATCGTTGAAAGTGGCATTTGCTTCGAAGTCGAGATAATCGTTTTTGTTGAGCACAAATGCAGACTTTTGAGTGTTTGTTGCTTGAGTTGTAACTTTACTTCTGCAGTCTCTTGCAAAATGTCCACGTTTTCCACATTTGTAACATTTATATCGATTTTTGGTGTTTATACTTTTCTTTGATGCTGTTAGTGCCATGGTGCTGTCTTCACGCTTCAAACTCGCTTCTTCGTCGATCAATCTTGCTGTCAGGTTGTTTAAAGTTTGTTTCGTGTTATCTAGTGATAACCAGGCTTGACGAAGACTTCTGTAATTTTCTGGAAGCGAACCAAGTATTTTGGTAATCACACTATTTTCTGGCATGATTTCGCCAATTTCTTTTAGTTGTTGTGCTATATTTTGTACTTGTGAGATAAATATTGCGATATTCTGTCCATCCGCCATTTTCAACTTATGAAATTTCTCGTGTAAGAGTAGCTTGGTATTCTCGCTTTTCTGTTCGTAGATTGCTTCCAATGTTTGAATTACTTCTTTGGTTGTTGAACAAGATTCAATTAAGCTTATTTGTGATGTGTCCATCGAGGCAGTGACAATGAACATTGCCTTAGCGTCATTTTGCAGCCATGTTTCTTTTTTCTCTGAAAACTTCTCTTCTCTGTAATCTTCGGTGAGATATTTCGCAAGCCCTTTTGCTTTTAATGCGCATATAATTTGAAACTTCCACTGGCGAAAACATGTGCCGTCGAACCGCCTTTGTGAGGTTGAGGCATCCATATCCATACTTCAGAGAAATTTCGCACCGGCGACTTAGAGCACGTGCACGTAACAATTTCTTGAAAACTCTTTCGCAGCAAATACGTCCAAATTCCAAAATCTTATTATTCCGCGTTTTCTGGGCCCTTAACCTATTGTTATTTTGGTGTAGGCTTGCAGAAATAAAAGAAGATATCTTTAAGTATCGTTGTTTTAATCCACACACAGCAAGAACAGATTTCGTAAGAATATACACAGATACGGACATAATCATAGAGTAGTAGTTGAGCATGAAACCAAAGATAAGTGTTATTTTTATTTTTCAACCTGTATCGTAACGTAATACTTGGTGTCGACATATCGAGCTTCGCTCAATTTCGCTCTCACTTGAAAGGTAAGCCTAAAATAGGCCCTTAAAAGCTTGGTGTGCTTTGAAAGGCAAGACAAGGTACTTCACGTCGGCCAAAGTTAATAAAAATTATAAGGAATACGTAAAAATGTATTAATAATACTTTATATATACTACAACTTTATAAGGCTCAGGGCCGCTACTACAATTCAACGAAGTTTCGTTTTTCGCGTTACGAGTGACACTTTCGACAACGAAAATCGAATTTGCGGTACGAATTTCGTTGTTTCATATAATCTATGGTCGGATCGCATGGTTCAGCACAAATCGTGCCCTCTAGGGAATCTCCAATACTACTCTGAGAATGCTTTTATGCCTCAATCAATTTTAAGTCTTAATTGGGTGATATTAAAGAACATTTTCACATGGTAAGAGTAAGAGTCCTATGTAGTTATGGAACATTTTCACATGGAGTGAGAGTCCTATGTAGTTATGGATCAGCGAGAGGTGTCGCTACTGTTCTAGAAATTAGATACTCGTATTTAAAAATTACGTTAATTTCTTTGTTCTCCATAGGTATTTATATCCTCATTAATATTTGTGTTCTTTCTGCATATTTAGAACTCGACTTTGACTATGAATAAATTATAATTTCATTGTATTATGAAAATACACTAACCATACGAATCCGATTAAAAAAAATATCTTATTCAGAATCTACACAGGCAAATGCTTGCTAGTCTATGCTACGAACGAAGTTAAACAAAAGTGAACCAATTCGTGTTTTGTGGACCTTTCTTTCGGACCCGAAGTTCGAAACTTCAACGAATTAGAGTAGGGGCCCAGGTTCGGCCTCACATGGCGTATTGCTCTCACCTTCGTCGGAACCTCCCTAGTACCAGCTTCTTCCATTTGAGCAAATATACAACACAGAGCGGACGAGCGTATGGTCGTCGATCAAGCTCTCTCCGGTGGGCTCGACCCTTTGACACTGCGTAGAGATGTTGGATCACTCTGCATCTTTCCCGCACATATTGTCGATCGTGAAACGAACATTCGCCGGACGTCCCAACTAGCGACGTCTGAAGTCCACAACTGCCGATTCTAACGGCATTGTCTACCTCGCATTGCCACTATATGAAACCAGCTGCCATGTAAAGTATTTCCGAACCGATTAAAGAAGCCTTCAAGAAGAGAGCACAATCCCTCAAACGCCGGCAACGTAACCTCGACACGACACAAAAAAACAAAAGCTAATAACACAATATTAAAAACATAACATTTTCGTTTTTCCCTTTCTTACTAACTTTCGTGCAACAGTAAGTAATAAAGAGTGATGTAAGTTTTTAAAAAGCAATGAGCTTACCAACACAGTGTCTAAACCAGTTAACCATCTCCTGACATTTAAGTTGTGATACAAAACGGATAATTATAATTAAGCTTGCGTGTTCCATATCACATTACTCTCACGCAATCTGGGCTTGTTTAGCTACTGAATGTCGTGTTACATTTATTTTAGCTATGTACCTTTATTTGTACGATATTTTTTTTAAGTTGTTGGCTTATTTTACAGTCCCACGGCGATGCCAAAGGGAAAGTACCTTGAATATTGTATATGGAACATTTTACTGAAAGAAGACATTATTTAAATTAAAAAAAACAATTTAAACTGCATCATAGATATTTAAATATATAATTACATAGTGGAACCGGGAATCGAACCTGTTACACGAGAAAAAAAATCACCCTGTAGTTTTATCATACCGATCGAAAGATTTAAATAATTAATTTACAAAAAGCATTATTTTTGCTAATTGACATAGTGTCAGAAATAAAAGGAAGACCATGAATTTTAACATTCTACCTTCTTGTATGTAATTCAAAAAAACAATATTCGGTTATACCCATAACCGAATATTGTTTTTTTCCACGAATTTTATAGTAAATAAATAAAAAGTTTTTAACACAATTAGCGATAGTCATACTCTTTAATACAGAATCAGGGTTAATTTCACCAATCAATAAAAACAACCAACACTTAATTACTCAAGGGAGCAAACTTTTCTCTAAGCTGGATAGTTAGATATCTCCAGCAAACAAAAAAAAAACAGCAGAAAAAGCAACAAAACAAAGTTGTCAGTAATTAGGAAACTCTTTACTAATCAGTCCTTCATTACATGAAACAAAAAGCGCTTCGATACTTAACTATTGCCACAGAATCCCCAATGTAACTAAAGTATTAATCAACTTAATTGAACTGCTCTCCCACACATCTTACCTTTGCTCCGGCCACAGATTACATTTTAGTTGGACTAGCAAATTCATTAGCTGAATTGAAACAGGTAGAAGCTTTACGGAGCTACATTCATTACTATAAGACGAACTCTATTAAATACTAAGAGATATAAGGTAAACAGCCCGGACTAAAAATTTATAAATAATAGTTTATCAGAGCGCTCGGTCATGTGACGCGTGTTAAGGGCAAGACCGTAGTCAAAATAATTTCTAATTCGGGCGGAGCTAATAGAAATGGGCGTTTACTTTTAACTCATAAAAATATTCAGTCGCACGGCGGCACTAGTCACCGTACCACGGATAGCGTCGCTAAAATTGTAGAGTTTCGTGCGCTATTAGAAGCGGCAGAACAGAAGTGTAGATAACAATATTTTTATCTGCAGTTACTGCAAACCTCTAAGGTAAAAAAATATTATCACTTGTAGGTAATGATATATTTTTAATAGACTAAGCGAAGCGAGGTCTCGGTGGAGGTCTGAGCAGTGTATATTTCCCCGTCAATAAATCTCGATTGCCTGAATCGATCTTCTTGAAATTTGGTAGAAAGGTGTCTATCTTGCATATCAACAGAATTTGCAAGTAAGAACCTTTAAGAGCTTAATTGGTTTGTGGTTTGCTGAGATTATAGGGTCCATAAAACAAGGTTGTAATATAAAATTCAAAAGTATTATCTCAATATTGTGCTCAAAAAAGTATTTTGACTTCATGAAGCGGTACGAAATCACGGTAATATTATCTATACAGTATTTTAACTGGGCCCTGTCCTCGAAATAACTACCTACAGCCGCGCGGTACGTAAACATGCGATAGGGCTGCCCGCCTTTAGCATTTGAATTACATTTGCCTTTTTTGTGTTTCCATTTTGTTTTGTGATTGTAAATATACTTTTTTTATATAAACAAACTAGTGATTCGCCCCGGTTTCACACGGCTTTTTAACAAAAAAATAATAACTTATAAATTCAACATTAAAAAAACAGTTATTGTGACATAACTGTAATAGTTATACTTATAGTGTTGCGGACTTTTTTATTGATGTCTTCTATAAAATTGTAGTATATCACTTGGCTCTATTTTCAATAATTTCCGCAGCGTATGCGATATACCTGACGATTTTTTTTGGTATTTTTTTCGCACTTTATGTTACGTTATCGAAGTTTACATACGACCTAACTTTTTTGAAAATCTTCTATAGCCTATGTTTATCAAGGATAATGTTGGATCCTCATGGTGAAAGAATTTTTCAAATCGGTCCATTAGTTTCAGCCTATTCAATGCAAACAAACAAATGCACAATCAAATCTTTCCGCTTTATTACCTATATTAGTTTAGATAAAATACTTTGTAAATTGAATAAAAAGTGTGTAAAAATGCGTGTTGTTTTGGATTGGTAGTTAAAAATATTTGCACCTCGACTGAAACGTACGAAATGCTTTATTATTGAATTTTAAAGTATATAGCTTAATCAAAAATTGTTTTTGCAAACATGGACAAGGTGAAGAACAGGGAATATGTTTTACTTAGTTATAGATACCTGCAGCTATTTTACAATTAATATGTTTGGTTTGGACGAATTCATGCAACTAAAAACAGCACAATATATCCTACTCGTCATACTAAATATGTACTTGAACTTATAGGACGTTATCCGCACCAACCACTGGGTTCCTGTCATATACTTACCAACTCTAAAACAGAAACTTGCAATTATACTCTTGATCATATTTCTATATATCTATCGATAAATAAATATTATGCATAGGTATAATTTCAGTTATAGAAAGTCATTTTGCAATTTTAGAGTTTATTTATGAGATAACATAATAAATACAAATAATATTTGTATTTATTATGTATATAATAAAAGTTCAAAATTTTAATAGAAGTATAATCCCAATACAAAAGATAACTGTAATGAAACCGCCATATAAAATTCACCCTACCGCTACTAAAAGTGGTACAGGCAGAATCGTACCAAGTTTCTGAGTCACAATGGTTAAAGAACCCCACTCGTAGGTGCTTCGGTTATCGCGGCCATTCATCATGGAGACCAGTTGAAAATATGGAAAATACTCCCAAGTCAGACCTCAGCCTTCGGCCTCGCAAGTCACTCACACGAATCGGACTGCAGCCTCGCCTTGCACTCGCCCTTTGAACTCACGCACTATCCGTGCTCTAAATGTAATATGATGAATAAGAAGAGTTCGTAGAGCAAATCCAGAATGTTGGAATTCAAGATAGCCCCCATACAAAGTACTCCGATCACACTGAAGCTCAGCTTTACTTCAGATTTCCCATTATTATCATATCACGAAAAGCACTTTGTTATTTTCAGTTTAGAATACTTTCTTTCCCCATGACTCCTTCCCATAGAACAATTTAAGTCAATGGTTTCAAAACATCTATGTATGGCGGCCATCTTAAAAAATCATGTCATAGAAAAATAAATTCTAAATTCGGAATAACGACGCCTAAAACCACCCAGATATAGATTTTCAGACGGATCGGAGCAACTTGAATTTTACCTGCCATCTTGAATATGTCATTTAGGTTTTTGTCAAGTCTCATTCGAATGCTGCCATTAAAAGTTGTACGAGAAGAATTGTACCGGGTCACTTTGCCTTAGGAACCCCACTTATTAAAATATATAAAATAAAATTATAATAATAGTACACATTATCACTTTTGTTATGAAAATGAAACTATCTACAGAAGTAACGGTTCAAACGTTACGGGTACATGCTTTTAGAGGTAGTACGAAAGAACATCGGAGTCATACAGATGTAACACACATTTCAATCCGACTAACTACATACTAAGTATTTAACTGTTAAAGTCAAAGAGATAAAAGAGATATAGGTAAGTTCCCTTTATTTGAATGATTGGATATATAAATACCTAGAAAGTAGTTGGTCGTCTCGGAAAGTGTGTTAAGGGCATTGGGAATAGGTTCTCATTTAATTGTACAGTAACCTAATAATAACAAAATGAAATATTTTACCAAGGGTTAAAAATCTAGATACCTACTAAAATAGGAATTAACAATGCCGTGTCTGAACTTTAATCAACTCGCTCAAAAAAGTTATTATAAAGATTTTATAAATCAATATAAACAAAAGTACATCCCCAATAAATGTTTTACTTGCGTTTCAATAATTTATGAGTTCCAAATTAACGTATGATAAAAAAATATTGTAATATTTCGTAAAATAAATGCACAAAAATGATGGCGTAACGAACGGCACAGATCCCACGTCCAAACGGCCCGAGCGCTGCGGGCAGACTGATTTTCGTTGCGATTTCTTCTCGCGATCAAAGAATTTTGTGGCAAAAATTCATAAAAATGTTTTCAACACAAGTTAGTAAGTAGTTCATTAGAGTATAGTATTAGCTATTTTTTTTAAAAAGAATCATTGCATTTAATTCAACTATGCCTCTTAAATTAATAAAAAACAATCTAAAAAGGGTCGTCGATTACAATTTATTACAGAAGAACTAATTGGTTTCAATAAAAACTAATCAACTAATTCACTCAATAAAGAATTAAAGAATATGATATATATTTTTCACTCATTTTGAACTCATAGTTTCAGTACAAGAAGATTCCAAAAGTGCGCATTTCACTACGGTGATCCCCTTAAAAATGCTGGCCCCTATTTGGCTCAACGAATAAGCATTGCGATTCAACGGGGCAATGCTGCCAGCATGCTGGGCGCGCTGCCAAATGGGGCATTTGGACTGCCTGTGAGTCTGCAATGACTTATAGGTTGTCTGTAGTATTGTATATATAGTTCGTAGTATTTTGTTAATAAAGGCTCACCGCCGGTTGAAAAAAAAAAAAAAAAGCTAACTTAAAGTCTACCACAGCAGAGTCCAGATGTACATCTGATATTAGGTCCTGAGCAATGGCCAAACTGACAATCCACAACTCAATCCGATAAGTTGTTCTGACGAAAAAGGGTAACAACAAAATAGTTATGTAACTTTTTTGTTATTTTTTGATATGACAGATATAAAAAATATTTAAAGTTATATACCCCATATCTCCGTCATTTTGAAAAATATCGAAAAACTGAATTGATGAAAAAAAAGGAATTATCAAACCTGAAATGCGACTGTAGAGGAGAACAACTGGATATAAAAAAGCATTTTTGTGCATGCTAGAGCTTCGCTTAAACTTCGTTCTTGCTCGGTCAATGAAGATTGATTGAAGATAAAGTAGTTACAGCTAGAATGGAAGCGACAAATATATCTTAAAGTTACTTTGGATTTTCTCACACTACTATTCTGATTGCATATATCTTGCTTCCTTGACTCTCATTACATTCTTCATACAAGCGCTGTCAACGGTAATCATGAGTGTTTTTCGTAAACGTTTCCAAATTGATCGAATACTTTCGTCGAGACCTTCTCCTTTCAAATATTCCATTTACATATGCCGTATGTAACTGATTTGTCATTTTCTTTTGTCCATTCTTTCTAGATATTCAAACTATCTCACCACACCTTCTTCCACTAAAAGAAACTCTAAAATCTTTCTTAATACAACTTAATCTTACTTATCGTTCATAGTAGATTAAATAAGAGATATTACAAAAGCAGTTCAGGTATTTATTTAGACCAGAGCAGCGTCTCTTCGCTGATTATTTGATATCCTTTTACAGTGTACTTCATCTCGTAACGTCGTATTTTATACAATTCAACTGCAACTTCTGTAGTATGGCCTCAGTGAGAGAATAGCGCATGTATTAAAGTGAATTAGCAATGTTTGACAAATAAAGTCAATCATTGGCACTGTACCAGAGCATTCTGAACGACGCTGGTGACTGCAACTGTAGGCAGTAAGTGCGCGCCTACGCTGCGGCCTGCAACTGTACTTGAAGCTGCCGCGGTGCTTGCACCTGTAGCATGTAGTTATCTATATAGATAATATTACCGTGGCAGCGTCTTTCGGAAAAGGATCTTTAGTTTTGCCTTTATCTACGTTCACTTGAGATCACGAACGCACCTTCCTAGAATGAGCGATCGACGTAACCTTCCAAGACGGTTTTTATGTTGAATGTCAGCTGTTGCTTTCGAGACGTGACGGGGCGCAGTCACCTTTATACAGCGGTTTGTGAGCGTGAAATGCATGGTAGTTGGAACTGCTTTTGAAAACAGTCTATTATTCATCGTTAATTGTGGAACTTATTGGATCAACACGTGCTGCTTAGACTTATAGCGTATTTTCGAAGACTCCTGTCCCGCTGATGGTAAAATTGTTAGTTTGCATTTTCAGAATGCAGCTAGCTGTGACTGGTAGAATAGAAGCGATTAATAAACTCTGGCTATTTATTACCATCAATAATTTACTACCCATATCCTAATTATATGTTTTCTCATTCAACATTACAAATTGTTAAAAGCTTGGGTGGCCGAGTGGAGTGAAACCACAGAATAAAAAGACCATATTCAGCGAGCAAACCGGCTTTCCACGATAAAAGTAATTACTTATATATCCGAAAAAATAATTTGTTGTTTGATGTATGTTCGGGACTACAGCTCTTCAGTGTGCAATGATTCCTGAAGAGCACAATTCAATCGTGATGATACAATAGTGTATTAAAGGTATGTTCAAAGCTGATAATTGTATTGGCACTCAATAAATTTGACAGATATATATAGATATAGCTCGGCTATCCTAAGCTTATGGAGGTCATGGTTTAAAAAATCTTTTAATCTCACATCCGTCAACACTAATTTCGCTTCATCACCAGCTCCACAAATCTCACAGTTTCAATTCATTCCACTGTTTTTTTAGGTTATTCCATTTTGATATCTAAATACTTATTGATGTTGACATTTACGGTGGATCTGAACTTCGCAGAATCATTATTTGGATTCAGAAAAAATATGCAACTCTTAGCACATATAAGAATCTATTAGGTATGATGGTTTTGGAAACAAAAGCGTCCTAAATGATTTTTCATATCTTTTTGATTGATACGTTAACAAAATATGTAAAGCAAGCAGCTGTTTTACAGTTTTACGTAAAATGTATATTTTTGTATGGTGATTATCAGTATTAATATTATAAATGCGAAAATAACTGTCTGTCTGTATGTCTGTTACGCTTTCACGCCAAAACTACTAAACCGATTTGAATTAAATTTGGTATGGAAATAGTTTGAGACCCGGGAATAAACATAGGATAGTGTTTATCCAACTGCGCAAAAAGAGCTTAATGTTTTTGCGCGATAACCGACATACGCGCGGGCGGAGCCGCGCCCGGAAAGCTAGTGAAATATAAAACGAAAAACAGACAAACCAAAAGCATTGATTTTAGGCTCGAGGACATGCATGCAAAATATCACCGAATTTGAATACTTTGGTATATAAAATATGACGAAACTAAGTTTGTGTGGAAAGGGCTACTCGTATATACATAGAAACTAAGCCATCAAAGATACAACATGTAAATGTCGAAAAAAATATTGCAAAAAATGCTGCCTTCAAACACTGAAAAGTACAACGAAACAAACTTACAACCAAAGTAAAAACTATAGTCATGTGCGGGCTTAGAACCTGCGCCAACTACCCCTATATCCGGGGCATGGTCTGCCGCTAAGCCAACATGACATATGACTCTAATCTTTCCTCTCGTTCTTAACCATCGTATGGTACTAAAAAGTAAGTCTGAAAAATCTAATCACTTGTTTCATTTTAAATATGATCTGTACTAAAACTAAATTTACTCTCAAAACTAATTTTACTCAAACCATTCAGCCGGAAATAAAGTTAATTCTGGTGGACTCTGCGTTAACTTTCCCTATTAGCGAAATTAACATTCCCTTTTGCGAGCTTGTTCGTCCATTTTACGATTCGCTTTTTCGTACTTCAAGAACATTTCTGTTTCAAGAAATTTTACAGCTTTTAATTGGTCTCTTTCATAAATGTTGATTTTTAATAATTTGCCGTCTGACTCTGGAAATTGAGAATTCCAGGTCTCTCCGTAAGAATCTTTCTTGGTGGAAACCACGCAGTAACCGCATATATTCGCATTGATTTGAAGCGGTCGTAGCGGAGCTTGCCTAGCCGGTTTTAACTGATCCACTAGGTTTTGCAGCGTCCGCTTCGGACATTACTTGGATGTGCGACAACTAGAAGAGTTTCGGTCTACTGAGCGCTTACACACTTCGGAGGTCACGTTAAGATATCGGGCCCAGTTGTTGTTTAAGGAAGATGCATACCCGGACAAATCAATAATTTTCTGTGTAGGGTCGACCGTTCGTGGGGTCTGTATTCGTTATAGCATAGTAGTAGACTTACCACCCTTAAGTAGAAAATGTGTCGACAAGCTGTCAACTCTATGATTAATAAAGGTTCCGCATTGAAACAAGAAATAAAAAATGATTTGTTGTTTTGTTCTACATAATAAACCAATCTTTCCTTAAATCATATAGAATATAAATTATACCGAAATTAATAGTAAATTTTCAGCTACTTGAACATGTACAGGACACCTGTGAAACTTAACTTCCTTTAATTTCTGAATAAATAGTAGGTTTTGCGTAAGCATTCTAAACTAAACTAACTTCTAAAATATCGAAATTACTGTCAAATAACAATAATCTTATTCCATCTGCGAGCTACAGACAGACACACTGATGAGACAGACAGACAAGTGATTAGTACCTGTGGATATAAGACTTGCCAAATCCTTTTCAATATTTAAGACTTTAGTTATGAATTATTATTTGTGTATTACGATGCTGCCTGATATTTATATATTTATGTTTAAATATATTATATGCATATATTATACGACCAAAGGGCCGGCGCTTACCTCGGCCAGGGAATTAGTCTTGCCATACAACGGGGTGATGCTGCCAGCCTTTTAGGTACTCTACCCGTGGACAATGACTTGAGCTCTGTTTCTACTTTTGATTGCCTCCTGCTAGAAAACAGGGCTCACAATTTTTAAGTGTAACATTTTTAGGTCATAAGTAGTATAGTTAAATTATTTATTTATTTTTGTGTTAATAAAGTATATTAATATTAAAGTAAAACAATACATTTTTAACAAGTTTAAGAATTAAGTTGACTTCTTCTTTGTCTATAAATAAATATATTTTTAATGATATATATGCATATTATATATATTATGTGTATGTATATGTTAATATATATTATCTATATGTATGTATGTATAACATTGTGTATATAGTGATATTTATGTATTAGGATTTGTATTAAATTACATACTAGTAAAAGTTTTGCATATGATTTCAAGTTGCACCAACCGCCTATTCCCTATTTCTGATTCTGTCCATGCAAAGGTTTTCTGGAAGAAAACGCTTTTATAGCGATAAGACCGCCCATTGTAACACCAATTTGTAAGGTTTTTTTTATTGTTTATATTTAATATGTGTATTATTTGTAAATTATATATACAATACAATTAAAGAGATATTGTATTGTATAGTAGCACTACAATTTGCCGTGCTAGTACGGAACCCTAAAACATAAATTCATTCGTCATGTTCCACAGATTTAGCCTCCAAACTTTTTGATCTCTATGACTTATGAGTTCGAGACAGGCGGTATCAGAAAGCTAAAAGTGCCATAATGACAAGTATTGCGCAAGAGTCGACGCGGTCATTACAAGCGCGCCGAAATGCAGATGATTCCTATATTCCAACAAATCACGGGCATTACACAAATCACCGCTTTCTCTTTGTGAGAAAAAAACGTAATTATGTTTTGCTGGTGAACTTTGTGCTTCATACCAGTCATAGACAAAATAATTAGAAGACGGGTTTGCATTGAGTTGCCCATATTAATGGAGTTACAATAAAAAAAATAACCAAATAATGGAACCGACTTCATCACTCAAAAGTGTGAAATAACTTGTTGAAGTTGGTACCATAATAGTTAAAAGTACCTATTATGACAATATTGTGTGCATGGTAGACAAGTTATTTCACACTTTTGGATGTTGAAGTCGGTTTAATTTTACTGTCAACATTTTTTTTCACTCATTTTAGTGACCCTTGCTACTTAGGGGATCGATTGTTCTTTCACTGTCTACGACTATATAATTTTTTTTTTTTTTTTTTTTTTTTTATGCTTGATAGGTTAATAGCCTTTGACCACTATCTCACCTGATGGTAAGTGATGATGTGGTCGAAGATGTTGTTCAGGCTAACCTAGAATTACTGGCTCTCAAGGACAGCTGCCGGAACACACCGTTAGGTGCTTGGCGACAGATTTTCAACTTGAGGGTGGTAGCTAGCCAGGCGGGCATTCGCAAAGTGCCCTACCACCATGCTGTAACGACTGCCATCCTAAGACAACAACCGGGACCGACGGCTTAACATGCCCTCCGAAGCACGGAAGCGCTCAGTAGTAATGTCACCAGCGGTCACCCATCCAACTCATGACCGCGGCGGACGTTGCTTAACTTTGCTGATCGATTCAGAATGGTTAAGCAAACTTCGCTACGAGCGCTTCATATCAAGATAGGAAAATCATTTTCAGTTATTGGAATGTGACTCAATAAAGGCTGGGCCGATTTTGATGATATTTAAATGGGACCAAACGACAAGCACCAGCTTTCAAATAAAAATGAATTATCAAAATCGGTTCACCCAGTCAAACGTTATGACGTAACAAACAAAAAAAATACAGTCGAATTGAGAACATCTTCCTTTTTTTTGAAGTCGGTTAATAATACCAAAAGTCAAATAGTTTCGTCGATATGAATAAAGAAGATAGAGAACGCTTTAATAACACGACAAAATAAGTGGAAGAAAATTTAACACAAGCATATACAATGCATACATGCCCGTGGGGTGCCGGGCACGCATGTCACCCCACATTTCACACTATTTGTGTGTCGTAAAAGGCGATTAAAGGTAAAATTCCAACCTGGAATAACATATAGGATATATTTTATCCCGCAAAGCCCGCGGGTTACAGCGCAGAGCCCAGCTAGTCGGCTGTGAGCTCAGGGTTTAGAATCAGGACGGTACCGACTTCAACTAGTTATTTAATACTTTTCAATGTTGAAAGTTGGATCCGTTTGTTTTAAACATTTGTCTATGCATTTACTTTATCTAGCCTTTGACCACAATCTCACTTGATGATAAGTGATGATGTGGTCGAAGATCACACAGGCTTAACCTAGAATGAGAACTGCCTCTCGGGAACAGCTGTCACAGCAAACTGTTAGGTGCTGGAAGACAGATTTTCTACTTGATGGGCTAGGCTAGTTAGGCAGACATTCTCAAAATGCCGCATAATACGACCATGCATTATAGATAGATAATACTTTATTGTTTCACCACATAACAAATGAAATAGATAAAATTTACAGTTCACAATAATAGTGTTATAATGGGCGGCCTTGTTACTGAGAGCGATCTCTTCCAGGCAACCTTTGGATGGAGAGGATCTGAAATACCGATTATACTGGTTGATACGACTACGATTGTGCATATATATAATACTAGCTTTCCGGGCGCGGCCCCTCCCGCGCTTATGTCGGTTATCGCGGAAAAACATTAATCTCTTTTTTGCGCAGTTGGATAAAAACTATCCTATGTTTTTTCCCGGGTCTCAAACTATTTCCATACCAAATTTCATTCAAATCGGTCCAGTAGTTTTGGCGTGAAAGCGTAACAGACAGACAGACAGACAGACAGACAGACAGAGTTACTTTCGCATTTATAATATTAGTACTGATTATCTCTGTATTATTAATTGAAATGATGGTGTTTTGGATTTAGTCTGTAAGCCACATTGACAGACTGTTTTTAAATAAATAAATAGGTTCCTATAATTATATGTCGTAACAGCTCATGGTATTGGTTAACGAATTTATATATATCATTATATATATAGATATATGCGTTTAAATTTGTACCTAAATCATGTTATATTTAAAATGACGTCACTAGACTGGTCCCAGGTGTGCCCCCAGACTGAGAACAAGAAATCCAATTTTCGACAAGCACTTTTTGACAGCTGCCAATATTGACTTACGGAAAATATTGCTTCGATCAATCTCCATTGTATTTCAATCTATGGCAACATTCTGTACATTCAAATCGCCAAAGAGACGAACAAAGAAGTTTTAATCGAAAAAAAATACGCTATGATTATATCACTTTATGCATGGATGATACTTGAAGCAGTGATGACTCAGTGGCATTGACTATGGACTGCCGCGCAGCAGGTCCATGGTTCGCATCCCGCCGCGGGCTTGAGCTGAAGCTCATGCATGGTGGTAGGGCATTTTGCGAATGCCCGCCTGGCTAGCTACCACCCTCAAGTAGAAAATCTATCGCCAAGCACTTATCGGTTCTTTCCGGCAGCTATCCTTGAGAATCAGGTAATTCTAGGTTAGCCTGAACAACATCTTCGGCCTCATTATCTCTAGAGACTGGTCAAAGGCTAACCTATCAGGCATAAAAAAAATAAAGAATTGAGCGGCAGTGGATATCGATTGCATGCAGAGCGGAGGATTTATGGTTAGAATCCTGCCGCGGCTTGAGTTTCACCATGCTACTGGTTTTTGTAAATAATTTTTGAAGTACCTAATAGTTATGGACTGCCATGTCCACGGTTCGATCTTCAATGCCTTGTTAAGCTTCACCGCGTGGTAGAAGGGCATTTCGCAAATGCTCGCTCGGCTGGCTACCAGTAGAAAATCTGTCGCCAAGCACCTAACATGTGTTCCGGTAGCAGTTCTTGAGAGCCAGTAATTGACAGAGATTAACAACTGTATGTCTCAGGAGACGGGTGCAGTGCAGTTCTTTACTTGTGACGTAATTCATGTGAAAATAGGCTGAGGTTAGTCCGCTTTACATCAACTGGGCCTAATGCTAGATCCGTCAAAATCACACATTATAAAAATAAAAAAAAATCTTTTCTGACTATCTACCACAGACCAGTTGAAAAATACTGAATTACCAAACGGTTTGTTCTGATACCACCTACCACCAGTCTGTGTCTTCGTTCATCATCCTTTACCAAATTAGTGGCTAAAAGCTAGTTTATCAGCAACTAGCGGTCCACCCCGGCTTCACTCGTGTATTTAACAAAAAAATCAAAAATTATAAATTAAACATATAATTAAACAGTTTTTGTGACATGACTGTAATAGTTAGACGTATAGTATTGTGTTTTTTGAAAATGTTCTGTAGCCTATGTTCATCCAAAATAGTGTTGGATTCTCAAGGTGAAAGAATTTTTTCAATCGGTCCAGTAGTTTCAGAGCCTATACAAACAAACAAACAATAAAATCTTTCCTCTTTATTACATTATAATAGTTTAAGATAAAAGAAATGAAATATTTTCCAGCTCGATATGTCGTTAAGCTACCACGGCAGCCACAATATTTGTCATGATGGGTGAGAGACACCTGGATGAATATTTAAAATGTTTTCCGATAAATTCTCGAGGGAGAGTGCGTGGTGGCAGTGGTTTAGACTCAAAATCGTGCTACCTCGATTGGGTATTACGACGCCTATGGGGGCTCGAAGGGGTCAAAGTGAAACCCCTACTCCATTTGATTTGCCGGAGATGCCATAAACTTGGAACAAAATGCAATTATTATATTATTTCATACAACCGGTTTTAATTAGGTAGATTGCTGTAAAACCGAGTTGGGGCACCCACTTACTTTCCTAACAGTCTTGTCTGTTCTAACTGTAGAGTTAGTTTTAAGCTTGAGTTACCCTATGGTATGTGTTAATTATAGTGGGTCTTAAAGGGTTTCTTGCTCATTTGCACAAACTCGTGCTTTCTTTACCTATGAATGTTACTACCCCTATATGTTGAGATGGTTTGGACATGTAGAGTGAATGAATGAAATGAGAATGACTAAACAGGTATACGTGGGACAAGTGAACGGAAGTGTTGGAAGGGGAAGATCTAGGCGAACGTTCCGAAATCAAATTGAAGATGTTCTGAAAAATGGCCAGGTCAGGAGTACCCTAAACCAACGCTTATGTACGAAAGAATTGATGAGTGTAGATGAAGCGAAATAGATATGTAAGGATCGTAGCAAGTGGAAATCTGTGGTCTCTGCCTACCCCTACAGGAAAAAGGCGTGATTTTAAGTATGTGTGTTTTTACCTATTATTGATCAAGCAGTTATGAAAAAACCTTTAGCTTGTTAGCTTGTTAGTTGCCAAATTTTTTTTCTGCATCCAAATAATGGTCCTTTAAAATGGCCAAAATCAGGAAATCGCCCCCTTAACCCATCCGTGATACTTCGTGTTCCTTAGTTTCACGCCGTTTCTATGTTGCGACAAATTTTAAAACAGCGTAATACAATTCAACAAAGTGTGAACCGAAAAGGTTAATCTGATAAAACAAAGGCCGGAACGAAGTGAAGGACAATATTGGAGAAAGGGGCTTGTTCTTATTAGAATTTCAAAGTAATAAAAAAAGTGACAAATGGAGCGGATTAACAGAAAGCAGTGGACCCTGCTCAAGTCGGGATTAGCCGTAGAAAATGGGATAATGCGTTTTCTCTTTAACTTTGAACTAATGCAGTGGAACGAGAATTTTTTTTATTTGTTACGAAATACGTATTTTTTTCTTTTTATACAAATAAATCGTTCTTAGAATAAGGAAAACACCTGAGCCACATTTTTGGTTGCTATTTCCTTGTTTTTTGTGATTGTCACAAGTACGAGGCACACCTGATGTTAAGCGACTAACCTCTGCCTATAACAGTCGCATTTCATCACAAGTGACGAATTGCACTGCGCCCGTCACAACGAGACATATAGTTGTTAAGTCTCATGTATCTGTACTTTATCTGGCTCTCAAGGAACGCACTGCTTTTCAACAGACTTTCTCAAATTCAAATTCAAAATAATTACAATACAATAACTCTTTATTGCAAACCAATTTACAAATTTTACATATATTATAATAACAATAAAAACCCTTACCCTCGCTATAAAAGCAATTTCTTCCAGACAACCTTTGGATGGACAGAAACAAATAATAAGAAATAATTTAAAAATTAAAAAACACGCCTGCCGTACCAAAAAGTGAACGAAAAAATTACAAACAAGTTACATGATTTTAATGTTGAATGGCTACAATGTAGGTACTAAATAGATTATATTTACTGTGCAATTAAAACACCATTGAACCCAGAAATGGAGAATAGATAACCAATATTTTCATCGAAGTCGGGGGACATGTAAAGAACTATTCTAAGGAACTGTCCCCCGACTGCAATGAAAAGATTGGTTATCTATTCTCCATTATTGGGTTCAATGGTGTTTTAATTGCACAGTAAATATAATCTATTTAGTACCTACATTGTAGCCATTCAACATTAAAATCATGTAACTTGTTTGTAATTTTTTCGTTCACTTTTTGGTACGGCAGGCGTGTTTTTTAATTTTTAAATTATTTCTTATTATTTCGTACCTTTTAGTGATAAAACAATATTTTTGCAAACGCACAATGTGCCACAAAACATAACTTATATTTTTTTGGAAATTAATATCACGCAAAAGATAACGTGAAATATATTTTTTTAAGATTAATTAATAATTAATGATAACTTTGAGGTCTTTCAGTTCTTGCAGAGACTTTTTGTCATGGGGCTCGTTGATAAGCTTTCGTGGATCTAAAACACCAATTCTTCAAGCTGTCTGACGCGACTAAGAGGGACATAAACTTTCATCATCGTCATCATCAGCCGGAAGACGTCCACTGTTGAACAAAGGCCTCACCCATAGAACGCCACAAAGAATGGCTATTAGCCACTTGTGACCATTAGCTACCCGCGACTTTTATGATATCGTCAGTCTATCTAGTGGGGGGCCTACCAACTCTTCATCTTCCGGTGTACCATGGTACCCACTTGAGAACCTTTCTTTCCCATCGCTTATCAGTTCGTCGAAAAATGTGGCCTGTCAACTTTGCTTTTTTTTTTTTTATTTTAAATCTACACTCCACAGACTCCAGGGTCCGTGACTTTTTTTTGACTATGACATAATTTATTAGTAAGCAAGAAATATGAAATAGGAAACATGCAACATTCCAAGGGGGAACAGTGATAAAAGTTTTTTTTTTCTTTTTTTTCCGTTAATGTCATTAGCACCAGCATCCACCACCAAAATAATCATTTCTTGTAGTTGTGTATGAAATGCCTTTCTCTCTGAAGGCGTTCTACGGTCAAAAAACGCATAGTCTCTGTCCTGCCGCATGCCGGTGATTTATTTATTTGTATTACTTGTGTCTACAAGAAGCAAGTGTAGAAACGGATAAGACAATATTTATTACTTTTGATATTTGTTAACCAATGTATATTGAATACTACTGTTATATATTTTTGTTATGTACTAAGCAAGCTCTAGACGGTGATAGTAAAATTTGTAAAATTTTCACGATTTTTTTTAAAATTTTATTTTAATTTCATGAACTATGGCCCCCTCTTTAAATTTTTTTAAACATTCAACTAGCCTATTTTACCCGGAATAACTTAACGCTTCTAATGATATGACAAACATCAAAATCGGTTCAGCCGTTACGAAGTTATGGTGGAATAAAGAAACTCACAAACATACATACATACATGAACCCTAAAGACATAACTCTCCTTTTTTCAGGCAGTCGTGTAAAAAGGGAATAGGCGGTTGGTGCAACTTGAAATCATATAATATAAGACGTTTACTAGTAGGTACTTTAATATACATTCTAATACATAAATATCAATAAAATACACTATTACTATACATATACAAAATACTAATCAAATAATTTATTCAATTTAGGCGCCTACGACGCTCTTATGAAGGTCAATTACAAATTTTAATATTGAAATATTCTACATTGTACTGCCACGTTCAGCAAATAATTTATAGAGCCACTGCGAGAAGAACGGGCAAGAAACTCGGGGCCATTCTTTTAAACGTCTTTTTACAATGTGTTATATACAATATAATACAAATATTTCAATATTTGTTTATATTATGTAGGTGACAGGTGATAGCTTGGCAGAGGCGGAACTTTCCAAGCATCTTTGTCGTTTAAGTAATCACAAACTTTGTAGTATGATTTCGTAATCAAAATATTTTTCACATGCAACTTGAATTTTCCTTCCGTGAGCATTGTAATATGTTTGGGAATTTTATTATAAAACCGCACACAATTACCTAAAAACTACTTGAGGCTGGTAGCTCGCCAGGCGAGAATCCGCAAAATTCCCTTCCACCATGCTTTGAACCTCAAGCCATTGGCGGTGGGGAACGAACCTTGAAACTGCGGCACTGCAGTCCATACCTATTACCGCTCGACCATCATTGCTAGGAAGTTGTAAAGTGAACTTAAGGCGAAGTGGTTTCTGAAAAAAGTCTGAGGGCCTAATACGAGTCGGAATCGCTTATCAAGGGTTCCGTGCCAACAGAAAATGTAGCAAAAATTGTTTTCTTTTTATAGACAAAACCCGGTTTTCATTAATTGCGTTGTTATACGTTTTATTCTGGACTAAAAAGTTTTTATTTAGAACGCTGTACGGTTTGAACGGGTGACCGCTGGTGAAATTACTACTGAGCGCTTCCGTGCTTCGGAGGGCACGTTAAGCCGTGGCTTTTTCGGATGGCAGTCGTTATAGCATGGTGGTAGGGCATTTTGCGAATGCCCGCCTGGCTAGCTACCACCCTTAAGTAGAAAATCTGTCGCCAAGCACCTAACGGTGTGTTCCGGCAGCTGTCCTTGAGAGCCAGTAATTCTAGGTTAGCCTGAACAACATTTTCAACCACATCATCTCTTACCATCAGGTGAGATAGTGGTCAAAGGCTAGCCTATCAGCTATAAAAAAAAACTAACTTAGGTACACACCTTACACCTATTCCTTCACCAATGCGATCTCATTTCACTTGCAAGCAATACTAGTTCGATTCAAAACTCCGGGTCCTTGCCAACCCAAATACAGGCATCGATATATTACAATTTATTGCACCTTATTGCATCACATTAAGGTTCATTTTCAGTGATTACTGAGAATAATGCAGGGTACTTCCTGCCGGGTTGTATATGGTGTGCAAATGGGACGCCATTATGCTCGATGATGTGATGTAATGTAGGTAACTGCGTTGAACGCAACTGGCGCATCTAGGTCGGTGGGTAAGGTTTTGTTGTCACTTTTGTTGCCTTTTAGTTTAATTTCAGAGAATTTTTAAGTCGTTGTAAAATTAGTCGGTTCAACTGCTTTTTTATAATCGAAAGGTGGTGCTTATCTTGTGATCCCATTTATATTTGAGAGAGATCTGACGAGTAGTATCAGACAACGCTAGCAGTCTTCCTCGACGTAGCGAAAGCTTTTGACAAAGTCTGGCACAATGGCTTGATTTACAAGCTATACCAATTTGGCGTGCCAGAACGTCTTGTGCTCATCCTACAAGACTTCCTTAAAGCCAGAAGCTTTCGCTATCGCGTGGAAGGCACCCTCTCCTCCCCCCACCCAGTCAGAGCCGGAGTCCCTCAGGGCTCCGTGCTTTCACCCATTCTTTTCGCGCTGTATACCAGCGACATCCCACGCTCTCAGCCTAACGTCCTATTAGCCCAATACGCGGATGATACCGCTATTTATACCACTGGGTGGCATATCAGTAGAAAGTCCATTCCCGCCCTCCAACGGGCCATCACCGAGATCGGTGACTGGTTCCGTAAATGGCGCATCGCGGTCAACCCAGTTAAAAGTGCAGCTATGTACTTTACTGAGAAGGGCCGCCCCCGTTACCCGCAACCTATAACTTTGTTCGACCAACCCATCCCCTGGGTTAGTAAAACAAAATATCTCGGAGTCACCCTTGATCGGAATCTCACCTTTAGCGATCATATAACAACCGTCCGTAACAGAGCGGCCTTTGTAATGGGTCGCCTTGGTCCCCTGATTTTAAAATGTCTCTTAGAAATAAGAAGACACTTTACACTGCCTGCATCCGCCCCATCATGACTTACGCATCAGTAGTGTTTAGTCATGCTAGTGAGGCCCATCTCCATAAGCTTCAAGTCATTCAAAACCGTTTTCTTCGTAGTGCAACCGGCGCTCCGTGGTATATCCGGAACACCGAGTTGCATTGCGACCTAAACCTTCCCTCTTTAGCGCAGTTCAATAAGGACTGCGCCCGCCGATACTTTGATCGAGCGCCCCACCACCCGAACCCATTGGTTGTCCAGGCATCGAACTACTCGACTGCCTCTTCTATCCCATTTTTCAAACCCCCCCGTCGCCGACCACGGCAGGTATTAGACGACCCGGATGACCCCATCGCAGCCATTACATTGGCAGCTTTAGCGTTATCCGCAAGTCGTCGAGGTAAAATTCCCAGGTGTGAGGTAATTAGAGGTCACACAATCAAACACCGAGCCCGCCGGCGAGCTCGAGGCAAAAACAAGGTCACGATAAATTGCTCTCCAAATAGTCAAAGAGTATTATTCAGTAGGGCCCAATTGTGCAACACTGCAGTTGCACAGAGGCATTTTGCTCCGATCCCCCCCATGTCTCTCGACAGCGAGACAAGCCGAGGTCCGAACCACAGTGGTGCCCTTGAGCTCGCTGTCAACCCCTCCTATAATAGCGGTACGTTTTCGGCGTCCGCAGGAGACGGAGGTAGAAAGCGCTTTTCGCCTTCTACGCCCGTCTCGGGAGAAGTGCCTTCGGCACTTCTCCCTCCCGGGCTATTGTAGGGCCAGGCCCTCGCCCAAAACCCGGTGGAGCTGGACGACCGCACAGGCGGTAGCCAGCATCTATGTCCTCCCTAAAAAAAAAAAAAAAAAAAAAAAACGAGTAGTATTTGCGTTTCGTATTAATTCGTATTATGTGTATGAAGCCGGTTTTATTGGTCTTTGAAAGATCGCTTAGTGCAACGTGCATTATTGGATCAGATTCATAAAATGCCGCAATTCCTTATGGCGGTTAAAAATCAAGTATAGTTAGAATTCGCGCCTTTGTTTTTGAACTTGGTAGCGAAATGGTAATGCGACCTCCGCGGCCGGGTATAGCTGGAACATGCGGGTCCGATCCTCATATAATTAATATTTATACAACCTATATAGATTAAAGATCAACCTACTTAAGAGGATTATTATTTAGCACGTACTTCTCCATACAAAAAGAAAAAGCTCTTTACTGCCTCTTAATATTGCCCGATTTCGGGGATTTGTGTGTTCATGTATTGAACATATCATTGACGAGGCTTGTACGTTTCATTTATTCCAGTGTTCTAAATAACTTGTCATTTAAAACTGCTTCATATCTCCCCAAGTTATTTTCCAACAGGCCCGTAATATTAGTTGATATACTTATTTAATCCCATTTCAAAAACCGAGGGTCTATTCCGTACGCTAGTCACGTTCCCTCACAATATCCTTATGATGGTAGGATTGTACAGACATTTTAGTAGTAGTAGAACACTTTGTGCGAGTTCCTCCGGGGAAGTACTCCCACCGTACCTATTCTACCGCCAAGCATTAATGTTCTCATTACTGTTCCGGTTTTAAGGGTATGGGTGCCGGGGAAATTACAGGCACAGGAGACTTAACAACTTTATGTCTCTGGGTGACGGGTGCAGTGCAGTTTGCTATTTGCGACGAACTGCATCTGTAATAGGCTGAGGTTGCCGCTTAATACTAGATGGGCTTAGAGTTTGTTCCATCACGATAGCATTTAAAAAACTTTCGGGTCCCTATAAACTGTTAGAAACGTAAATTCAAAAATAAAATAAACTTTTAACGTTGAAAAGTATGAAATGACTTGTGGAAGTCGGTACCATGCTGATTTAAAACACTTCGAGCTCACCTCTTTTCATGGACCGACTTCCACAAGTTATTTCACACTTGTCTGTGTTGGGAGATTCTGTTTGTTATTCTGTATTCTAAGAACTATATACTACACTACAACTACTACAATGAACAATTTAGATAAGACAATCTACAAGTCATTACACTATTGAATCACAGGCAGTCCAAATGCTCCTGCTCACTACCAGGCAGCGTGCCCAGCATGCTGGCAGCATTGCCCGGTTGAATTGCAATGCTTATTCGTTGACCCTAATAGGTGACAGCATTTTAATCACGCGTCGCACCGATCAAGGGCTCTGATAAGTTTTGGAAAATACGAAGATGTCCCGTTCCCCACAGATGGTTTTTAAGTTACGAGACGCAAAATAACTGTTGTCGAGCGCAACCTACCGATAAATAATTTATTCGTAGAGCGCAACACACTATTTTTCACCTCACTACAGCAACGAAAATACTAGGTGCAAGAAAAACAGCTTAAATAATGTAATACATTTCTGTAAATTGGTATAAAAGTTAAAAGTAAAAATAAAATTTAAAAATATTTATGTAATAAAGTTTTATTTAATTAACAATTAAAAAAGTAAAAGCTACTCTTACTTGATGGTTCTGAATCTTTTACTGAGGTTCGAAATTCAAAAACCGTTTCCACGGCAGTGAATAAAAAGTACTTTTCACTTCAGTAGCTCAAACATGTAGATTTTGCTGCCTGAAATCAGTGAGCGAAATACGATTTTGCTCACTGAGTGAGACAAAGTAACTTATTAAATATTTTTCTATAGATATTCGCGAATTTAATATTCAGTCTTAGGTTAATCATACAATTCGAAACATTCACACTCTGTCTCTTCCACCTTTAGAAAGAAAGAGAGAGACAAAGACAAACACGTTCGGAATTTCGTACTAAGTAAAGAAATTTTGCAAAAAATTCTTATTATAATTCATTGAATATTTTACTTATTGTTGTATTTAAACAAAAATCATACATTAAAACTGATATTTAACCTGTAAATATTATTTCTAGTTTCAAAACTGTTACGTAATATATTTTGAAAAATAAAAAACTTAAATAAATATCATGGGTTAATTTAAATAAAAGAGCGGGAATAAAATTTCGTGGCTGGTGTAAAGAGTTGAATAAGTTACTAGTTATTTCAATCTATTCCTGTTTATTATTTTACCTCCTAAAGTGTTCTCGCTGCTAAAGTGAAAAGTTATGTGTGTTACACGAGAGTGTGTTTTGCATCTTGTGCCTTTGAATCCCTCGCCACACTTAGTATTCAACTTTAGAATCACTCGTGATTCAATCATTGAATCCTTCGCTTGCTCAGGATTCAGAATCAGCACTCGCAGCAAAAAACGACTGCTCGCTTGTTGCACAAATAACTATTTAAACGCAGATTCCTAATGATGGACAACAACTTTCCGAGCTTCTGAAGTGAACAAAGTAATTTTCCAAAACAACCTTTTTAATTATTTCGACTCCTTTAATCAAATTACTTATGTGAAGCCTGTTTCGGAAACCAAGTCACGTGCGCCACTTTATCCTAATAATGATGATAGAACCCAAAAACCGTAAGAAACGTGACTCCATCTGGAGCACAGTTTGGGCGATCGGTATCACTTTACTATTTAGTTACCTACATTTCTATTATCATGGTCAATTTTTCTTCAATGTATAAAGGACGTATGGACATTGATAGTCGATTTCTGTATAGAGTAGGATATGGTTTTGATATACAGATTGTACAAATGCATATACAGTCGACTCTCGTTAATTCGAAACTCGAGGGACTCTTAAAATGCTACGAATTATAGAGTGTTTGAAATATCAAATGGTACGAACTTTTAAGGCCTCGTATCTAACACAAACTTTTATTTAATCTGTATATACAACGAACAAATGAGTAACAGGAACTGAAACTTAACAAAACAAACCTATTCGTGCAGAAGTGTATGTCAAACTAAAACAAAGGCATCAACAAATATCGACGTGTACGATGATAGAAGCTTGGACTTGATCTGCAATATACTTAGATGTCTCCGCGGCGGAATGGATTACTCGGACTTGTTTATAAGAGAATCAAGTGACTTATTCTTTACGAATTGTCCAGTGTATGACGCCTATAAGTACAAATAAACGCGTCATTTTGTTGCGTAGCATTGATTTTTTCGCTATGGAACTCGTGATAACTTTGAATTATAGAGAGGTTCGAAATATAGCGTGTTTGAATTAACGTGAGTCGACTGTATTAAGGCAGTGATAGCCGAGTGGCAAAGACCAATACATCCACAGTGAATATATTTGTCTGTGCCGAGCTGTAATACCAATGGACTGCCGAGCTGCAGGCCCATGGTTCGATTCTTACCGCCGCGTCGGCTTGAGCTTATTCATATTCATATAATAGTGTTATTCCATACACGTAAACACTTGAGATATTTAAATTCAACCGTATAACAATATAATGTATAATCATGTATACATTAATTTTAGTCAAATAAAAATCATTAAAATAATTCAATAATTAATAAAAATGCGAATAATTTGAAGAAAATATAACATACATAAATTCATCTTATAATTAATATAAATAAATACAGTATCAAGACAAGTACACAAGTATTTAATTACATATAATATATTATCTATAGGAATTTCGTCGGTTGCTATATGTATGAGTTTCACCGGATGGTGGAAGGGAATGCGAATGTTCACCAAGCTAACCTCAAGTAGAAAATCTGTCGCCAAGCAACTAATAATGTGTTCCGATAGCAGTCATCGAGAGCCCGTAAAATTACAGGCACATGAGACTTAACAACTGTATGACTCAGGGTGACTGGCGCAGTGCAGTTAGCCACTTGTGTCTAAATGCATATATTATAAACAGACGTCAGGTGGACCTCCTGCTTATTCCGTCACAATTTTTAGCCCAGACGTTTGATATTTAAGTCGAGGCTAAAATTAGTTTTTTGCACGGGTTATAATTATAGTCCAATTTTCACTTTGATTGCGTGGAAATGGAGCACTTGAAACCGTGATTAGTTTAAAGAGTAATTATTTCGACAAAATTAATGTCTGGATGATAATAATACCCTGATCTACGTGTATTACTAGAGACCAACGATTACAAAAACTTACTAAGCAAAAATCACATTCAATAGGACCACTTTTTTTTTCTGTGCCGATCGGGAGTCGAGCCGTCGTCTTCCGATTTCGCTCTGGATGCCTATTTCACTTGCCCATTTACCACGACGTACTCGTTCAAGTGGTAATCGAGGTTCGATTCCCGCCAAAAAAAAATCCAAAAGGTGTGATAATGATTTCATGGTTAAATAGCCCACGAACTTAAAATATTTTTTGGATTATAGATTGGTAATAATAAAACAATAAAATAAAAAAAGTAACGTATTTAAAAAACAACTGAAAATAATTATTTTCAACCGTCATTAGCAAAACTATGAAGCAAC
Organism: Plagodis dolabraria; assembly: GCA_963854805.1. NCBI lineage: Eukaryota > Metazoa > Arthropoda > Insecta > Lepidoptera > Geometridae > Plagodis > Plagodis dolabraria. The sequence goes on along the minus strand of OY978441.1, from coordinate 35,165,996 downwards.
CTTTAAAATACAGAAAATAAAGGCCAAAGTTAACACTTAAAATATTAAAAAAACACATACATATTTACACATCTGTTTTTTTTCTTTTTCATATGTACCACACTCACTCACTTACACTCCAAACACATCCATCACACTAGTCATCAGGTATTTAAGTTTACTTTTCATCACCCAATTACGAAAAACCATTTTCATATTATAAGATTGTCTGTATAAGCTGTTTCTGTTTTATTTTATATTGTCAAGCTAGACAACTATTTTTTTTCTTAAGACCTAGACATATCAGCAATATCTGCCCGAGTAGACTTATGCTGAAAAACAGTGCAGTTTTTTCTCCTGTGAAAAGGAACTAAAACTTCTCATAAAATTAAATTATATAGTTTTTTTTTACCGGCTGTATGCCTTTATTAAAGTTTTTTAAGTATTATTCCGTGTTAATTTGATGAAGGCAATAAATTTATTTTTTATTTATTATTATAACTTTCTGTCATATTTTCATTTTGCCTCTGCCTCTACCCCATTATCGTTCGTCTACGTTCGCGTAAAGCTGTAGGAGTGCCCTAAATATACAAAAGTTTACGCTGCAATTAATGTCGGTAAGGGCTACATACATATATGATGGTAAAAAGCACGCACGTACGTAATTATGTCACTTGAAAATGGTTTTTCTGAGCTGTATGGTTTTAGGGTTCCACTTCTAACTACCGAGTAGTAAGTCGTTCTAACTTGTTTATGTAACCAAATGGTATACGCAACTAACAAAAAAAGAGATGGTAAGCCAATAATAAATTTTGTATGAAAGATGCAAAAGACTAGGTGCTACTGCTTAGTTTTACTATATTTTTTTTCATGTTTAACGTTATCAGATGCATAAGAGATATAATATATTTTTTTTATGCCTAATTGGTAAGCCTTTGACCACTATTATCACTATAATACTGACCTGGTGGTAAGTGATGATGTAGTCGAAGATGTTGTTCAGGCTAACCTAGAATTACTAGCTCGCAAGGACTACTGCCGGAACGCACCGTTCAGTGCTTGGCGACAGATTTTCAACTTGAAGGTTATGCGCGCAATAATTTAAACGCAAAATGCCCTACTACCATGCACGCAAAATGCACTACCAACATGCAAAATGTCCCACTCCCACCATCTCAGTATCGTAAGAGGCGACTAAGGGAATCACACCAGAAGGTGGGCAGCAGTGATTTCTGAGGAACTGATATCTCACACTGCGATCCGCTAGACGCCTGCCAAGCGTGGGGATTATGGCAAACCCCGCATAATAGGGGCTGTGTTCAGCAGTGGACAATCCGGCTGATGAATAACAATTAAATATATAAAGAGATGTAAGACTAGGTCAGAAACAGCAAAAGGGAAACATTACGGCGCGGTGGCGGGCGTGTTTTAAAATTGTATACCTAGTGCAACAACTTGACGCGACCAATCGGATGTGATCATTTCTAAGCGCCAAAACAATTTACCAATTGAATTTGGAAGATGGTGCGTGTTTTAGTGGCGAACTTGTCCATTTGAATTTGGAATATAGTGCGTGTTTTAGTGGCCCACTTGTCCATTTGAATTTGGAAGATGGTGCGGGTCTTAGTGGCGAACTTGATGAGTCCGAAATCAAAGCGGTAACTGTCAGAGAGTTAGTTGCACTTCTTTGTAATATATTTATTCGTAGTTCCCACAATTTCCTTGTAAACTGACTAGCTTGCCTATTATGTTAATTAATAAAAACGAGTCGGAACCCCTGTAATAAAGGCAACTCTCATGCGTTTGCTATTTTTTATCTTTGTTTTTCAGCGCTCTCACGCAAGCTCTGCTATTTCAGCGTAATAAGCAATGCTTTTAAATAAATTGCTGAGGTTTTTTAATGTTTCACTCATATACAAGTATCTTTTACACGAATTGCGTGTAGAAATGCACGAGTGAGCGGTTATTACACGACTACCCGAAAAGGAGTGTTATGTTTTCAGGGTTCATGTATTTATGTATGTATGTAAATAAATATGTTTGTGAGTTTCTTTTTTCTACCATAACTTCTAAACGTCTCTACCGATTTAAATATTATAAATAAAACCGGCAAAAACACTCACGTTGGGGATCGAATACGTCGACCCGGGTTTCGAGTATATCAGATACTCATCATCAGGGCGAGTGCACAGCTGCGTCTGCGAGCTCCCGACGGGCACTGCGGCGCGCGGCCCGCGCGGCTCGGCGCGATATCGGCGCCGGCGGTAGCGGGGAGCTGGGTGGGGGCGGAGCGAGCCCAGCGCTGCTGGTGAATATGGACATTACTAAATCAGCACTCGCAGAACACGCTCATCTCTTGGACTCCAATCATTATATTCGTTTTGATAAAGCCTCCGTATTAGCCAGAGAAAAGTTTTATGTACCTCGTAAAATACGTGAGGCTATAGAAATCAACAGACATCCTAATTTCAACAGAGATGGGGGTTGGACGCTACCACCAGCCTGGATTCCTACCCTTAATGTCACCTCAACGCAGAAGATGTTAGGCAGTCTAGAATGCGACACGGTCAGTACTGTTTGTCACGGTACGTGTGCGGATGATGATGATGCGATCACAGACGACGAAATAGGCCCACCGTCTTCCGCCGGGCACGCTAGGAGCTCGTCACCTAGCACCAGCAGCGCTGGGCTCGCTCCGCCCCCACCCAGCTCCCCGCTACCGCCGGCGCCGATATCGCGCCGAGCCGCGCGGGCCGCGCGCCGCAGTGCCCGTCGGGAGCTCGCAGACGCAGCTGTGCACTCGCCCTGATGATGAGTATCTGATATACTCGAAACCCGGGTCGACGTATTCGATCCCCAACGTGAGTGTTTTTGCCGGTTTTATTTATAATATTTAAATATGTGTGAAACTCACGAGAATTTCATTTCAAAAGTCTCTACCGATATTGATGTATACTATTATTTTTTTTACACCCAACTGGGTAGTACTTGACCACTATCTCACCTGATGTTAAGTGATGATGCGATCAATGATGTAGCGCACTTCCCTGTTACCGATTGACCTGAAATTTTGCATACATGTGTAAATCGCGTGACAATCCAATATGTAATATGACATGATGCTGATCTGATGATGGAGCTGGAAGGTGGCCAAAGGAACTTCGCAATGAAACGACACAACCTCATCGAGTTTGGGCTCATTTGAATCGACGAATATTTTTTCAAATCATATTTTTGTGTTCTGTTCTGTTAAAGATAATTAATTTGTCATTTATTGTCACAATTAATTAAATTAAATAATTTAATGTTTACATATGTATTATATTTTATCTCCCAAAGTTAATTCTATTCATAAAAGGTCAACTTTCCTGACATACTCGTAAAAACTCTTTGCTAATACTTATTTAAAGAAGCACCGTTCGTTTTAGACGTATCATGTTGATAAACCGTACGTTTTACATTACAATAACGCACAAGTGCGTAATGAGATACATTACGGTATTAAAATTGGGGAAATAAGAGACTCTTTAAGAGCAAATGTGTTATAAAAGATACAACGAAACTACATTGGTATAGAAAACACTTCAAAGACGCTCCAAAGTATTCAACAACTAGCTTTCCGGGCCAGGCTCCGTCCGCGCGTATGTCGGTTATCGCGCACAAACATTAACCTCTTTTTGCGCAGTTGGATAAAAACTATCCTATGTTTTTCCCGGGTCTCAAACTATTTCCATACCAAATTTCATTCAAATCGGTCCAGTAGTTTTGGCGTGAAAGCTTAACAGACAGACAGACAGACAGACAGAGTTACTTTCGCATTTACAATATCAGTACTGATTCTGTAAGATAGTGATCTATTTTCAAACCTATCTCATGATTGAGGCCACTTATCACATCATCAAAAATTATTAAACTCTCGACGTTACTTCACCTGTTAATATAGCCAATTATTAATAATAAATATTTATTTGATGGTGTGGGCGTGAGTAAATAAATACCAGATAGCGCCTATCAATTAAATCTACAGGTTTACATCCAGCATTATGTAACGTATCGAGATCATGCCGAACATTAAATTTGACACACTTTTTTATCCGTGGAAACGTAATGGACGTATTATTGGAGAAACCAGATAGAAACGTTGGTAGTACGCTGATAGTTTTTATGTAATAACAAGAATACATTCTCGTGAAGTGTAGTTAGTACTAATATTATAAATGCGAAAGTAACTCTGTCTGTCTGTCTGTCTGTCTGTTACGCTTTTCACTACTGGACCGATTTGAATCAAATTTGGTTTGGAAATAGTTTGAGACCCGGGAAAAAACATAGGATAGTTTTTATCCAACTGTGCAAAAAGAGGTTAATGTTTTTGCGCGATAACCGACATACGCGCGGGCAGAGCCGCGCCCGGAAAGCTAGTGATAAATAAAAGACCGGCGAAGTGGGAGTCAGTCTCACAAAACTAGGGTTCCGTATCAACGTAGAATGTATACAATAAAATCGTTATTTTTACACGACTGCCCAAAACAAGTATACATTAATTAGAAATAAAAAAAAACCCGAGTACAAATTATTTAAATTATTTATTTTTTGATAAGCGTTTTATCGTTCCAATCGAATTAAAATTGTAAGTTTTATATATGGTATCGTTTCTTAAAGCCCTTTATTTTGATACCACACGATGCTTTCAACCGTCAAAAGCAAAACTGTGAAGCAACTTCTAAAATACAGAAAATAAAGGCCAAAGTTAACACTTAAAATATTTAAAAAAACACATACATATTTACACATCTATTTTTTTCTTTCACTCATAGGTAGACACCGCATTCACTCACATACACTCCGAACACACCCAGTGATCAGGTATTTAATAAAGCGCTCATAGCGAACTTTGCTTAGCCATTCTGACCCGATCAGCAAAGTTAAGCAACGTCCGCTTTGGTCATGAGTTGGATGGGTGATCGCTGGTGACATTACTACTGAGCGCTTCCGTGCTTCGGAGGGCACGTTAACCCGTCGGTCCCGGTTGTTGTCTTAGGATAGCAGTCGTTATAGCATGGTGGTAGGGCATTTTGCGAATGTCCGCCTGGCTAGCTACCACCCTCAAGTAGAAAATCTGTCGCCAAGCCCCTAACGGTGTGTTCCGCCAGCCAGTAATTCTAGGTTAGCCTGAACAACATCTTCGACCACATCATCACTTACCATCAGGTGAAATAGTGGTCAAAGGCTAACCTATCAGGCATAAACAAAAAAAAACAAGAGCTGCGTGAACTCTACTCTTATATACATATCAAGTGATCAAACACGGAAAATGTTTTGCATGCATATATTTGAGCCTAATATCTATGCTTCTGATTGATAAGTTTTCAGTGAAATTATCAACTTCAATATTTATTCAGAACTAGCTTTCCGGGCGCGGCTCCGCCCGCGCGTATGTCGGCTATCGCGCGAAAACATTAACCTCTTTTTGCGCAGTCGGATAAAAACCATCCTATGTTTTTTCCCGGGTCTCAAACTATCTCCATACCAAATTTCATTCAAATCGGTCCAGTAGTTTTGGCGTGAAAGCGTAACAGACAGACAGACAGACAGAGTTACTTTCGCATTTATAATATTATATATATATATTATATATAGTACTGAAGTACTGATATCAACACATTCCGACCTGTGCCGCCACGCCGTGCACACCTGTCTACAGCTCCGCCAGTATCTCCCAGTGAGACCGCAATAGTCCCCGCACTATTGCCGTCTCACTCGGGTCATCGTTCCGACGCTAGTTGCAGACCAGTGCCTTGGAATACGCAGTCCTGACGAAGTTTTTGTTTTGTGTGCAGAAGCTGAGCAGCCGCCGAACGCCGAGCAACGCGAGCTACGAGCTCGCCGTGCCGTCGCGCAGAGGCGCTCTAAGACGTCTGGCATTACCACCTACCCAGTCCCTTGTTTCGGACGAACAACATCATATCGGGCTGGTGGTCTTGCTTCGACCGCACTTTTCGGTGCGCATCTCACCACTTTACTATCCGACACAACATAGTAACAGTCGCGTAACAACACACTTTGTGCTGTTAAGCGACGTCGTTCAGGCGTGGGGTAGCGTCAGCCAAACCCGTCTGAACGATCAAATCCGCCATTTGCTGCGGTCGCAGTGTGACACCCTACGGTGACAACGGCCACTGTTGTTGTTTTGGTTTAACCTTGCACCGTGGCCTTTCCCGCTTCACGGGTCAGCCGAAGCAAGCTGGGCTCCGGAATTCTGGCCTTGGGGTCGCCCCTAGTCAAACCCGGAGTAGCGCTTAGGAGCACCCCTCTCCGCCGAGAAAAAAGCTCGGAGAGGGTACACAACTAGGGCACACCGTAGGTACACACTCCCTCCCACACAGTGAGCTCACAAGGTGTGTGAGGGAATTCAAACCCTGGATAGGGCGTCCTGAGTATTCCCCTCAGGATGCAGTCCCGTCCCTCTAACGGTGAGGTGCAGGTCCTTCAGACCTTCGCCCTCCGCCACCCCGATCTATACGTTGCACATATGCAACTCCTAGAAGAGGAAGAGAATGCCCGCTTCACGGACACTCTCATCGCTCCCTCCGGGACTTCAAACCCGGAGGCCAACGTCCCTCCTCTGACCCGGTCCTTCTCAGAGGACAGTCCGCTTTCGCCCGCTCCGGGCCCAGACAACAGACGCACGGTGGCAGCCCCTCCCCGTGAGAGGTCTCGCTCGCGCTCACCGATCGGGAGGCCAGCGAGCACCCGTCCCTCCATCGCCGTTGTAGAGCCCACTTCGGACTCCGAAGCGGAGATGGAGGTAGATCCGAGTCGCGCCTTACGCACTGACTCGGACTCAGATAACGACGGCTATACCGTCGTAGATAGAAAGCGCAAGCGTGCTCCTAAAGCCGCTAGTTGCGCAACTTCCGCCCCTCCCGCCAAGGCACCCGCTAAGGCCCCCGCCTCCGGCAAGAAGCCGACCCCCGCCCCGCGCCCCGCGTCTCCTCCCTCCGCTCCGGCCACCACTGCCGCGTCCCCTCAGGACGCGAGCGCGCGCCGCGAAAAACCGCCTCCGCCCCTGTTCATTCAGGACAAAACCAAATGGGACATGCTGTCCCGTTTAGTTTCGGATCGTGGGATCCATTATACTAATGCCCGCTCCACGCAGCAGGGCATTAAAGTCCAAGTCTCCTCCATTAGCGACCACAGAGCGCTAACAAAACTCCTCCGCAACGAGAGCATAAGTTTTCACACTTATGCGCTCGAAGAGGAGAAAGTCCTCCGAGTGGTCATCCGCGGTGTGCCCAAGGAGGTACATACCGATTCGGTATGTGCCGACCTGAAGGCACAAGACTTCCCCGTACATGCAGTTCACCGCATGTACAGCGGGAAGGACCGCAGTCCCTACGATCTAGTACTCGTAGTACTAGATCGTACTCCTGAAGGCAAGGCCATTTTTAATTTAAAAAAGGTCTGTGGCCTCTCAGGACTCGATGTCCAAGCCCCATACAAGAATGGGAGTCCCTCGCAGTGCCACAACTGCCAACTATACGGGCACGCCTCCCGATTCTGCTTCGCTCGCGCTAGGTGCGTTAAGTGCCTAGGCGATCACGCGACAGCAGCGTGCACTCGCACCCGGGATTCGCCGGACCCACCCAGCTGTGTGTTATGCGGCGCTCAAGGGCATACCGCGAATTACCGTGGTTGCCCTAAAGCACCACGAGTGAACCACAGGGTGGCAAGGCATAGGCCAACCCGTCCCTCTTACGACCGTTACCAACGGGTAAGCCCCAAACTAACGGTAGTACCTGCCTCACAGGTAATACCCGCGCCGCTCCCAGCCCGTAACGCATGGTCTAAACCACCCAGTATGGTTAAGACCGTCGCTACCGCCCGCGCCCCGGCCCGCGCGCCCGCACCCGCGCCCGCACCCGCACCCGCCCGCGCCGCGGCCCCTGCCCGCGCCGCGGCCCCTGCCCGCGCACCGGCCCCGGCTCGCCCCGCGCTCCCGGCACCCGTCGCCAACACCATTCGCGCGCCTCCCCGCGCCGCTTCCCGGCCACAAGCTCCACCTATGCCATTGATGGCTGCCCCTCTTCAAGAGGCAATCAACCTAGTCAGCGATCTGGCTATGTCGGTTGACATCAATGAGGTACAAGAGCTATTCCACAAGATGCAATACGCTCAATCCCCAGCGGACGTGATCCAATACACATTGGAACACGCGAATTTACTTAGCGCCCTTAAGCGCTTCGTTCCCCAGGCCCCTCCCCAGTACAACCACTATGGGTAGTACAACCGAACGCACGAAACCGTACTCAGTTTCGTTAGCGTCATTTAACGCTGACGGCCTCTTCAGACAACGTGACCTCGTCCACGACTTTTGTTGTACCCACCTTATCGATATCATATGCGTGCAGGAAACCTTTCTAAAACCGGGGAAGGCGAACCCTAGGTTTGCCAATTACAGAACGGTACGTGATGATAGAGTGAACTCCCGTGGGGGAGGCACTCTTATCTATTACAAAAGGTCCCTGCACTGCATTCCCCTACCTACCCCGACTCTTGTTAATATGGAAGCATCTTGTTGCCTCCTAGCTATGACTGGTCATCAACCTATAGTCATAGCATCCTGTTACCAAGCTTGCGCAAAGCCGATCGTCCGAGCTGACTTAGAAGCCCTATTCTCATTAGGAAGCGCCGTCATTCTGATTGGCGACTTCAACAGTAAGCACATCCTATGGAATTGTAACGTCAACAATCCCAGAGGTATTGCACTTGAAAACCTAATCGCAGAACTTAACTTTGACATAATTGCGCCCACTGAGCCCACTCACTACCCTTATATGGCAGACCACCGATCTGACTTGCTTGACATGGCACTATTCAGAGGCGTAACACTCCGGTTACGCTCCATAGAAGTGGTTCACGAGCTTCACTCTGACCACCGACCCATTATACTGCGACTAGGTCCCGACCCAACGACTGACCTCCCCCGCCCCACTAAGACGATAGTGAACTGGAAGCAAGTAGGCGATGCCCTAAAGGCTATCAGTTCACCGGACCTAGACAAGATCCCTGACGACATCCTGACAAAAGATGACGTAACCCTTGCGATCGATTCGTTCACCAATCACCTCTCCACCGTAGTAGGTGCATCCGCAAAGGAGGTCATAGTGCCGGACGACCGGCGCCTTGTCATTCCAGCGGATGTGAGACGATTGGTGACGGAGAGTAAAGCAGTGACCCGACATTACGACTCTTACCCCAGTAAAGAGAACAAAACTAAGAAACGCCACTTTGAACGTATGGTTCAAAGTCGCATGTCTGAGTTGCGTGATCAACAATGGGGCGATAAACTTTCAAACCTCGTGCCAAGCCACCATGCTTACTGGGACTTGGCGCGAGGCTTGAAAGGAAGTAACCACAACGACATGCCTCCCTTATACAGACCAGTCCCACTTGTCCCAGCGTTCTTTGACGAAGACAAAGCTGAGTGCCTAGCTGATAGCCTAGAGGCTCAGTGTTCCCCTAACGTAGATCACGTTGACCAAGCTCACCTCGATTCGGTGGATGCTGAAGTCGAACGTAAAAGCTCTGTGGTCACCTCTGAACTCCCACCAATCACCTTAGCGACTTACGCTGAGGTGGAGAGACTGATCAAGGCCCTCCGACCGCGCAAATCCCCCGGTGCCGATGGCATCTCCAACAGGGTTCTTAAAACCCTCTCTCCTCCTCTCATCCATCTCTTAGTCAGCATCTTCAATGCTGCTATGAGCCACTGCTTATTCCCAGACACCTGGAAATGTGCAAATGTCATTGGCATTCACAAACCAGGCAAAAGCTCATCTGACCCCACCAGTTACCGCCCCATCAGCCTCCTCAGTGCCTTAGGCAAACTTTACGAGCGGTTACTTGCAAACCGTCTCCAGTCCCATGCTAAGGAACACCACCTTATCCCAGATGAGCAGTTTGGCTTCAGACCCGGACACTCATGCGTCCAACAGGTGCACCGCCTCACGGAGCACATCATTGAGGGCTTCAATAAGTACCCCAAACCCCAGACTACGCTAGCAGTCTTCCTCGACGTAGCGAAAGCTTTTGACAAAGTCTGGCACAACGGCTTGATCTACAAGCTATACCAATTTGGCGTGCCAGAACGTCTTGTGCTCATCCTACAAGACTTCCTTAAGGCCAGAAGCTTTCGCTATCGCGTGGAAGGCACCCTCTCCTCCCCCCACCCAGTCAGAGCCGGAGTCCCTCAGGGCTCCGTGCTATCACCTATTCTCTTTGCACTGTATACCAGTGACATCCCACGCTCTCAGCCCAAAATATTCCTAGCCCAATATGCGGATGATACCGCCATTTACACCACTGGGTGGCATATCAACAGACAGTCCTATTTCGTCATGCAACGGGCCATCACCGAGATCGGTGACTGGTTCCGAAAATGGCGCATCGCGGTCAACCCAGCTAAAAGCACAGCTATGTGCTTTACTGAGAAGACACGCTCCCCTTACCCGAAACCGCTTATTTTGTTCGACGAACCCATTCCCTGGGTTCCTAGAACAAAATACCTCGGAGTCACCCTTGATCGTCATCTCACCTTTAACGATCACATAACAACCGTCCGTAACAGAGCGGCCTTCATAATGGGTCGCCTTGGTCCCCTACTTCGCAAAGAGAGTAAAATGTCTCTTAGTAATAAGAAGACACTTTACACTGCCTGCATCCGCCCCATCATGACTTACGCATCAGTAGTGTTTAGTCATGCTAGTGAGGCCCACCTTCATAAACTTCAAGTCATCCAAAACCGTTTTCTTCGTAATGCAACCGGCGCCCCGTGGTATATCCGGAACACCGAGTTGCATTGCGACTTAAACCTTCCCTCTCTAGCGCAGTTCAATAAGGACTGCGCCCGCCGATACTTTGATCGAGCGCCCCACCACCCGAACCCATTGGTTGTCCAGGCATCGAACTACTCGACTGCCTCTTCTATCCCATTTTTCAAACCCCCCCGTCGCCGACCACGGCAGGTATTAGACGACCCGGATGACCCCATCGCAGCCATTACGTTGGCAGCTTTAGCGTTATCCGCAAGTCGTCGAGGTAAAATCCCCAGGTGTGAGGTAATCAGAGGTCACACAATCAAACACCGAGCTCGCCGGCGAGCTCGAGGCAAAAACAAGGTCACGATAAATTGCTCTCCAAATAGTCAAAGAGTATTATTCAGTAGGGCCCAATTGTGCAACACTGCAGTTGCACAGAGGCATTTTGCTCCGATCCCCCCCATGTCTCTCGACAGCGAGACAAGCCGAGGTCCGAACCACAGTGGTGCCCTTGAGCTCGCTGTCAACCCCTCCTATAGTAGCGGTACGTTTTCGGCGTCCGCAGGAGACGGAGGTAGAAAGCGCTTTTCGCCTTCTACGCCCGTCTCGGGAGAAGTGCCTTCGGCACTTCTCCCTCCCGGGCTATTGTAGGGCCAGGCCCTCGCCCAAAACCCGGTGGAGCTGGACGACCGCACAGGCGGTAGCCAGCATCTATGTCCTCCCTAAAAAAAAAAAAAAAAAAAAAAGTACTGATAATCATTTTGTATGGGAATTCTTATTTTTTTTTTGTCTGATAGGTTAGCCTATGACAACTTTGACCACTATCTCATGGTAAGTGATGATGTGGTCGACGAAAATTAGAAATCAAATATTTAGAAACAAAATACATATGTAATAATACCCGAAAACTGGCAAACCATAAGTATATTCTACTAACATGTCTTACGCGAGGAACTGCGAAGGCTAAATGATATAAAAAGAGGCTAATAATAATTTGCCTTAAGTATTTGAATTTTTTTAGTCCTTAATATCACTATTTAATTTAGGGAAATAATAACATCGAATGTAGTTATAACTTGTTCAAGGTCACAATATAGTCAGTACTAATATTATAAATGCGAAAGTAACTCTGTCTGTCTGTCTGTCTGTTACGCTTTCACGCCAAAACTACTGGACCGATTTGAATGAAATTTGGTATGGAAATAGTTTGAGACCCGGGAAAAAACATAGGATAGTTTTTATCCAACTGCGCAAAAAGAGGTTCATGTTTTTGCGCAATAACCGAAATACGCGCGGGCGGAGCCGCGCCCGGAAAGCTAGTCAGCAATAAAATAATATTAGTTATTTTTTTGAATTTCCCGCCAAAGTCGCATTCACCCACTCAAAAAAAGTAGTCCATCGCAATACGAACATACATTTATAATTATTCGTATTATATAACTGAATTAATCGGACGTTGATAGATGATAGTGTCGGGGTATTAAATTATGTATTGATTTAATTGTATGCAGGCCACGTGGGCGGTAGTTTCCTGCTTGTCGGTTATTAATGGCGAACATCTTTGTCCAACTGTAAATGGGGAAAACAACAACAAATACGTGTGCTCGTAGCGTATAGTTTGCTTAGCCGTTCTTAACCGATTAGTTAATGAATAGATCCAGGCGATACTTTGCGGAAATTAACCATTTGGTTTCTACCCATTTGGGGCAAAGTTTTTGGTAAAATATTCCTGACGCCATCTGGGTAGAATTAATTTGACAGCGTACATCCTCATTCGTAACTGTGATAAAATGGTTGCAATAAAAATATATTAGTAATCTAGACCTAGAGTACAACCAAACACAAAAGGACTATGCGGCGGAACACATACAGACGTTTTCAATGATGGGACTCTTGCAACCTACCGAATATTCGCATGTGAATATTTGAATATAATATTTTCTATGCTTCTAATTTTCCGTTTCATTATCTATTTTATTTTTAAACGTGAAAATAAAGATTCCTATAAGTGTAAAATATCTAACCAAATCATTTTCAAAATTTATGATTTTACGTACAACTGACAAACCAGAAATATATTATAAGCTCAAAAAATTGCATGCAAATTTTCCATCGAGTTTTTAAAATCAAATTAGTATTCAATATATGATGGAGCTAAGTTTATATGGATTGTGCTATGTGTACACTTAACGAAATATAGGGGGTTGCCATATTTAGTGAGCATAGTTATCCAGTCCAGCCAGTTTGAAATTGTTTTTTTTTTCAAAATAATTTTCAGCCGCAAGTGTAATCGAGCTAGTGTACCTTTTCAAATAAGAACTTTGTTGTGTTATTTTACGTTTCTCTCATTTTTTTTGTCAACTGTCAAGGCACTTAGATAACTATTATCAAATAGGTAACCTAATTTGTATAGATCTTGAGAAGAATAAGTGTTTTATATAAAATGTAACCTATTTCCATCTTACATTCAAGATTTCACATTCAAAATGAAAATGATGAATATAGGTACAAACTTAAAAAGGTTAAACTTCAAAAGAAAAGTTTACGAAAACGACCTTTCGTTATACAAAACGCTTTTTCATTTCCTAAATTCGTGGAAACAGTTTATTATGGCTCTGGAAAGCCCGTTTTAATATTTATATCTGTCAACCAACAAAAAAAACCTTCGTCACAACGACTCGACGGCCACGAAAAACACGCTCATTCGTCGACGCTTAGACCGTCGTGCGTTTTATGTCGTAGCAAAACATAGATATTGTTATTTGTTACAGATCAAGTTCAGTAATATTGTTTTATTGATCGATCTGAACATAGACTCTACAAGATTTCGTCATAGGCCCTTTTTTGTTACTAGTTTTATCAGTACGTTGATATCAGGGTAGGTAAACTAGTTCAATTTCAGTTGAAAGATCCTTGTCCACCGGAAGGTGAAGTCATAATTTCAATGAATGACACTAACATGCTTGTTGTTGAAAACCACAAAACATGCTTGTTCTTGTATTACAGAAAATGATTAAAAATGTCCACAGATTATACTAAAATTATCCTAACCTAAACTATCTAGGCAATATCAAGCCATTGTTAAAGCTACAAAAATGTCTTTCTATTCAACACATGGTTAAATTAATGCAGTTTTATAGGTACGAATAATTTTACATTGTTCGGTCATCTATGCCTAGAGAAAAGTAAACTCTCAGAAAGCGATTATTTCGAGGCCGAACTATGTGAGTGCGAAGGCTTGCGTAGCCGTAAACTCCTCCAAAATAAAATGGCGGACATTTTATACCTTTTCCCGCGTAAACCTTGTGAAGTTTATTTCCTATAGAACACGTGCAAAATAACGTTATTCTAATCCGTCTTGGAGTATTTATGTGCGGGGGAACAGCTCTGGGGGTGAAGCAAGGATTCTTTGTTTTACGTCGGTAAATTGGCTTTTTGAGTGAAGCAATTTCGCGTAACGGTTATTGCAACAATATGGAAATTTCTCCCATTAAAATCTTTGAGTGAATACATTTTTTTGTGATATTTATTTCTTATCTTAGATAGAGGCACTGAAAAGGTAAATAGAGATTTTAAGTTTCTGAACTCACGAAATCGGCTAATATAATACTTAGTCGTATTCCAAAAGATAAATTGCAGTATTGTGCCTACGCGTGTTGACGATAAATTTTTCTAAAAAGCCGAGCCAGCTTTATAGAAAACTTTGTCTTTGAAAGTTTGTCGATTTTTGTTGTTTTTAAACCAATATAGCAATACCAATGTAGCAATTGTTGCCAACTTTTGTGTGTTAGAGATCCAGTTATTTAATGAAAACAACATTTCTTATGACTATTATTGTAACTTTTATTGTAATAGATATTACAAACAAAGTTACACTCTCGTCTAGTAAGACACTTCGTACCACTTCTTCACTCACAAAACACATTAGCCGTTCTCAACAACAAACAAATTGACGCAACAGATACATCTCTATATCACTAACCGTCGAATCGCATGTATAAATGTAAACAACACCATCAAGAAGACGTTACGGCCATCTTGGCAATTTCGAAACTAACTTCTGAGATTACTTTTACCTCGTTTTGCCCACAAATTATTTCCGCGTGCTGCATTTAAGGTACTCAAGATAAGAGAGATCGAAATGGGTGAATGATGGACTGAAGTTTTAAAGCTCTGTGTTACACCTAATATATTTCTGAACTAGGCTCGAATCCCTCACAAACCTATTTACGTGTTGTCAGCAGTATATTTCACAATATAAACGGTGGCTTTCAAAATTAATTGCTCAGAATTACTGTGATAACTCCAGGGGTTACCAGACTCGCTAATAGTATACCATTCAGGTGGAACCGTTGTCCAAATTAGTAGGAAAAGTGAGTTGCGGAAACTTGTAAGTCATAGTGTAAATAAATAATAATTTTATTTTTCAAATAAAATTAATGTGTGTGTGTTTTTCCTTAAGTTTTTTTTAAGACAACTGAATTGACAACTGAGGAAGTTTGCCCAGTCGTTCTTATCAACCATGTGCAATGTTCTCTGCGGTTACTGCAGATGGGTGACCGCTATTGGCATTTAGTACGAGTACTAAACGCATCCGTGCCTGTGCAATGAGAATACGTTGGTTCTCCCGGTTGTTATAGGATATGTTGGAGACTCTTCGGCAGACTGTAAACTTCGATATTGTCCTTGTTGGTAGGACATTTTGTGAATGTCCACCTGGCCAGCTCAACTCGCCAGTAGAAATCACTTTTTAGTTTAGCTAAAAGTCGCTGAGGAGTTCCGAAATATTATTTTAAATAGCCATTTATACTTATATTTCTAAATCTTTTTGTATTAATTATCTTATGGAGATTGTATCATAGAACTTGAAACACTTGAAAAAAATTAGATAAAGAATGAAAGAATATTCAACACCGATCTGGAATATATATATTATTATTTATTCAAATAATTATATATTTACATATCACAAGCTCGGAATGGCGTTGTTTATCATTCAAAAAGTGCATGGAAATGTGCTTTTTATCCGCTATCGTGGAAAAGGTTTTTGAAATTCGAACCTTTACAACAGCACAATTTACTATCAATATTATCA
This sequence comes from Plagodis dolabraria, assembly GCA_963854805.1. Lineage (NCBI taxonomy): Eukaryota > Metazoa > Arthropoda > Insecta > Lepidoptera > Geometridae > Plagodis > Plagodis dolabraria. The sequence continues at coordinate 35,150,105 of OY978441.1, read as the reverse complement.
GTGTTAGTAATTTGTAACAAACCTTTTTTCACGTTGCTACTCCGAAAGTTACTGGACTTGCGGATAGTAAAGGGATATATTTTCCCTTTAATATCAGGAAGGGAATAGTCTATCGGTGGGATGGTAACGAACAATATCTATAAAAATCACAGATAAAAATTAATTTAAATTTATTTTGAATAAATTTAGATTGTACATATGCATATTGTTGTTCAGATACAACGTTGCGCAAGTTTAACTTTTAGCGAACTCAAAATTTTAGGTACTCAACATTTAGCGAATTTAACATTGTGGTCCAGAAAACATTTTTTTTTTCACCTCACCTAGAAAAAAACCGCTCATATAATTTTATTATAAAAACTAACGTGATTTTCACTCGTCTCACATTGACGTCTCGCTTAGCACTGTCGCTGTTAACGCGGGCGTTCCGAGCTCTCCTTGAAATAGACCACCGAATGTGGTTGAAACTATAGTCGGGGCTATCTGACTGATTCACGTGAGTTATCTCGTATTAATAACTAAAATGAGCTCAAATAATACAGTAAATTAGTTTTTATTTATAATTTAGAGTTGCCGCGAATAGTTGTTATAGCGAATAGTCGAATACCGATTAATCGCCATTCACTTTGGCGAATAGTCGAATAACTCGACACTACTATTCGACATAAATAAGGCACATTAAAAAAAATTCTAACTTATTCTAAGGTTGTGAGAAAAGAAAACAATAAGGTTAAAAAAATCGGTTTCAAGTTACATACCTACATATTATATGTAACATAGTAATAAAATTTTTCATTTAATTAGTATTAACTAATTTAATTTCATGAATATGATAGGCACAGGCACATATTACAGATAATAATTAATACTGTGTATTGTTTTATTAAGGAAAATAATACAAATTGATTATTTTTAACTCAATAGTTTTTTTGTTCGATAAAAGTTTATTTTAGTTATTATTCGCCGAATGCCGAATAATAGCTATTATTCGGTATTCGACGAATATAAAAAAAAAGTCGAGTTATGCCGAACACCGAATAATAGCGAGTATTCGCGGCAACTTTAATTTATATCAAAAAAGAATAACAAATACTTTTAAAAGTATCCTAAAAAATATTAAATAATATTTAAATAAAACACTTAAAAAAGCATAAAATTATATATCTAGTGACAATTCCGCCTAATTTTCCTGTTATCTACGTGACGTCACAAACATCACGCAGCCTAACCGGCAGAATACCCGACTAGTTTCGCTTCTAAACGAAGCATCTTCAGGAGGTCTTGACTTACCGAGCGCACGTCTCGAGTAAGTGTTTTATTTAAATATTATTTAATATTTTTTAGGATACTTTTAAAAGTATTTGTTATTATTAAATATGGATTTCCGCAAAGTAACGCATGAATCTATCCATTATCAAAAAAGAAGTTGATTTACTACACTTGGTTATATGGAATATTTTTGTTTTGTTACAAACGTTCAAATTTTGAATACTTTTTCTACGCTAGCTGATCAAAATCATTGCAAGCAGATCTTAGTAGAATATTGTGACCTACAAAATGTAGACGTCACATTAAGTCACGAGTGGGAGTAGGCCATGCCTTTCAATTGCACTCCCACGTTATCACGCGACCATTCAAAAAGTTCTCATCTCTTATTTACAAAAGATCGGTCACCTTGGTTTAGCCTTGCTTATTCTTTAGGTAGCCTCTTAGGCTTCGCACTTTCCAAAACATATCATTTTCTTACTACATATCCCACTCATGTGTGTGAGGTCTTTTTTATATGGGATTGTGACGGATTAAACACGAAGCACTGCACTGCAAAAGCTCTGCCTTTAACAGATGCAATTCTGCACAAGTGACAAATTGCACTGCGCCCGTCACCAGTTGCTAAGTCTCATGTGCTTATTATTTTATTGGTTCTCAAGTAATGCCTGCCGGAATATATTTTTAGGTTCTTGGCGACAGATTTTCTACTTGAAGATGTAGCTAGATAATAGCCAGGCGAGCATTCGCAAAATGCCCTTCCACCGCGCGGTGAAGCACAAGCCGGTGCGTGGTGGGAATCGAAGCATTGACCTGTGCGGTTATCAGATATGATTTCGTATCTGCCTACCATTTCGCTTAGTTGACTTAACAAAACTTTCAAGTAATCGGTAGCACAATGCGAACACTTTCATACCACCATAGTTTGTATTGCACTATACCTACTTTTTAATTATCGCAGTTGTGTCGGTTCGCCTATTATCAATATACATGCATTCATACATATAATACATATCTGAATTCATAGTAATTGTAAACCTAATTACCTCCTTTGGGGGAATCGGGCAATCAGTACTATCAGTACTATAATATTATAAATGCGAAAGTAACTCTGTCTGTCTGTTACGCTTTCACGCCAAACTACTGGACCGATTTGGATGAAATTTGGTATGGAAATAGTTTGAGACCCGGGAAAAACATAGGATAGTTTTTATACAACTACGCAAAAAGCGGTTAATGTTTTTGCGCGATAACCGACATACGCGCGGGCGGAGCTGCGTCCGGAAAGCTAGTGATAAAAATATATTGTCCATAGGCGAGACGCATTATCATTTTGTTCACTTAGATTACTCGAAATCTGCGAAATATGAATATGTCATCTTGAACTGAGTTTCCAGAATAACTGTAGAATAATACCAGTGACGTAAGTTTCTTCGTGACAATTTTACCCACGGCCTTGGATTACATCCAGGTGGGGGTTGCCCTCCTAGGTTACAAAGATGGCCGTGGATAAAAAAAAAATATTATTTCTATTTCCCAGTGTTTTTTTCATATGGTCATAGGCCAATCACAATTTTTGTCTTACCCAAGGAGCGACCGTAGTACTTAGAGATTCCATCAGCCAACATCCATCCTATGTATAAAACAGGAAGGAAAAAGGAACAATTTAATGAAATATTGTTTTAGGGTGAATAAACAAAACAAAATAGAATAAACAAGTAGGCTACTTACTGAGTATCGAGTGGGTGAGTTGAAAGCCGAGAAGAGCCTTCAAAGTATTCCAAAAGTGGACATCAGCTTTTGCATAGTAAATACAAGATCAAAGATTCCGCGCGACAGATGAATAAAACATGAGAAGTGATCTGGTTTAATACAAAGCGGCGGAACCCTATCGGGAGCAAAATGTTTATGAATAGACGATTCTGTTTAGAATTGTGTTTTTTGTTAATTATTACATTTTACGTATTTTTATGTGATTGTGAATGCACTGCGTCCATCACTATGATACGTATAGTTGTTATATCTTATGTAACAGTTAATTTCAACGGCACCTTTAAACCAGAACACAGTAACCAGAACATTTCTGCTGGGCGGTAGAAATAGGTACTTCCCCGGATAAACTCGTTCACTAATTGCCCTACTGTGACGAAAAGTTTTGGGATCATTATTTGCGATCCATCCGAAATAGGATTAGAATAAGATTTTGAAGCTGTGATGGCTCAGTGGCATTGGCTGTAGACTGCCGCACAGCAGGTCCATGGTTCCGCGGGCTTGAGCTTCACCGCATGATGGAAGGGCATTTTGCGAATCTGTCACTAGGTGAAGGGCGCAGTGCAATTCGTGACTTGAGACGAAATGCATCTGTTATAGGCAGAGGCTAGTCCGGTTAACATCAGGTGGGCAATCGAGCTTGTCCCGTCATAATGATATATATATTTTTTTTAAATGGACTCGTGCCTTTTAAGCATTTTCACGTAACTTGTCAACCTTATAGAACAGGCCCCAGTAACAATGAAATACGAATCTAGATTATCCCTTGGACAGACAGACAAACGGGTCTAATAAGAGTAGAAAGCAAACGACGGAACCAAGGGCGTAGCGAGGTACGGGCAGGGTGGGGCAGCTGCCCCCCCCTAGAAGACCAGCCGGTCACTGGTAAAATTTACCAGTGCAGAAATGTTTAGTTCCTATGTGACATCATATATGTCGCTACACATCCGAGCCGAGTTCAATCGCAGAAATAACAATAATAAAACGCTAATGGACGCACTTCCATTGTTAATGTATAGCAGTAGGTACCTAATCGACGAGGCCCTTACAGTATACCAAGCTTTTTTAAAAATATGCTAATCTATACATTAACAATGGAAGTGCGTCCATTAGCGTATTATTTATTAGTTATTATTTCTGCTATTCGACTTGGCTTGGCTCGGCGCGCATGGTCTACGCTTCACAGAGGAGAGAAGAGCGGAATGCGTGGTGAGAGGGGATGCAACTTATTCAGCCAATCTAGCGCGGTTGTTGCCACAGAGTACTTTGTTATAGTTGTTGCGCTGTGCATCAGTCAGAGAGATTCAGTGCACTACTCGGGACGCTACGTGCGTTACGTCCGTCCATATCGTGAATCGAGATTGCCAACTTGTAATTTTTGTGCGTGTGTTTTTAAAAATGGATATAAGGAAGTTTTTTAAAGGTAAGTAGTTAAACAATTATCCTAATATTATTATAAATGTGAAAGTTTGTGAGAATGGATGTATGGATGTATGTTTGTTATTCTTTCACGCAAAAACGGCTGAACTGATTTAGTTGAAATTTGGTATGCAGATTGGTTATACCCTGGATTAACACATAAGCTACTTTTTATCCCGGTCAACAGGGGTGAAAGCGTATAAGTAACTATATTTGTTGACAATGTTGGAAAAAAATAAGTTGTCTGGGAGCTTTCAACGAAAACGCTGCCTTAACCCTTTAAGATATAACAAAATAATGTATGGTGTAATTGTGTATCTTATATAGGTCTACAGAAAAGTCCGCGATACCATATGTCTATCCCTTAAAGATAACATAATATATTCATTTTAATACTTTAAAAAATGGGCAATTATAAAGTGCTGACTTGGAAAGCTATTTACACAAATACAGTATTAATCCTTATCATTTTAAATAGGTTGGTTGGCTTGAGCATTTCATGAAGATTATTTTTTCCCTTAACATCATGCAAATAAAATAAATACTTTAGGAGATATAGCAAAATCAAAATCACGCGCAACAAAATTAATTTCATGTCGCCGTGACTAGACTGGCCCGCGCGGGCGGGGTGGGGGAACAAGTCGCTCATCGCTCGCGCTGTGTCGTTGACGGTTGTCTCCGTAACGTGAATTTTCAAAGCACTAGCAATTTCTTGAAAACGCACTTTATGGTACCATCTATGGACGGACGGACAGCGGAGATTTAGTAATAGGGTTTGGGGACGTAACCTTAAAAATGAGACATAATTAATTTATTTATACTTCGATTTTGTTATTTTTGCTATAGGCTGCTTTTTATTAACACACCACGCGGGCGAAGCCGTGGGCGGAAGCTAGTTAACAATAATGTATTTAATAACAGCAAAGAATAGTAAAATTATTTGAGAGATTACGTGAGTCTTAACCCATCAAGCGGGGCGGTGGCCACCGCGCGCGCCTTCCAACCCATAGTCACAACTCACACCATAGTGCTATTGTTTTTCTCTCGTGTCCGTGTGTTACGCTCGTGTGGTAGAGAAAGACAACACTTAGGTTGAATGGCACACACATGTGCGAGTTTAGAAAAATATGAAGTTACAAAAAAAAAGGGTTGTCTTTTTTTTCAATGCGAATATTTTAATCAATGTTATAGGAAAAGATTTGTTTATTATAAAATAAATTTTACGACTCGGTTTGCGCAACGGACTTCGATACCAAGGGTCGTGAGTTCGATCACCGCACAATACAAACATTTGTAAGCATGAAAATATATGTTTGTATTGGTATATGAGTTTTCTATGTATAATATGTATTTATTTACAAAACAGTATACATAAATATAAGCATTTTTGTTTCAGGGACTTTGAAAAGGAAAAAAGAAGAAAGTAGTAGTGAAAGTGATGAAGAAAAAAAGGTCGAAAGTATACCACAGAGTTCACTGGCTCAAGCTGGTCCTTCTAGAGTCAAAAATAAACTTGAAGAAGAAGTCGTTTGCGATAATGATCTGGGAGAATGGGTAGGGCGAACTTCATTAATGACTACAAGTCAAAAATTAAACATGCTTAAACGTTGTTGGGTACCCCCTGAGAATTACGACTTTGCCAAAGATGCTGAAACTGCTCATCTGAAGCGAAAATTTAATCATAGTTGGTTGCAAACTTATTCACCCTGGCTGGTTTATTCTAAACGTCTAAAAGGTGCACTGTGTTTATATTGCGTACTATTTCCACCAAAAATAGTAGCTGGAGTTTTGGGTTCATTTGTAACTCGATCGTTTTGTCGTTTTAAAAATGTCCATGAATACTGCGTTAAGCATGTCTCATCACAATATCATAAATCTGCGGTCAATGATGCAAAAAATTTATCGGAGCAAATGCCTGTGGATGTAATGATGAACACGGCTCATCAGAAAGAAATAGAGAAAAATAAAAACATAGTGGCATCTATAATATCTTCAGTTATTTTTTGTGGCTCCCATGACTTGCCTTTGAGGGGTAAAGAGAATCACGAAGGCATTCTTGAAGACATTTTAAATCTGAGAATTGAATCTGGCGATCAAGATTTACAACAACATTTAAAACGTGGCAAAAAAAATGCTATGTATACTTCCCCACAGATTCAAAACGAAATTATTGATTTGTGTGGCTTGGTCATAAAGAATGAAATTATTCAGGTTGCAAAGAAAGCTTTTGCTTATAGTGTCATGGCAGATGAGTCTTGTGACATAGCAGGAAGAGAGCAGCTTTCCATTGGAATCCGTTTTTATGACGAAGGTAAAAATATGATCCGAGAAGAATTTCTAGGATTCGTAGAATTGATTGCAATGGATGCTAATACTATAGCGTCAGAAATTGATAAGTTTTTAGAAAATGTAGGACTTGAACCAGATAGGTGCATTGGCCAAGGTTACGATGGGTGTTCTACAATGGCTGGAAGTATTGGCGGAGTTCAAAAAAAACTCAGAGAGAAATATAAAAAAGCCTTATATTTTCATTGTGCAAGCCACAGACTTAATTTAGTGATAAATGATTTGAATAAAGTGCCAGAAATACGGAACACAATCGGCACGATAAAAGATATCATAAATTTTTTCCGAGAATCTTCTTTAAGAAGAAAATACGTTCCCAATATTCCGGCTTTATGTGAGACACGTTGGTCGCAAAAATATAAAAGTATTGCCATTTTTAACAAAAATTTTAAAGAAATAATTAATGGACTTGCAAGTCTATCTACAGAAGGGAATGCTGCTGCAAGAAAAAGTGCTTATCAGTTACATTGTGCTGCTACTAAACCAGTATTCGTTATATGCGTTGCAATGATAGCTAAATATTCAGGTATATTGGAACCTGTTGCGAATGCATTACAATCCAAGGCTATTGATATGTACACATGCGTCAATCATATCGAGAGAATTATTTCTCTTATTAAAGATCATCGTGGCAATGCAGACAGAGAGAGTCAGAATATTTTAGATATTTCACATGTAACTGCAAATGCCATTGATACTGATTTGCAAATACCGCGCATTGCATGTCGCCAACAACATCGGTCTAATCACCCAGCTGAAAGTGTATGCGATTATTGGAAGCGGTCAGTTATCATCCCTTATTTAGATTCTTTGATATCCGCACTTGAACAGCGTTTTTCTAATGAACATTTACCAGCTTTTAGCTTAATGTCGATACATCCCAGTTCGATGTTAAATATGTCGCTAATTGATTTTAAAGAAAAATCACAAGATTTCTGCAAGTACTATGATCTTCCTCTTTTTGAGCATGAAGCGGAATTATGGTATAAACTATGGAAAGATAAAGGTATGGAAAGAGAAAGTTTAGAAATTTTAGACTTTACTGATATATTAAAGGAGGCGGACGCTTTCTTCCCGGCAACCAAAAAAGCCATACTTATTTCGTTGGCACAACCGTGTACCACTAGTAATATAGAAAGGTCTTTTTCTACACTGCGACGTGTCAAAACGTGGCTCAGATCTACGATGACCGAAAACCGTTTAAACGGGCTATGTATGTTGAGCGTACACCGAAAAATAGTCCAAGAAAAAAAAAAAGAAATTGAAAGGGAAGTTTTAAACAGATTTTGTGAAGAACCACGCAGATTACTCTTCAAATAAAGTTATTTTTTGATTAAATTTTGTTTTTAATTTTTGCCTCACGTCCATCACCAACGTGAGATACTCACATGTAACCACGATTAAAACAATATAGTGTAGAATTTTCTATATCTGCCCCCCCCTATGTAGAATCCTGGCTACGCCCTTGGACGGAACAATGGCTCTGTTGCCACAGATTAAGCACCAGTGCAATCACTTTCACTGAAATTAAACAATGAATACATGAAACAGTAACTGGACAGTGATATGTTACAGGGAATTCTGATACAGTGTTGCTAGATTGCAGTTCTGTACTTCCTACTCGTGAATTCTACCATTCGTTGGCGGGTATTTTTTTATAATATACTAATTTTTAACAGTTTAAAGGCTCAACTGTAGCCTTAATACTTATCAAAATATACTTTTCTTTAAACTTTCGTGAACTGAACTCAAGTTTCTAAATCACTGACGGGTCTATCCACGCACGTATTACATCAAAATAAAATTTTGACTAATCTCGACGTTTCGATCAAGTTGCATTGACCGTGGTCACGAACAGACTGAAGAAGCGGGTGTCATCGTCTTGAGGAACGGCGGCGGGAGCGATTTAAATCTACCCCCGTTTGGTTTTCGTTAATGTCTTTATCACTGTCACCTCGACACACTACACTAACAGTATCAGAACTTGCACGCGGCGGCAAATTACGGGACCACGGTCTATGCAACTTGATCGAAACGTGGAGGTTTAAAATAATATAATATGGAGAAGTGTGAGGTTAGTCAAAATATCAAAATATAATCTACGGCTCAGCGCGAAAAAAATTTGGTACATCCCTGAAATTTAGATACTTTATGTAGAATTTGGGAATCCAGAAAAATTGCAATTTCAGGGAAGTCGAATTATTAAAGAGGTAGCATAAAACATTTCTTATTCCATTTGATGCAGGTAGTCAAAACACATATGAATAATTGTGTTATATGGATCTTTTTTCCCAAAAAAAGGCCCACTTCCTTAGTTTCTTTATTCTACCCAGGCAGAGATGTCAAACCGGGTTTCCTTAAGGGCCCCATACAAAATTTAGAATATGTTAGCGAACTAGACTTGAAATCTTTTAATTGTGATACCCCATATCAAGTGCCGTTTTGTGAATTGGATGCTAATCCTTGTTCGTTTTTTATTTTATAATTTTCGAGGACAACATTGGTTTTACTACAATATAATATGCACAAATCGCAATTTTTGAATAATCAAAATAAGTTATAGTTGTGTAATAATGAGGTAGTGAGTACCTCAATATATCTGTTCACTGTTACAGTCTGATTGGAGATATTCAAAATGATAAAACATAGCGCTTGTTGAAATTCAAAATAATATAATATGAAAAAGTGTGAATTTTAACTGTAAATACACGATAAACTGGTGTAATATTTGATTTGAGAATATTTTGATTTTGAATTGAGGTTGCGGGCCGTATTGTTATGTATGAAAGCCGCATGTAGTCCGCGGGGCGTAAGTTTGACATAACTGTGCCAAGGTTTTCCAAGTAAGAAACATCGCATAGTATTATAGAAACAGCGGCGAAGCTTCTACCCTAGCAACAGACGCATAGTCATATTTCTACTGTGGTCTAGATAGACTACACTCGTCCTGTGGCTTTGTTTCCTTAATCGGTAGGCTGCCAGTCAAATCTGACAGCTTGATGAGCTCAATTGCTGGGTTATTGTAAAAAAGACGATGATGTATAGTGAGAGAGTGGTATTTATTTAAAATGTAGTACATTTGACCATACTGGCTAGGCTTCAACATTCCAATTTGACAGATTACAAAGAAGCAAGTGAAGCGCTCGTAGCGAAGTTTGCTTAGCCTTTCTTAATCGATCAGCTAATTTAAGCCACGTCCGCCGCGTCAGGAGTTGGATGGGTGACCGCTGGTGACATTACTATTGAGCGCTTCCGTGCTGCGGAGGGCACGTTAATCCGTCGGTCCCGGTTGTTGTCTTACGATGGCAATCGTTACAGCATGGTGGTAGGGCATTTTGCAAATGCCCGCCTGGCTAGCTACCACCTTCAAGTAGACAATCTGTCGCCAAGCACCTAACGGTGTGTTCCGGCAGCTGTCCTTGAGAGGCAAGTAATTCTAGGCTAGCCTGAACAACATTTTCGACCACATCATCACCATCAGGTGAGACAGTGGTCAAAGGCTAGATTATTAGCTATAAAAAAATGTAGCGATGTGACTGAAAGACTACAAGTGCAGATTTGCGAAATACGTATTCAGCTAACCGCCATTGACATTTACAAATTGTAAAAGAGTAGGTAATCCTATATAAAAGAATGGCCCCGAGTTTGTAATGCCTGTTCTTTTCGCAGTGGCTATTTAGCTCTTATTCAACAGTTTGCGAATCGACATTATGGGAATTGAACATCTTTTAGCAAAAGCCCAGAATTTACATTATATGCTTGTGCGTTCAGCAACAAGAATCTTTCAGTGGAATGTAAAATTTTGTGATTGACTTTATAAGAACGCCATAGATGCCTAAATTGAATAGTTTTGATTGAGTTGTTGTAAAGCAGCTTTTATTATTGAAATCTCAATCTTAATTTTCTTTTTATGAGAATGTGACGGAACAGGCACAATACCAATCCAATGTTAGCGGTAATCTCTGCCTATAACAGATGCATTTCGACACAATTGACGAACTGATTATCACCACACATCACTCTGAGACATACAGTTGTTAAGTTTCATGTTTCTGTAATTTTACTGGCTCTCAAGAACTGCTGCCTGAACACATTGTTAGGTGCTTGGCGACATATTTATTACTTGAGGGCGGAAACCAGCCAGGCGAGCATTCGCAAAATGGCCTTCTACCACGCGGTGAAGTTCAAACCGGCGGTGGGTATTGAACCATGCACCTACGGCACGGCAGTCCTATATTATACGGTTAGCTATTCGTTATTACCGCTCGGCTATGAATACTGTATCAAAAAGTCAAAAAGTCAAAATCATTTATTCAATTTAGGCGTCTACGACGCTCTTATGAAGGTCAATTACAAATTTTAATATTGAAATATACTACATTGTACTGTCACGTTCAGCAAACAAAAATTATAGAGCCACTGCGAGAAGAACGGGCAAGAAACTCGGGACCATTCTTTTAAACGTTTTTTAACAATGTGTTAAGTACATACTATATAGTAAAATTATTACAATACTTAATTTACATTACGTAGGTGACAGGCGCTAACTTGGCAGCCGGATCGGCCCCTGCTGAACACAGCCTCCCACAATACGGGGGGTTTGCCAATATCCCCACGCTTGGCAGGCGGCTAGGGGATCGCAGTGTGAGATATCAGTTCCTCAGAAAGAACTGCTGCCCACCTTCTGGTATGTTACCGTTAATCGCCTCTTACGACACCCAATGGTTCGGATGGGGGGTGAAATTCTAGCCCGGCACCCCATGGCTATCATTACCTTCATAAAATAAAACTCCAATTTGATGAAAAGAGTTCCGAATAAAAATATTAAATAATTGTTATCGTTTTGACTATGATGATATGATACTATATAGTTTATTTAGAAATAAACATGGCACCAAAATCTGAGAATCATTTAATATTTTACTATAGGTCATTAGGTTAGCCTGAGCAACATCTTCGTCAACATCACTTACCATCAGGTGAGATAAAAGTCAAGCTTAAAAAAAAAAAGGTTTTCTGATAAAAAAAATATTGCTGTATTCAATTTGCGAACCCCTGAGGTTTAGATTGTTTCATATATCAGAAAGGAGATTATTTTTATATCCCAAACAAACATGCAATGTTTATTTGAATAGTCTGTAATTAATTCATTTATGCTTATTTAATCCCTGCTTTGTGTATGACTTCTGCTTCTATGGAAATAGGATTTCATTTACCTACGGGACTGTTGTTAATGAACACGCCAACGTATTACATTTTCGAGGAATCAGACATCATAGCAATTATTTCCGCAACGTGTAACTGACATAGATTCAATAACAGTTGGTAGTGGTTAAATAATATGTCCCGTAGGTATATTACGCTTTGATTCTAGTAGTATACTATTCGTAATGTTGTCAGAAAAGTATTTTTTGGTATTTTATTTTTATATATGAGTAATATAATAAATTTTATTCTATATAATTTTCAACAATAGGTTTTGAATTTCATTTTTTACAAATTATGTTTTTAATATTTTGTGCCCTGGGCGGGACACAAACCCGCGTCCTCCGATTTCGCGTCGGATTCTTAACCACTCGGCCACCTGGGCACGCTATTTCTAGCCTAAATTTCGTGCTAAAATTGTATTACTTTAACCGTCATAGAGGACGGTGCGCGGTGCTCCAAAAATTTGTAAAATAAGATTTTCGCTTAGCACGCGATAGTGATGTAATCATATTTAGAAATACTGAATTTCATTGTCCAAATCACATATAACAAATAATAAAATATGTCTTCTTAATTTGTTTCAGGTAATGCGCCCGGTTAATACGTCAGATGGAAAAGCAAGTAAAAGTTCACTTGATACACCTGTCAGTGGGTTGCCGGATGTTTTTTGACAACTGTCAGAGTATATCAATAAAAGATTGAATAACTTGGTTACACCCGGTGAGAATTAGTTAGACCAATTGTGTGAGGAGACGTATTTTTTTCATTATGCTCTCATATTATCCTTTATTATAGAAGACATGTTTGACCCCACACAAGTGGGAAAAGAGTAAGAAGAAGAATAAGAAGATTATGATTATGAATATGTTTCAAGATACTGGTGTTTATTTTACGTCATTAAAAATGTATTTATTTAGTTACCTACTTTTATTATATTCTAGGTTAGCCTGAAAAACATCTTCGACCACATCATTAATTATCTGCCATCAGGTGAGATAGTGGTCAAAGTCTAACATATAAGGTATAAAAAAAAACCTTCTTCCCTACATGCCATTTCAATGTAATTGGCAGACAATTGTTTTATTGGAGAAAAGTCACTCGTTTCCGTACTCAGCATTATTAGACGACTATAATTATCGATTTCTTAAACATAACAAAAATACCAATATATAACTCGATATTCGATTGTTTTGTTATTTGTTAATCGAATAAGTCCCGTGAAGTATCAATTCAAAAACGACAAACGAATTCCATTATCCTATATCCAGTAAATACTTTGTCGAGGCTTTTTACATTTTCTCCGAAAGCTTTGAAGGTCACGTTCTTCAAACGCGGGTTCCGATAAATCATATTTTCAATTTACCGAATTCGTTCATGCGATTACTCTGAATATTGTTTTCGTACAATTGAAATCACGTGTCTGCGACTTATTGGCACACATGTCAAGTCTTAGGAACAATGTAGGTACTAATTGGCACACATGCCAAGTCTTAGGAATATGTAATCTGTGTTAAGTGAGAAAAGTGGCGGGTCCCGGGCTAAAATTTTACCCCTCCACATCTTCCTGTAGGAGTGGTAACAGCTGACGAAGGGAAAATACCAGAAGGAGGGCTGCAGTGTCTCCTGAAGAACTACCATCTGCTACTGAAAATGTATCTGTCAGAAAAAGACATTCGACCCGGGGATTAAGCTCCAGGATTTTTATGTCGTTTCATTTTCAATTTGCGTAGAGATACGAATATTATGACAGCTCACACGGGAAGCAGATAAATCTCCCGCTTGATTTTCAGTTCTTTGTTTAAAACATTTTATTCGCGCCAAATGACACCCGGGGACAGAAAAACCGAATACCATTCAGTCGAGGAAATTAAACTAAGTTAAGCCGCTCTGAATACAAAACGCTTGTCATATTCACCGTGCGACCTATTTGTTGGGCTTCCATGAAATCACTAAAGAGAGGCATGCTCATTAAATAATCATTAATGCCCTTATCCCGTTTTCGAGGGGTCGGTAAATTGTTTTATAATATTTTAAACAAGGAAATTAAAAATAAACTAGACTACTAAAAATCATACAATAGTATTTAAAGGTTTTTTTTATATCATTTACTTATCACACTAATAATATAAATGTGAATTTTGTAAATGTGTATGTTTGTTACTTCTTCACGCTGAACTGATTTGGATAAAACTTGGGACATAGATAGCTTAAGCCTTGATACTCTCATCATCATCAGTTTTTATTAACCGTCTTCCTAAAAAGGAGGATGTTCACAAGTCAACGCGTTTTTTTACCACGTATTGAAAGGGTATATCTCTGAGGTCCATATACATTTCATCAAAATCGGTCGAGTAGTTTTTAAGTTACACTGAATTAACTGAAAAAAAGCTTGACATACCTAAATAATTTGGTAGCTGCAGTTTTGTCGATGGTGACCAGTATTGTAGGTGAGTGAAAATCGATCGTTTAAGCCACTATACAATATAAATTCACTATACTACAAAAACAAGAATTTTTTTTTATAAAAAATAAGACTTACGTCTAACCCAGAAAACAACCAAAAGCAAAATTTGAATCACGAGCGTGGTAGAGTGGGGTTTTTCGGAATTTATTTTTTTATGTGTTAGGGGGCAAACGAGCAGGCGGCTCACCTGGTGGTAAGTGGTCACAGTCGCCCACGAACATCCCCAACGTGCTTGGAATATGGCAATATTATTTCCCACTATTTACTACTCTATATAGGGGTTTATAAGCAGTAAAGAAATAAAATTACCAACAGAGGAGATAATTGGCGTCTTCCTAAAAAGGAGGACGTTCACAATTCGACGCGATTTCTTTACCAAAAATTTAAAAGGTCCATAAACATTTCATCAAAATCTGTTGAGTAGTTTTTAAGTTACACTAAACTAAAAAAAGCTTGACACACCTGGATAATTTGGTAGCTGCAGTTTCGTCGATGGTGACCAGTATTGTAGGTGAGTGAAAATCGATCGTTTATCCAGTCACTAAACTACTAACACAAGAAAAAAAATTTGTTATAAAAAATAAGATAAAATTTTAACACTGAAAAGTACGAAATGACTTGTGTCCATTCTATTTTTATAATTGTTTTAATCATTGGGTATGTTATGTATGTTAATATCATTGGGAAGACAGCAGATATACATTTAGTTGTTAATATTTCGTGAAAATTTTTACTTGCTCTGTTATATTGCCTGCCTGGCAATAGATAAATACCTAATAGATTAATTTATCTATGGTCTGGTTCGTTGGTCTTTGATTTTTACCCCCTACAAACGAGCTGGTGGCTCACCTGGTGGTAAGTGATCACCGTCGCCCACGAACATCCTCAACACCAGAGGTCTCGAGGATGCGTTGGCGGACATAGACATTTTGAGTACCAGTACGGAGCCTGGAAAGTGGAAATATTCTTTCCCACTATTTACTACCCTATTTACTCTATATATATCTGTATAAACTGATTTTTGAATGATAATTTTGAAAAAAAAAAACTTTAAATAACCGACTTCAAAAATAGGGGGTTCTCAAATCGGCTGTTTTTTTTGTGTGTCTCCTCATACCTCTTTACAGGGTGTACCAATTTTGATGTTTTGTCATGTGGTCCCATTTAAATTTGAGTGAGATGTGACGAGTAGTATTTGAGTTATCCCTTATAATGCGTGTTTTATGTTCGTATACGGTTGTTTTTTTGTTAAAAATGTTTAGTGAAATATATTTAAATTTTTCACTTTCTGTTGCTATATGAATGCACTTTATTTAATTAGTAATAGTTTTTTATTACTGGTATATGCTAGTCTTTGAGCATGCCATGCCATCTCACTTGATGGTAAGTGACAATGTGGTCGAACATTTTGTTCATCGTAAAGTAGAATTTAAACAAATAAGAAAGTAAACTCTCAAGGACAGCTGCTGGAACACACTTTTTGGTGCTTGGCGACAGATTTCCTACTGGAGGTCTACCCAGGTATTTCAATGCACCATGCAAAAAATAGCAGTTTTATATCATATATACGCTTTTGTTTCTAACAATACTACAAGTATGATAAATAGGTTTTTATTCATATTATATTTGCCCCCCTCCGTCTAAAGAAGATTAATAAGTTAAATAGATCAAACAACAGGGCCCGTGGATCTGGTATCTCTTGGGCCCAGTCACTCACATAATATATCTGGTGAAACGTGGGGGTACTAAGAAACCCTTCGGGCATAGGTATACGATGTTATGATATTATAATCTGTTGAACCTTCATCATGGGTAACATTATAGCATAGAATAGGTAATAATACAAGCATAGAAACGTATCTTTGTGCTTGCCCAAAATGCCGCCTCATATATATGTTTACTTCCCCTCCCTTAAACAGTGACATTCACAATTACAATACTAGGAATAAAGATAAAATAGCGATGCCAGGTTTTAGATAAGCAAAGACAAATAAAAGGTCCTTCTTAGGTAATTGTGTGCGGTTTTATAATAAAGTTCTCAAACATATTACAACGCTCACAGAAGGGAAATTCAAGTTGCACGTGAAAAACATACTGATTAAGAAATCCTACTACACAGTTTGTGATTACTTAAACGACAAAAATACCTGGACAACCACCTCTGCCAAGCTATCGCCTGTCACCTACGTAATTTAAACAAATATTGTAATAATTTTATTATATAGTAAGCATGTACCACTTTGTTAAAAGACGTTTAGAAGAATGGCCCCGAGTTTTAGCCCGTCCTTCTCGCAGTGGCTCTATACAATTTCTGTTTGCTGAACGTGGCAGTACAGAGTAGAATATTTTAATGTTAAAATTTATAATTTACCTTCATAAGAGCGTCGTAGACGCCTAAATTGAATAAATGATTTTGACTTTGACTTCTACTCGTACCTACTCGCAACGCCCCGCTCTCGCTCTGCGGATGGCGGATGACTGCTACCGATTTAATCTTTTTTCCTAATTGGATTAAGTTCTAAGTTTTGCCATGGACAATAACGCTATAGGCAGAACAATAACGCACCCTAATTTATTTACTTACACTTAATAATAAAATTATGACAATAATTTACCTAACAAACAATAACTCTTCATTCAACATAATCTATGTACTATAGACTAGCGAATCTACGCACATCTAGGCGTTAAATTAATTTGTTATTCAGTTGCTATAGCAACGCAATTAAGAAAGTGGCGAAATGTAAACCCAGCCTGACAATATCTTTGGACTATTATAGCGCATACTTCTCCATTATTGAACATATCATTGACTACGCTTGTACGTTTTATTTATTCAAATTTTCTAAATAAATTCAAAGTTAGAAGAGCTTTTTTCATTTTGTATGGAGAAGTACGCGCGATATAATCCTCTTTTAATGCTATTTATTAAATTTGAATGCGTTTAGATATTATTGTGAAAACTATGGTAATAATAACCAAATAGACACAGTTATGATAGGTATATATATGTATTGCGTTATTTCGTAACACACATGATACAACTTTCGACTAGACATATAGATAACTATCCGATTCAGGTATAATTCGCTTCCTATCATTAGAACGTCGCGTTGACCACTGACCTCTAATTTGTATGTGATGATTGTCGCGTGTCGCACGCGACAGTGCGTACCGTCGCGGAGTCAAAGATACTTTTACTTTCGTAATAATGCAGATATCTTTTTATGGGATTGGGCGTTGAATAACTAGCAGTGGTACTGTTCAATAACGAAGAGGAATCGTGCTCATAATATAAAAAAAAATGGCCTTCAACACTCAAAAGTGTGAAATAACTTGTTGATGTCGGTACCATGATAGTTCAAAAGTACCTATTATTACAATATTGTACGAATTGTAGCGACTTTGACAAGTTATTTCACAGTTTTGAGTGTTGAAGTCGGTTCCCTTTTTTATTTTAGTGACCCTTTCTACTAACGGGATCGATGATCATTCACTGTCTACGACTATATCATCAAGACAGGAAAATATTTTTCAGTTATTGGAGTGTAACTCAAAAACGGCTTGACTGATTTTGATTAAATTTAAATGGGACCAAATGACAAGCATGAGATTTCAAACAAAAATATTTATCAAAATCGGTTCACCCACTTAAAAATTCTGAGGTAACAAACATAAAAAACCCTCCTTGTTTTAGTCGGTTAAAAAATACAATACCTACACTCAAAACGATTTCATACGTTTTTATAACTATTTGAATCGGTTGCGTATTTAATGAAATATGAGCGCAAACTTTCTATGTTCATCTTCTACTACGGTTCTGTTTTTTCAAATTGCCAAGCTATCAATATCATCGCTTAGAATCACCGTTTTAAAAGTACAGGTACGTACCACTTGGAAAAACGTAAGCGCGGTTAGTACAACCATTGACTCAATCCAATGGTTACAAATATTTCATACTGTCGTTAAATAATGTTTAAGTCCATGGTAGTACATGAACTACCAAGATGACGAGGTAACTAGTGGTTCTAGCGAAAAAAATCCTAAAGAGACCAAAAGTACGATTAACCAAACTGAAGCAACAAGGAATATGGCTTAAGATATTTTTTCAACAGGCTCGTAACGGGCCTTTAAATGCACCGATTTTAGTGTCATAATATAGCTTATTACGCACTCGTGCTTTTTGTTTACATTACCGCACTAGTTTTAAATAGAAAAAAAACCACGTTTCCACACTTGGGATTGAAAGGAGATTGTAATCTCCTTGGTGAGAAGTGTTTGTTTCGTTCGTTTTTTCATATAAAAATCAACCAAAGAGTTTTTTACCTACTGAAGTAGAACTTTAGAAGATTTAATTATAATCCTTCTTAATCAGATTATTATTGCTATCAAAAAGATTAAGAAAATATTTTCGTATCGAAATGTTCGTATTCGTTCCTCGCAAGTGTGTTAAAAAACGTCGTATGAAACTCGTGCGCGTTGTCTATTACAATCTCTACTCCATTTAGGCCTTCGATTTTCGATATCAGGCCTAAAACCCGTCTCGATTGTGATAAACAACTTCGCGCACTTGTTGCATAATGTACTATTGTTTTACAAATTACCCCATTCTGTAGCTAACTTACATGCAAATGATAAAGAAAAAAATTAAACAGTTCTTCGAAGCCAGCCTAATTTGTCTGAATCTTCATTCTCGAATTAATGAAATTGTATGTAAATATTGACTTTTATGTGACTTGGAATTGTAATAAAATTAATAGCGACATTCTTGATATATGTACTTAATTTATACATTTATGTATTTTTGACATGTATCTTCATGAATTAATAATATTATACAATATTGCAGTGCCCAGTGTAACAAACTCAGTTATAAGGTCAATAAATGAATCTTATCTAGTTTCAGAAGAAATATTAACCTAAAACTAACAAAATTACTAAACTTCATTTAGGGTGACGAAGCGACAACGACGCCTCGTTTGACAATATGTCGTAATTCGGTAACAAAGTTTCGTAACGAGTATTCGTTGCAGTTCCGGGTTCGTTTGCCAGCTGAGTGCGCGTGCGCATCTCTGCGTTTGTATTGTTATGTATAATTACCGGTTGCTGTGCGGAATGCATAATATATTTTTGTACAATATGTTTGAAGCAATGGTAACCGTGTGGTAAATAGCTATAGACTGCCGTGCCGCACGTTCATGGATTCGATCCTCGCCGCTGGCCTGAGCTTCTTGAGTGCTGGTGGAAGGGCATTTTGCAAATACTCGCCTGGCTAGCTACCACGCTCAAGTAGAAATCCTTTTTTTTATGCTTGATAGGTTAGCCTTTGACCACTATCTCACCTGATGGTAAGTGATGATGTGGTCGAAGATGTTGTTCAGGCTAACCTAGAATTACTGGCTCTCAAGGACAGCTTAACGTGCCCCCTTCCGAAGCACGGAAGTGCTCAGTAGTAATGTCACAAGCGTTCACCCATCCAAGTCATGACCGAGGCGGACGTTGCTTAGCTTTGCTAATCTGTTCAGAATGGTCAGCAAACTTCGCTACGAGCGCTTCAATATGCTTTGCTTGTTCGTTGTTTCGTGGTACAAAATGGTATCGGATGGTTTTCAAAGGCGGATAACACGACCTTCCTTGTTTATGGGATAGATTGTAGGGTAGGTAGGACTGTACAGTCCGTATTTAAACCAAATATAATATGTAATCCCGACAGGGGTAGCACGTATAGATTCACCATGAAGGGTCGGTCAGACGGGTCATTTTTATTTAGGTAAACAATGTATATACATATATAAAGCTCAAGACCGACACAGGATGATAACCAAGGAACCTCTGCGCAGCAGTTACAAGCCTATGAGCCATTATTATATTCAAACTAGCTTTCCGGGCGCGGCTCCGCCCGCGCGTCTGTCGGTTATCGCGCAAAAACATTAACCTCTTTTTGCGCAGTTGGATAAAAACTATCCTATGTCTTTTCCCGGGTCTCAAACTATTTCCATACCAAATTTCATTCAAATCGGTCCAGTAGTTTTGGCGTGAAAGCATAACAGACAGACAGACATAGTTATACATTCACATTTATAATATTAGTACTGATTTTAAGTTAATATTGTCTCAAGAATAAAAATTCGTTACGATATACTCGTCGCATAGATAACGAAACGATATTGGTCATCGTACATACGTATTATCTTTGGTTAACTAGTTACCGATATTTCATGCATACAATTACTGACCGATAAAAAATCATTACTTACTGTGAAATAAGACGTTACACTTTAACGATAAAAAATATTGTGAAAATAATTTCGATTTATTAGTATCGATTAAGCACGTTTATTAGTAATGCAAAATCGACATAAGTACCTAGTTAACGCAACTCTATTGACTTTATTTTACATACGAGTATTACTCTTTTTATAGATGGCCTCTTACTAGGGCTGCCATCACCTAAACTACCGATACCGGACAAAATTTTAAAAACCCGGACATTTGGGTGAAATTGAGTATTTCCCCGGACAAAATGAATTTCCCCATGAAAACAAAGTTCATACCTATTTTTTCCATTTATACAGCTTATTTGCGCAAAACTACAGTGCTACAAACATAATTATTCACTCTTCTCTTTCTGAGACAATCTGGTGATAAAAATAATGAGGAGCAGTGTTATTTGGAATCAAATTCGAAATAAATTATATTTTTTTGTTTAATAAATAATGAAATAACTATTGGTACCTAGTTAGAAACTGCAAACTACAATAGTATCAACATTTTTGAAGTCATCTTGTCTGGTTGGATACGTAGATTAAGTACCCAAAACGGTAAAACTTTTTTTAATGTAAATTAAAAGTAAGTAACAAGTTTAAATTTTGACGAGCTCAAGATCTTTTTACTTTTCAAAATTACAAATACCTATACGAGGAGAAAAATTGTAGTCGTGTGCGGTCCCGCGTCATCCACCCCTTTAGCCGGGGTATGCTTTGATCTGACCGACTGAGCTAACATGACAACTGTCACAATGCTTATTGTGGTTGACGCGGGTTGGGAGGCCGCACATAAAATGACTATAATTTTTAGGGTTCCATACCCAAAGGGTAAAAACGAGACCCTATTACTGAGACTTCGCTGTCCATCCATCCGTCCGTCCGTCTGTCACCAGGCTGTTTCTCAAGAACGGTGATAGCTAGGCACTTGACATTTTCACAGATGATGTATTTCTGTAGCCGCTATAACAACAAATACAAAAAGTTGGCCAAGTGCGAGTCGGACTCGCGCACGTTAATACAATAAAAGGTTAAAATATGAAGTCTTATGCTGTAGAGCTAATGGTACGGAACCCTTCGAGCGCGAGCCCGACTCGCACTTGGCCCATTTTTTCATCTCGTATTTTTGTAATTTTGGAATGTAATCCGCAAAGCATGCGTTATAGCAAACATGAAACTATTAAATTATTTTTACTTATTTCGGTATTTTGCAGATGTTAAAATTTTTGTCAAAGTTTTCTTTCTTTTCCAACAGGAATTTGGAAAAGTCAAAGCAACTCAGGTCCTTAAATTTATACATAACTTATACTTATCAGAGAAGAAACCGTGTGTTCTTTTAGTGAGTTTTTCTCCTTCGTCCATTGCCGCGAGACTAGCGAATAAACTCACAATGTAACTTAAGTTGCCAACTAATATCGAGATTATCATGTTTTCCGCTAGATTTCACTAGATGTTTTTAGCGTACGGTAATTAGAAAAAAGCGCTTATCGCCCCAGAAATATTCTAGACCTAGCGACAAATGCGCCAAAACGGTAACACAGTGAGTGAATGATCAGTTTTTTATGGTGGGGGCCGGCGGCGTGGTGCTGGGAACGTTCTGTTGTTGTTTGCAGCGCCGGAGTTAACTAGTATGCAGCTTACGAGTGAATATGCATATATGCAGCGCCGGTGTTTCAATCAATTGCTTATATTTCAATCAATCCAGATTCCCCGGACACCAAAATTGTCCACATTGGACACTATTTGAAAACCCCTACCGGACGCCCCCCGGACGCCCTCTAAACTAGGACAAATCCGGGGAAACCCGGACGGATGGCAGCCCTACCTCTGACCACTATATCACCTTGTATGGTATGTGATGATGTGGTCGAAGATATTTTTCAGCTTAATCTAGAATTACTCTCTCAAGGACAGCTGTCCTAACGTTGTGATCTGGCGAACTCACAGTTCCATGGTGACAGATTTATTATTTGAGGTAGCTAGCTAGGCGGGCATATCCAAAATACCCTATCACCATGCTGTAACGGCTGCCGTTCTAAGACTACAAACGGGACTGACGGCTTAAGGTGAAGTGAGTTTCAAAACGCACATTTTTAATTAGGCATGTTTTAGAACGAGTGTACGTCTTACAGATATTAATAAAAAACATTATATTTTAGAGGACTTGCAAATACTATGCTTAAGAGGGATACTTAACACTAATCAGTTGCTGTTCAAACGTATTTAGTACTAATCACTAAACACTTGAACTAAACACTAATCAAAGTGCAGATTGATTAGAGTTTAGTTGATTGATTGACATCGCCTTTTGCAGCAGTGGGCAATCCGGCTGATACAGTTAATTATCTCTGCTTAGAGACTGTGTTAAGTATCCTGTTGAATATTTTTATCCCGCGTGTCTCTCTCACCTTCACTCTCAGTGTGCCCAGCGCCCACAAGTTGGATGTGCGTTTCTTTGCGCTGATAGACGTGCAGCACAGCTTATAGGTAGTATGCAGTTGTTACCTACCTATCTCGTTTTTAAATAATGTGAAAGTGTAGCGAAGATCTAAGCTATCAATTTGTGCAAGAATATATAAAATACAAGTGTCTGCAATGTAAAGAACCGAAATATTGTACATTAACGTAATTACTGTATTATTCTGTTTCCAATACCATCACTGCATTAGACATTTCTTACAAAATTGCGAACGCAATTTGTTTATTTTAAATTAACAGCTTGTCCAACGTCGGAGGCGAAAAAGTTACTGATCTACTTAACACGGCAGCTAAACTGCATTAAACACTAATCCCACTAAACTGCTGCACTAAACACTATTCACTAAACGTCGCTTCTAAACACTATTCTAAGTGCAAACAGGCCTTCAAAACTCTCTACAATACATCTATTAACAGGAATATGTAAAAGTGTATATGTGTGCGTTGGTGTATGATATGTCATGTAAATGTGTTTGTGTGCAGGTACTTATGTCTAATCACGACACGAATTAATTACGAGCAGCTAATTAAGTTCTCTGAGGAGGGAAGACTCCTCTGTCGACAAATTGGTGTTTACTAGCTCTCGGGATTACTCTACTCGTGTGATGTGATGTGTTTGTCTTCTGTTAGAAGGAATGGTGGGGAAATTACACTTTAAAGAAATTAAAATTTACAAATTTCCGAGAGGAAAAATTTAAGTCATGTGCGGGATTCGAACCCGCGTCTATCCATCCCTTTAGACGGGGTATGCTCTGATCCAATTGAGCTAACATGACAATGAAGTAATTTAATCCGCAGAGCATGCGTTATTGTTAACATAAAAATATTAATATTAAAACTTGGCTAGGTCCGAGTCGGGCCGCGCTCTTTTTTGTTCACAGTTTGGAAAAGTAAATGTTTGTTTTTTGATTATAGAATTGAATCTACATTATAAATATACGTTTTCAGTGATTGTTGGTGAAATAGAGAATATGGTATAATATAATACCAAAATTCTAGTATCCTAAATACTTTAGTTTTTGAAATCGAACACACAACAGTACTGGTCTAAAATTGACAATTTTGGAGATCACCTTTATTTTTTTTAAACAATAATATTAATTCCTGACTGCACTAAATCGACCGAAACATGATTGACAATTCCGCATTCAGTTTAGTTGCGAACGGAATCCATTAATTTTCTTTCGTTTTATAATTTGTAATCGGGTCCTTTAAGACTATTATCTATCCATTAAACAGGCCGCCATTTTTTTAAACACATATCTAATGACACTTGGGTTTTTAAGAAGGATATAACCATATTCTAACTGTTGTAATTCATCCAGCCGTTTGAAAGATACCATAGTAAATTAATTTACAAACATATATAAATACAAATACGTGCAAAAAACATAACCTTCCTTAGCAGTCGGGTAAAAACGTTATTAATGTTCTAGTCAATCAGCTGCAGACGATGACCTCCACGCGCTGTGGATATTTTTCACCTACTTTTTCTTGTATTACATTGTTTAGCCAGAGAGCTACAACCATTTTAAAGGCAAGAGTGATTCTTTGAATCCAGAGCGGAATAAAGGAATTCTAGAGTAAAATCGCAAACGAAAAAGCTTGTAATTTTTTCATACAATGTTTGTCCTTGATCTCTTTGGTGATTGGAAATTTAACTACAAATATCCACATACTAAATTCAAATCACTTTTAGTCCATGGATCGATCCCTACCGCGCCGGCTTGAGCTTCACTGCATGGTGGAAGGGTACTTTGCGAATGCTCGCCTGGCTAGCTACCACCCTCAAGCAGAAAATATGTCGCCAAGCACTTAACAGTGTGTTCCGGTAAAGTCAAAGTCAAAATCATTCATTCAATTTAGGCGTCTACGACGCTCTTATGAAGGTCAATCACAAATTTTAATATAGAAAGTAGTCCTTGAGAGCCAGAAAAAATACAGGCACTTGAGAATTAACAAATATATGTCTCCATGTGACGGGCGCAGTGCAATTCGTCACACGACGAAATGCATCTGTTATAGGCAGAGGTTAATACGCTTAAAGTCAGGTGAGCCTCGTGCTCGTCCATCGCAATCAGATAAAAACAAGTCCCTCAGGGATTAAAAAGCTATTTTAGTCCCTGTTTACGATCATATGATCTCTTTTCGAATAGATGTGATCAGTATTAATATTATTAATGCGAAAGTAACTCTGTCTGTCTGTCTGTTACGCTTTCACGCCAAAACTACTGAACTTTGAACTACTAAAATTTGGTATGGAAATAGTTTGAGACCCGGGAAAAACATAGGATAGTTTTTATCCAACTGCGCAGAAAGAGGGTAATAACCGACATACGCGGGCGGAGCCGCGCCCGGAAAGCAAGTAAAAAAATATTTAAGTGACTTGTAAGTCGTTTTGCGTTCATTCTACACAAAACATCGAAATTTCAGGTTTGTAACTCGTTCTGTTTACGAACTTGAAACGTGACATACAAACGGACTGACCTGTCATTATCACCATCCCCCTTCTCTTGTACAACTCCCTTATGCCGCCTCCCAGCTGTGTACATTCTCGTTGTTAGTAATAAACCTTTCAGCTTATAATAGTACCTATCTTACCGCTCAATTAGCTAAGATTAAAAGTGCCGTTATCGTTCACACTGTCCCTAATGCCTTTTAGCTCTTCTTACACATTGACATAAGTAGTGGCTTGCTGCTTAATCTTGTACGATTATCCAATCGTGTATCCATCTCATTACGACACAATTTAATTACATGCATTAATTAAGTTTGCAGACAGAAGGGACGAGCCCGCTGTCGGCAAATTGGTGTTTACTAGCTCGAAGGACTTTATTAGCGAGGGTTGTATTAGATGTATTTTATAAAGGGGATGTACAATAGTTATTTCTTACATAGTAATATTGGCATAAAACACCTGCTTAGCTAATATAAGCTTACAAACAACGAAAGTTTCGCTCGTAGCGAAGTTTGCTTAGCCGTTCTTAATCGATCAGCTAAGTTAAGCAACGTCCGCCGCGGTCAGGAGTTGGATGGGTGACCGCTAGTGACATTACTACTGAGCGCTTCCGTGCTTCGGAGGGCACGTTAAGCCGTCGGTCCCGCTTGTTATGTTACGATGGCAGTCGTTACAGCATGGTGGTAGGGGATTTTGCGAATGCCCGCTTGGCTAGCTGCCACCATCAAGTAGAAAATCTTGTGAGATACTTATTGGTCAAAGGCTAATCTATAAGGCATAAAAAACAAAATTACCTGGAGGCCAGACTCTATTACTAAATGTACTGTGATCTCACATATGCCCGGTTCTGCACGGTCAGCAAGAGCAATATGCAAGCTAACGGCTGGTAAGGGCTGACCAATCCCCAAGCCGCTAAGCAAGTGTTCGAGCCGGTGTCGAACACTGAACCTCGAGTTCAAAAGCGGCGTCTCCACTCTGCCAGAACACACCGTTGGTGCTTGGCGACGGATTTTCTTCTTAAAACGAAGTAGCATTCAGGACAATTTCCGGAATAGATAAATTTTATTATTAGAAGGTGACCCAGGGTTATTAGATTATGTATACATACATATACTTAATATTTATTTCTTAACCGACTACAAAAAAGTAGGAGGTTCTCAATACGTCTGTCTGTTTTTTTTATGTTTGTTACCTCTGAAATTTTGACTGTGTGAACTGGTTTTAATATTTCTTCTTTTATTTGATAGCTGATGCTTGTCGTTTGGTCCCATTTAAATTTCATCAAAATCGGTCAAGCCGTTTTTGAGTTACACTCTAGTAACTGAAAAATATTTATCTATCTTTATGATATAGTCGTTGACTGTGATTATCAATCAATCCCGTAAGTAGCACTGGTCAGTAAAAAGTGTGATTTTTTAAAACCAAAATATGGATCTGATTTCAACACTCAAAAGTGTGAAATAACTTGTTGAAGTCGGTACCATTTTAGTTCAAAAGTACCTATTATCACAATGTGCATGGTACCGACGTACCATCGACTTCAACAAGTTATTTCACACTTTTGAGTGTTGAAGTCGGTTCCATTTTAAGGTAAAAACAAATTTAATTGCAACTATTTGTAAGTACTTATATAGGTATACAAAACTAAGTGGCTCCAGTCGTCTTTATCTGCCTTAAATGAAGTTTCTTCAAAACAATAAACACCATATAAAAGCCTATTTCAAATACCAATTACGAGCATCATTAATTAGGGCTTAATATAGATGACAATGATTTAATACTGTTAATTATCTGCAAATGGTAACATAGACTGTATTTAATAGTTAATATTGCTATGAAAGGTACATACGCTTCTAAGATATTACGAAGGATCAGCTTTCTGTATGAAACGAATGATATGTATATATGATTTGAAATACTAATTGTGTATTGTATTAGTGTAGAAATTATTAACCTTTGAGGGCTCATTGTGTAGTTTATTAATTAACTTCAACGAAAGCGTTTAGGTAATCGAATCGCTCGTAGCAAATTTTGCTAAGCTGTTCAAAACCGATCAGCAAAGTTAAGCAACGTCCGCCGCGGTCGTGAGTTGGATGGGTGACCGCTGGTGACATTACTACGGAGCGTGGACGTGCACGCGAATGTCCGCATTCGGACATTCGCAAAATACCCAACCACCACGCTGTAACGACTGCCATCCTAAGACAACAACCGGGACCGACGGCTTTACGTGATCTCCGAAGCACGGAAGCGCTCAGTAGTAATGTCACCCATCCAACTCACGACCGCGGCCACAGCAATGTTATCTATATAAATTACTGTGCCGAGGCGGACGTTGCTTAACTTTGCTGATCGGTTCAGAATGGCTAAGCAAACTTTGCTACGAGCGCTTCAGAACTATGAAGTGATAGTGATAATAATAAAATCATGAACGAATAACTTTCTTTGTTCGTCGACTCTAGGTGGCATTGACTTTAACGATCGATAAAATTACAAGCTTTTACCGCAGAATGAATGTACTAAAGTGCTATTAAGTAAAGCATTTAAATTTTAATGACATTATAAAGAAACATTAAAATACAATGTCACCTCTATTTTAATATTAAAATTAACGAGCTCTGAAAATACTAGCTTCTTGCTTGCGGCTTGGCATAAGAAATATATTTTGTATTTCAGCTTTCTGTCAGGCTAAAATATTGTTCTGACCTTTCTCAAGTTAGAAAATGACAATAGCTTTAATAATATCAAAATAATTTTGATTTATTCTGATATAACCTGTAGCTTGGAAGCGAAAGATATCGGAAACGAAGGATATTTTTATTCCGATTTATTGAGAATCCCGAACCCTAAACGATCACTAGAACCTCATCACAGGAACCTGCATGGTACTTACCTTCACCACCTATTATCACAAAATTGTGCACATGGTACCGACTTCGACAAGTTATTTCACACTTTTGGGTGTTGGTTTGGGTTTGTGGGTTGCATTTTTTGGTAAAAAAAATTTTTCACCTTTTTAGTTACCCTTGCTACTTACGGGATCGATTCTCATTCATTGTCATTCAACGACTATATCATCAAGATAGGTGAATATTTTTAGTTATTGGAGCGAAACTCAAAAATGGCTTGACCGATTTTGATGAAATTTCAAATGGGACCAATCGACAAGCATCAGCAAGAGTTCTGAGGTAACAAACTAAAAAAAAAACCAGATGAATTGAGAACCTCCTCCTTTTTTGGAAGTCGTTTAAAAAAGAACCAGAAAGATCACTCCGCATAGCCACCAATAAATAAGCGACTCTAGCTACAAAGCAATAAAGTGCACTTCATCTCGCAAAGCACGGTGAACCTAATATCTATATTCACCTACATAGCGTCTCTTTCCATTGCATAACCACGCATAGCTCTGGGTCTCTTCTGACGTAGCACACACCTTAGAATAAGCCCGTCTGGACGGATATGTCATATTACCGATGTAGCTGTAGCTTTGTACCCAAAGTGCGGAAGTGAGCTAGGGCTACCCCCACTTAAAGTCACATCACTAGGGTTCCTCATTGAAGCAAGACAGCTTGCAAAAGTTTAAATGTTTGGTCACAGCACAGCTTCAAAAACATTAAAAATAAGCTTTCTTATTATTTTTTGGTTAAATTGAGTGCATAATGTACCGCTAGCTATCTACTAGCAATAGCTATTGGATTAGAAATTTAATTAAATTTTTCACGAGCGCATCAGAGACAAGAGATGGTAGCCGAAAAATAACTTTTTTCACCATAGTATGCGGGGTGTCCTTGCCTAGAGCTGAAATGGCCGAGTAGATGGTTTACTTAGCCACAGCCTTAGTTAGGACGCAAAAACAAAACTCTAAATACGTGCAACGCTTTCATCGATGACTTGACGACTGAGCGCAGGTTAGCCAATTAGCAAGGTTTTGATGTGCCACTTGCGGTGCCCGTATACCGTATATCTACTTCTTATTTCTAAAATAATTTGTGGAAGACACTAAACACCCCCCACGATTAGATCGCTAGAAACGTTCCTACAAATAGTCGAAAATATTGTCTCCATTTAGGGAAACACTCGTATCTATCTATAAATGATCTATATTCTAATACTACATATATCATATCAACATTCTCTCTACTTTTGTACTTACTATATTTATTATTTATCAAAGCGGACAAGTCACCGATGCATGAAGCTTTCCCTTTTACCTTCGAGATGAAAACTATCCGGTACAATAAATATCAGTTGCTCAAATATTGATAAGTTAGCTACACTGAGAAAAATTTCATGTTTTGACATACGTAATTTTAGCCTCAACATACGTATTTCTTGTTTAAAACGTGACTAGCGTACATAAAGATGAGACAACATGACGTATAATGGCCTTGCTGTAAAGAGCATTGTACATTACAATAATGTACGAAAATCATTCGTTCATTCATTCATTCAATGATGTACTGTCATGCAAATAAGTATGTAACATCTTGACAAAGTAAGGATGTTACTTACGTAGATCCTGGTGCAGCCTACTTACGATAAGTATGTATCCTACGTTTATTATGTTTACTATAAGGAGGTAGTCTACGTCAAACTTGCTACAGCCTATTAATGGTAAAGGTGATTCTGACGTTTAACATGCGTCAGCTTACGTACTGTAAGGAGGTTGCCTACATCAGCTTTGATACAGCCTATTTATGGTAAAGATGTTCCCTACGTTTACCATGTATTGAACTACGTACAGTAAGGTGGTGGCCTACGTCAATATTGTTGCAGCCTACTTATGGCAAAGATGTTCCCTGCGTTAGTCATGTATCGGCCTATGTACAGTAAGGAGGTACCGTAAGTCAAATCTGATGCAGCCTACTTATAGTAAAGATGATCCCTACGTATCTCATGTATCAGCCTACTTACAGGAAGGAGGTTACGTACACCAATCTTGATGCAGGCTACTTATGGTAAGTATTTTCCATACGTTTGTCATGTAGTGGCCTACATACAGTAAGGAGATTGCGTACGTTAATCTTGATGCAGCCTACTTATAGTAAGGATGTTCCTTATATTTATAATGCATCGTCCTACGTACAGTAAAGAGGTTGCGTACGTCAATCGTGGTGCAGCCCATTTACTGTAGGGATGATCCTCATATGTATCATGCATCGGCTGTATTATAGTAAGGAGGTTGCCTACGTCAATTTTGGCACAACCTACTAATAGTAAGGATTTTTTATATATTTATCATGCATTCGCCTATGTAGAGTATGGATATTACATATGTACATAAACCTGGACCATTATTACGCTTAAAATGTTATTAAGAGCACCATTTGTAGTATACAAAGGTAAACCTCTTTACTATATGAAGGTTGCTCCTGGTTTATTTATGCGCATTGGATTACAATTTGTGCACCCTACTCTACATAGATTGATGCATTCTATACGAAGAAAAGATCCAAACCATTAGTAAACTGCACTAAGATTTACGTATACAACCTAGCTGTACAGAGGCTGATGCACGATTTAAGTAATTATTCTATATGCAGGCTGCACCTGTAATAAGACAGTAAATAAGCATATTAAATAAATAAATACATAAGGTTTATAAAAATTTATTATCATCAATTTGTGATCTATTTATTGAAAACAATATACAAAATTGTTCTGAAATAAAAATAAATATTTAGGTTCATTATCAATTATCAATTTAAGTTGAAAGACAGGTGAGCGTAGCCAGCCTAAGGTGGTACATGACATTATTAAGGACGTGGTGGAAAACTGTCAAACCTCAGATATCAGGCTTAAAAGACATGCGTACAACATTTCACGGAGTTTGAAAAATTTATCTTCGACATGGTCTCCATATACATTTTATTTTTCTATGCGGAATCAACAATGTATGCGAGGATCTAAGCAGTGCGGCGCACAGTTATAGTTTCAGATTCACCATCTGGAATAAATAAATATTTTACGAAATTTGTTAAATAAAAATGACACTCCCTAAAAAGTATTACCAAGAAGTTAGGAAACAATAGCTTATTAATGTCAGACTACACTCGCTATACCACAATAGTTAATTGTGCTGCACTTGTAGCGTTACGTTTCCAGCTTATTTGTAGTCGTCGGGTATGTTCTAAGGGTATTTAAAGTACTTACCACTAGCACTAGTCCCTGGAGTTATAAGAAAAGCCCCTCATTATTTTTTGGATATATATGGTTGAGATCTTGTAAAATCTGCAATCAATAACAGATCATTCGAATAATTCCACTTTGAAAGTAATATGAAACATAAATATGAATTATGAAAGTAAAATATCATGTAGGTTTGAAAATTTAACATACCAAAATATACCTTGGGGTTATCGGAGAGTTGGATTGTCATAGGTAGTCGGATGTGTTCTTTATTCTCATAATATTTCTTTAACACCAGTATCAGCAGTCTTTCTCGAGGATTTTTGTACTCAGTGTCAGGTATCAATATTATTTTTAGCCAAGTCAATTTGTCTTCTAATAAAGTAGCATCTGTAACAATTGTGTAGACTTCATTTACATAAATATATTTGTTTGTAACCGGCCTTGGGATGCCCGGATAAAATTGCACCATCCATATCTTTCTGTGGGAGTTGCAAGTGGCGACAAAAGGGAAAATATCACAACTTAGACAGCTGCCTTTTCCGAAGAACTGTCATCTTACAAACGAGCTCCCAAAGTTGCTTGCCAAGCATGGACATTATGGCAAATGAAATGAAATATTTTTTTTGCAATTATAGCCCCCTTTCTTAATAGAGGGAGGCATTTGTTCAACGTTTGACTAAATCATTTATAACTAAGACTTTAAAAAAACAACAAAGTCGCTTACCTGTGAATGTTGCCGTTTAGCATTTGAATTCACTGGTTGCCGGATAGCCAGGCTGTGTCTTTGGCCTTTCTTTATACACACAGACCCACTTTGGGGCGACTGAACCCCTTTCTTCGTTTAATCAAATTTGATTGGTGATAAATTGATTTTGGAAACTTTGTAATAAAAGATTTTTTATAAATAATCACTGTTGAAAACATTTACATGCGCGCGTGACGCGATTGCCACGGTCTCGCAGAAAACTAATATAAGAGCTGTTGCATTACGCTCCAGCCAGTATTGCCAGCGTGTAAATCAAAATCAGCCGAGTATTCACATAAAAATATTTTAATATTAATAAAATTAGATATTAACTTTGATATCATTGATGCATTGTTTAGACTTTTCAAAAACTATTATAATAACAATTGCTCCCCGCGGTTTTATCCATGTAGACAAAACAATCCATGTTTAGTAGTATTAGATTAAATATTTATAAAAAACAACTGAACTCTTGCTTACAGCCTCAAAAGCTCTGTTTTACAATTAGTATGGTTAGATTAGGAAATACCAAAATCATCAGGTGAGAATGTGGTATAAATAAAAAAATATGTAATTTTTCCTGGTCAAGAACAGTAACATTAGTAATGCTAAGTTTTAATAAAACACTTAAAAATATAAAAATATATCCAATGACGATTCCGCCTAATTTTCTTGCTAAGCCGACGTAACGTCACAAACAACACGCAGTCAAACCGTTTGACGCGTGTCGCTTCTACACGAAGCATCCTCAGGAGGTCTTGACTATACGAGTGCACGATCGCACCTTCTCGACTCACGTGTTTGTGACGTCACGTCGGCTTAACAGGAAAATTAGGCGAAATCGTCACTAGTTATATTTTAATAGTTTTTAAGAGTTTTGTTAAAATATTAATTTAATATTTTTTTTAATATTTTCAAAATATTTGATATTATTATATTTCCGCAAGGTAACGCCTGAATCGATTCATTAGAAATACTAAGGTTTGTAAGTAAGGACGAGAATGTATATTTGTTATATTTGTATATATATATATATATATATATATACGCTGAAATTGCTGGACCACTTTGGATGAAACTGAAATATAAATAGAAATATAGATAGTTCAGGTCTTAGATAAACACAACGCAAACTTCTTACTATCATAATCATCATGACCCTCATCACTTTTCATTATTGCCGTCGTGAATGATACTGCGGGATGCAGTAGGTATATACCAAATATATTTTAAAAAATAACAGAAAAAAAACCTTATATAAATTTTTTATTCTATATAGTCAATAGTATACTATAAATCATCTCATCAATGTATTACTTTTTATTATTTCTGTCCTTATTGAACTATTATGATGAAAACACCACGTAACGATACCGATACAAGCAACGTTATATATATATATGTTGTATTTGATGTAAAAAATGAGGCACAAACTAAAAGTACAAATGCACATAATAGACATTACTAAAGAAGTACCAAATCGAAATATGGGGTTTCAGTGCAGAGTAACTAGTTTTTATTTATTTGCACGCGTATAACAATAATTGATTTGTTTGTATTTTATACGAACATGAGTACGAGCGCAAAATTGATTGTAAATGAAGAAATATTGAAATAAGCAATGGTCGAAAATCAGCGTTTATGAAACACTGCTTTCGTATTTTTTTATTCGGCATCTGGCAACACTAATCTTCTGTCGTAAAACAATCTTTAAAATGTCGAGGGAACAGTATATTATTGCGCCCGCAACATTTAAATAATGTACAAGTGCAGTATGTCTAAAAACGTATAATGATGTTCCCTACGTTCATCACGCATAGGCCTACGCGCAGTAAGTAGGTTACTTAAATGCATTTTACGTAAATTTATTGCGCATAAATTCACGTACGGTAAATAGTTTTTCTACGTCAACCTTGAAGCTGCTCACTTGTGGTAAAGATCTTTCTTACCAAATCATGCATCAGCCTACGTACTGGAAGGAGCTTGCATAATTCGCTTACTTATATCGTGCATCGGCCTACGTACAGTAAGGAGTCTTAGCGCAGTCTACTTAAATGTAACTAATAATGTTTTCTACGTACCTACATCATGCATCAAGCTACGTACATATAGGAGATTGTCTACTTATACCTTGTTGTTGCCTACTCACAGTAGGAGTCTGTTTCCAAAATACTTACAATAAATAGACGATCTACTTATAGTCACGACGCAAACTACTTGAAACATTATTTTTTTTAGTCAAGACGTTTGTGTCATCCTGTTAATGTTGGAGTACATTTATAAAGATGCGACAGCATAATGTAATGTTCTATCTGTGACGTCATATCCATGGACTACTTCCTAGCATGTATCTGCCTATATCGGTTACGTATGTTGAGTCTTGTTGACGGACCCGACAGACGGGTACGTATTTAACGGCAATATCAGTACACAACATGTTGTAACTTAGTGACGTGTTGATACGCTTCAACATTATTTTGTATTATCCAACATTTTTACGGCTGTAGATTACGTATTTTAGATAAAACTACACATACATTGTGAAAAGACTTCGCTACATTTCATTTTTTTCTCAGTGTACTAAGTGAAAATGAACAGAAGTTTTCAACCTCAGCCCGGGACATCTGCTAATTGAACTATCGTGGTGAGTGATTCATAGCTCAAATGTATCCCTTTGTTCCTATTGGGTAACCATCTTCAAGAAGGACTTTGAACTTTTTAACAAACAAGTTTTTTTTTATTGGTGATAGGTAAGACTTTGACCTTGTTCTCACCTGATGGTAAGTGATGATGTGGTCGAAGGTGTTAAACAGGCAGATTTTTTCAATTAGCTTTAAACTGGTTTACGAAGACGCAACCCGATAATTCTTACATTATAATTAAATAGGTACAATGTTAGCAGGCGTCAATGTAAAAATTACAATGTCAGAAACGTGTTAATTTAAAAAAGTACCATATCAATAAAATTAATAAAGGGTCCGTTTCAGAATGTTCTAATAAAGTTTCGAGTTCCTATGCAACACATAAAATAACTGAATGATAAAAATGACAGCGCGTTTCAAGCTTTAACCGATGGATAGGCTAAATCGATGACTGTGAAACGCAAAAGTAGTGTTTATTTAATAAATAAGTTTTGGGTACTATAACCGGCACTTACTCGAACATTCTGAAACAGGCCCTTGGTGTGTTCTATGAGCAAACTCAATAGTAATCCATACGCATCATAGACAATGATAACAATTGAATTCCATTCATACAAAGACGATATCGGCTCCGCGTGTAATGTAAGGGAACAGCTGAGAATCCTGAACAGAATTTGTTGTATTTAAGTACAACAAATATATTGTGTGTTAGTAGGGCACCCTCGGTTTACGTGGAAGACACGCACTTGGCCGATTTTATTTTTAAATAGGCGAATGCTTGTTGTATCTTAATTATATCTATGTATTGAAACATTAAAGATAACTAAAGTGTAACACCAGATATTTCTGACTAAAATTAACATATAAAACATAAAATTACTACAAACTAATCCAATATTCCGCTACCATTAGGCAGTGTTCCCAAAATGCTGGCCGCATTGCCACGTTGTATGGCAATGCTTATCCTCTGTCCAAAGTATATGCCAGCATTTTGGTCACAAGTAGCGTCAAACATTTAATACATTTAAATTTTCATAGAATACGGGTTTTAATCGCGGATTGCCTAAAAAAACATCCAGTCGAATTGAGAACCTCCGGGCGATAAAAACATGCTTAGTGATAAAAGCAAAACATATAAATTTAATGGTATCTATTAAAGAAGTGTTTTTTTCTTTGCTTTATAAATGGTAATATTATATCGATAAGATTTAACTTGGTGTGATTTTAGTAAAACTCTATAATGAAACAAACATAATATAAATCATAAACCCTGTCATGTGCGAGTCGCGAGAGCAGAGAATCCTGAGCAGTTTTTTTTTTGTGTGATTGTGACGTAACAAGCGCGAGGCCCACCTGATGTTAAGCGGAGTAAACTCTGCCTATAGCAGATGCATTTAGTCATGTGAAGAATTGCACTGCGCCCGTCACATTGTGAGTTGTGACATACAGTTGTTAAGTCTCATGTGCCTGTAATTTTTCTGGCTCTCAAGGACTGCTGTCGGTACACACTGTTAACTGCTTGGCGACAGATATTCTGCTTGAAAAGTAGGGTGGTCCGTGGTAGCTACCCACCACCGCCACCCTAATTTTTCAAAAAATTAACAAATATTGGTGAATACATACAACATATTTGTTGCCACCCTCTCTGTATCACATAAATATATAAAGTTTTCTGCAAATCGATACTCACCTATTGTAATACATTCTGGGGCATATCCTACTTGTATGCTGGCTTTGGAACGAGCTCAAAGAGCAGTGCTTAAGGTAGCAATGTTCAAGCCACGAATATTTCCCACCGCAGATTATGAAGCAATGGTACCCGAGCGGTAATAACTATGGACTGCCGTGCCGCAGGTCCCTGGTTCGATCCCCACCGCCGACTTGAGTTTCACCGCATGGTGGAAGGGCATTTTGCCAATGTCCGCCTGGCTAGCGACTACCCTTAAGTAGAAAATCTGTCGCCAAGCACCTAACGGTGTGTTCCGGCAGCAGTCCTTGAGAGCTAGCGAAATTACAGGTACACGAGACTTAGCACTTATGTCTCAAGGTGACGGGCGCAGTGCAATTCGTGAATTGCGACGAAATGCATCTGTTATAGGCAGAGGCTAGTCCGCTTAACATCAGGTGGGCCTCGAGCTTGTTCCGTCACAAAATCATTAAAAAAAAAACTGGCACATGAGTCTTAACAACTCTGTCTCAGTGGAACGGGCGCGTGGAATTCGTCACATGACGAAATGCACCGGCCTCGTACTTGTTCCGACACAATCATATAAAAAAAAAAAAATG
Organism: Plagodis dolabraria; assembly: GCA_963854805.1. Classification (NCBI taxonomy): domain Eukaryota; kingdom Metazoa; phylum Arthropoda; class Insecta; order Lepidoptera; family Geometridae; genus Plagodis; species Plagodis dolabraria. The sequence goes on along the minus strand of OY978441.1, from coordinate 35,112,628 downwards.
TAAAGTGTCAACAGTTCTAGTAGCCACCGGCGGGCATTCGCAAAATGCTCTACCACCACGCCTTAACGACTGCCATCCTAAGACAACAACCGGGACCGACGGACCGGATGCGCTAAGTATTGTAGTATGCCACTAGCAGTCACCCATACCTTCTCATCAGACGTTAGAAGACTAAGAAAATATATTTGTAGGATACATAATAGACAGCAGAATTAGTCACAAACCACATACAGATAAAATTAGCAAGAGAATGGCGAGAGGTAATTACGCTCTCTTTAAACTAAAACCATTGTTAGATAAAAAAATGCTAATATCCGTGGACTATGCATATTGCATATATACATTCAATAATAATTCAAATTCAATTCAATTCAAATTCAATAATAAGATATTCCATTACTGTTTGGGGTAATGCTACATAGGTAACAAGAGTTCTCAAATGTCAAAAACGTAGCGCTCGCAGCGAAGTTTCCTTGGCCATTCTGAATCGATCAGCAAAGTTAAGCAATGTCCGCCGCGGTCATGGGTTGGATGGGTGACCGCTGGTGACATTACTACTGAGCATTTCCGTGCTTCGGAGGGCACGTAAAGCCGTCGGTCCCGGTTGTTGTCTTAAGATTGCAGTCGTTACAGCATGGTGGTAGGGCACTTTGCGAATGCCCGCCTGGGTAGCTATGGTAGCTAGTCAGGCTGAAGCTAGCATGCTTGGCGACAGATTTTCAACTTGAGGGTGGTACCCTCAAGTTGAAAATCTGTCGCCAAGCACCTAACGGTGTGTTCCGGCAGCCGTCCTTGAGAGCCAGTAATTCTAGGTTAGCCTGTACAACATCTTCGACCACATCATCACTTACCATCAGGTGAGATAGAGGTCAAACGCTAACCTATCAGGCATAAAAAAAAAAGTTCAATAAGACCTATATTTATTATAATTGATGGGTGGAAAAAGCGTAGCCCCGCAAGGGAGCATTTTAAGAATGAAAAAATTATGACAGTTGTTTCACTTAACATCTATAATTGTTAATTAGAAATTCATGATGATAGGGATATTCCAGGAAAGCAAGAAAAAGTTTTACCTTACAATCTGCGTAATAATAAAAAGCGAATTAAACAAAGGTATGAAATTCGGGTTGTATCAAAAATCAGATAAGCGAAAGTACAGAAACAAGGTCGTTATTCGAAGATACTAGTGTATAATAAATTACCAAAAAGCTAAAGTATAGTTTGTTTAAACTGAAACTTAAGAACTTTTTTGAAAACAATCCCTTTTACACATTAAAAGAATACATGTCAATGCAACTTTTACAATCTTTGTTCTAAGGACAAGTGCAAATAACTGCAAATTGTATTTAACTGTATTACGTGAAAAAATATTACGATTATTAAATTATAATCGACTATTTACATAGACATAATTAGACTATTTACATAGACATAATTAGAGTATAAATATGTATTAAATGAACCTTGGCCTTCCCTGTAAAAAAAAATACAAAAGGTCTTATAAAACTTCTTTATATCGTTGCTTAATGTAGTTAATCGGTTATGAACGACTACGCTATGAGCGCTTCAAAATGTATACCTAAGTCTTAAATTATAATAAACGTGACATCGTAATGAATTTCCCAACAATTGCATAAGCCACTTTGATTCCTACAGTACGTAAGTATTTGTAAACATCCACCAATATCTATTCAGGTGGCAGAAATAAGAACTAAACATCTCTTTACTTTGCGGCAGTTGACAATTGTATTTTCTTTGCCAGCAGCGCCCTCATTTAACGCCACAGGTAAGTTGGTAAATCTATCTCTCTACAATATGCTTATATTATGCAATACTACTTACTGACTATTATCTTAGCTGTGGCAATTGCAACATTGCATTTATACGATCTAGACTTCGCGGTCTGTCACGTCGACCTTTTGATCTTTTGATGTATTAAATTAAACTATGTAGGCCTTCAGTTTTCTTTAACCTTATTGCTGACAGTATACGGGCTATAATCGATTGGCAAGTTCAGCCAACGACCTTTGCTTAAGGATTCAGGACTTATTTGGTTAGATCGCTTGTCTTTAATAATGTGAAGGTAAATTGCTTTATTTTATGTCCCGTTAGGATTTTATTATTAAAGTTGTTTTATACCAAGATTCATTAATAAAAGTTGATTGCGTGGATCATTTATCAAATTTAATTAATATTTCGCTACATTAATATTGTACTGTTCCCGGTTTAAGAAAATAATGATTCCATACCCGCCTGTTCATGTCGTGGAAGCGACGAAACTAAGGCACTTCTCCTACCGTCGCCGCGCATACCATGAGCGATAAGCGATATAGAGCTAGAAACGATTTGGTGAGCAGCGAGAAGAGAGTGTGTACTGCGGATAGTTTTCTCGCTCCGGGAAGAGCGCTGCCAGTATAGCGTTGGCCGCTCTCCCTGTCCTCTGAAGCCGAAGTACCAGGCGGCGAAGGTATACTCATCTGACCGCGGAGGGATCTGGGGTATCCAGGCACGGGGTCATCTGTCGCTCATTTGCAGGCTTAGTCACAGAGGTTTTTTTTATGCGTGATATGCAAGCATTTGGCAGCTATCTCACCTGATGGAAAGAGATGATGCGGCCGAAGATGTAGCACGCTTGCCTAGAAGATACCTATTCACACTAGACTTGAACACTCCCAAATTATACTGACCGAGAAACAAAGACGCGGGCAATGAGTTCCACTCCTTTGCTGTACGGATACGGGATAAATGTGGAAGTGAAACGCTCGAGCATACTGGAGGAATGTTAACCATGAAAGGATGACGACCATCAGAGCTTCTTGTTGTCCGATGATAAAAGGGGCATGGAGGAATCAACCCCTGCAACTCCTGGGTGATTGCGGACACTCCATGTATCCTGGCGTGTCGCAGTAGAGGGTTTCCCCTTAGAAAGGGTTCCGAGACGAACAGCCGCGGCGGGATCGTGGTCAAGTGCAATATCTTTCCCACGTTGGGAAAGATATTGCATCGTATTGTATGGTTTTTAGTCGTTACGAGAACTTGCTGCAGTGGTTGCATTAAAAAAAAACTAAAATTTTGACATTGGCCATGACCTTGGTGGTGTTCAAATAGTTATCTAAGGCAGCAGTACTCGTAATAAAAAGCGTAAGGTTAAGTAGCATAATATTAAACACGTTGTGGAACAGTGGGAGCTCTTTCCATGTTTTTTTCTGCGCTTGCAGCCATGACACGAACGAGCTGAGCTGAGTGCATTTAATTCGTTCTATCGAGGTGAGTTGAGTGACTTGAAAATCACCATAATTTAAAATTTATATATATTTTTTTAATTACAGAAAGGTCTTTGCTGGAAAATTTTATATTTTGTCGGGAGCCATATTTAATGGGACAATCCAGACAAATCCATCTGGCAACGCTAGTTACCTTCTTCTTATAAGTTCCTTCAAGTAGGGGAATTGTTTCCTCAGGCGAAATCCTCTCATTTCAGAAGTAAGACATAAACATATCGTCACCCCGAGGGGTAGATATAAGTGCTAATATATATCCACATTGACGTTTTTAGGATAATTAAGACTACCAAAGGTAGATTTATAGTAAGTCCGTGTTGCGTTGGCTCCAAGGGAACTATTTAAGTCAAAAATCCTACCTATTCAAAAGAGGGTTGATCAATTACTCCTCGGAGGTATTCAAACGGCATCCCCTGTCGTAGAATAAGACATAGTTCCCTCTGTTCCCCAATAAAGGGGTAAGAAAATCAAGATTGATCACAAATTTAAACTCGTTACGTGAGTGAATATTTTATTGTTGCCTAAGGTAGTCGTGCTCAGGATATACAAGTATTTGTATCAGCTTTTAAGACATAACGTTTTCTTTTTAGGAAATACTTTTATTAGGAAATTTGTTTTATATACCTCGATTTTTTCAGGTCATGAAATCCTCATAATCGTATTTCATAGTTCATCCTTGTATTACGTTTGAAAGCGTTTGATTACAATAATTATTAACAAGTAATTGATTGTAGGGTTTCGTTCAAAAGCAAAAAATGGAACTTCTAATTTTTTAATACAATATTTGGTTCTGCATTCCGTCGTAACAGTAAACTCAAAGTGTCTTATATAAAACAATACTACAATATTCATTAACTAAAAGGCTGAAATTACAAATATTCTAAAGAATCATGTCAACATTTGACCTGTCAAACATTTTGACAGTTCGTGTCGTGTATATTGATAAAGGTTAAGTAAAAAGAATGTTTATTTTTTCGTTATTATTTATCACGAACTTAAATCAAAATCGGTAATCTGAATAAAAAGATATTGATATTTTAACTTATTACATAAATCCGTCAGTTACATCACTCAGAACGCAGCCATTACAATACAAGTTAATAACGTTTCGTTTTCTGCTACAATTAATTGGTTTTCCCATACCGAATTGATTCATTGTTTCGGAAATTACATTCACAATTATTTTACAGACTGAATTAAATATGTTTTGGTTTAACTCAAGTGTTAAATGGGAGTTTTCGCATACAATTATCTCATTAGAAGCTGTGTTCACGAAAAATGAAACGTTTTTTTTGTTGTATGTCAATGTCAGCCGCTGCAACTGTCAAACAAATGGCGTCCTGTTTGTTTTCGTTGCAATCAATAATCAAGCACATGACTGTATTTTTTCTCTCTCAAGGACGCTGCCGGAACACACTTTTAGGTGCTTCATAGATTTTCTACTTGAAGGTGTTAACTAGCCAGGGCACCATACGCAAAATGCCCTTCCACCATGCGGTGAAGCTCAAGCCGGCCCATTCATAAAATATAAGACAAAACTTCATACAATTTATTTATTGTTAGTGTAAACTTGTTATCTTCTGGTATTGTCAGTGAAGACATTATATTTACCTACCAACCCCGCGTAAGTGTGATAAGATATGCACTTAGTGACGTAAAACTTGGTTCATGCTCTGTTCTTTTGTAATCTGATATTCTCAAATATTACTTTTTTTTTTTTTTTTTTTTTTTTTATTGCCTTTAAGTAGGCAGACAGGCAGGCGGCCCACCGTTCCACCCAGGCTCTAGGACCGTTTATATCATTTTTTCAGTTACATAAACTCAAAACTTGTTTTCACTATAACATATTTTCTTTACTGACAAATTGAAAAATATCTACACAGGTGTTATAAGAATAACTGAAGTTTAATTTAGAACCATAACCATCATTATACAAAGCCAACATAAAAATCAGAATGACAGGTCGCGGCATGTATGGGATGTGGGCATGATTTTAAAATAAGTGATAAGCATGGTTTTAAAATAAACTAATAAAAATAAATATTAGGTACAAAAGATTTTTAAGAAAACAGTAAATGACTTACCACCGGGTTAATAAAAAATGTGTCTAATTATAATTTCTTCAAAAAACCACGCTAAACCGACGTGAAGAAAACGCAACGTAGGCTACGTCTATTAAAATAGTTTTCGAAACGTTTTGTTGTACAAGAAACATCCGTAGGAGGTCTTGATTATTCGAACGCTCAATCGAAGATTCTCTACGACCAAAATTCTGACGTTACGTCGGCATAGCACCCTCAAATAGATCTGTCGCCTAGCACCTGACGGTGTGTTCCGGCAGCTGTCCTTGAGAGCTAGTAATTCTAGGTTAGTCTGAACAATATCTTCTACCGCACCATCAAATGATTTAGAAGTCATAGGTTAGCCTTTCAGCTGTCTAAATACAATTTTATTTAGTGACTCAAATTTTATTCCTGTTTTCTGCAACACTTTTCACATTTATCTGAATCAAAATATTAAAATGCATGCGAAGGTAACTCCCCGGGGACGATGTCAGCGCTCGAGCGAAATAACTGTACGTAAAATGCTTACGGCGCTGCGAACGTTTTCAAAATTAACATTTTACAAACTGATTTATTCCCTGGAAAGCTGACAGGAGAGACATGGTTTTGTATCTCATTGTTTCTTTTTAGGATTCTGTACAAGGGGACCCTGTAACTAAGCCATACACATAACAGTGTGCTCCGGCAACTGCCAGTAAAATTACAGGCATATGGGACTCAACTACTATATGTGACTTATTCGTCAACTGGCGAACGTGAAACTCGCAAGTGCGTGCAAGTTAGTTAGTGAAAAATATTTTCCTATCTTGATGATCTTGATGAGTCGTTGACAGGGAATGACAATCAATCCCATAAGTAACAAGGGTCAGTAAAAAGAGTGAGCAATTTTTAGTAACCGAAAAAGAGCCGACCTCAATACGTCAAATAACTTGTCGAAGTCGGCACTATGCGCACAATATTGTGATAAAAGGTGCTTTTGAACTATCATGGTACAGATTTATGTGTCGTTTGAGTGGGATTCGAAACCCGGGTCGACGTACTCGATCCCCAACGTGAATGTTTTGCCGGTTAGTGTGTAACATTTTATAATGTGTGAAACTCGATATAATTTTATTTCAAAAATACATTTATTTGTTTAATTTAAGAATGTGAACCTTCTACTTGAGGAGCCAGGCGAACTACCCTAAGCCCTACCAACGTACCGTGAAATTCAAAACCGTAGTTAAATGAAGACTTCTGCGCGGAAGTCCGAATCTATTGCCATAACTGCCTCAAACTAGATTGGTCGATACGAGAGACGACTGTATGTAGGTGCTAATCAGAACTAACTGCAATAATGTACCCTAAGTGAGACACACAGGCTGAAACCGAGGCGAACATAGTTGTTAATTTGACTTCACTACCATACCGGTTAAAACTTCGTGGTTGTAGGAGGAAAATATCATTTTAGGGTTCCGTATTGAATAGGCAAAACAGAGCAGTATTAATATCACTTTTTTATCCGTCTATTTGTCTGATGTAATTAAAAACTGTTCGGTTCATTTTCAAGTTCTTATACGAGTACTAAGTTCTTACACAGCACAAAAGGAGTGTATTGTTTATAAGCTTCATGTTTGTATGTATGTGACTTACTTTATTTCACTTATTATTCGACGCGAACGATACATATCAATGATATTTCTAAATTTTCCCTGAAACCTTCTGTTATGATACCCTCAAGGCCGGCCACACACAGTGGGAGTCCTTTTTCGGAATTCTAATCCACACAAATCATCAACCTAACACGTACGTACTTGCGAACGGAAAACTATACTGTACCTGTATTAGGTTCATGATTTGTGAGGATTTGCTTCGTCCGAAATCTCGAATCAATTTTCCGAAATGGAATTCCGAAACGGGGCTCCGACTATATGTGGCTGGCCTTATATAATAAACCCACTGTGTAACGAAAGCCTTAGGCAGTAGGCTTAGTAACTACTTACAAAACTGTGACGAGGGTTGCAAGGTAATCCCAGTAGTAATGTGCTTGTAGCCGTTATTTTCCTTGTTGTAGATCTAAAAAAGGGGGCGTAGAATAAATCTCAGGTAATTTATAGTTTTTCCGCCCAGTTCGTTTGCAAGCGTGATTTAGGATTTTCCTCCGCCCAGCTTCGAGACTAGGGGTTTTTATTTACGATTCTATTCTGTAACTATTGTCTGAAACAGGCTACCACATCACCACTACAGTATTATTACTATAACCCTGTCAAAGAGGTTCTGCGTAGCAGTGAGTCTTCGAAAACAGTCACGTTTCAGAGACCATGTTCGTGGGTCTTTGGAGACTTTTTAGTTGTTCGAGGACCAACTGATCTGCTTGGCTGGTAACCGAGACGAAGCGCACTTACCAACAGGGGTGATAGTGTTTGAAGATATTGTTACTTTAGGGCAGGGGTCGGCAACCCACGGACCATCACGCGGCTTACGGAGATTTGAGTCCTGAAAATTTTAAGGAGTTTGCTCAGCAGATAATCACTGTTTGGTAGTACACATTTGTGTGAGCAGACTTTTTCAATTCTCAACTACCGCAAAAATAAGAATTGTTCGCGGTTAACAGATGCACATTTAGACGCGATACTGCGCTCGTCTACGACTAAAATTAAAGCAGATGTGAAAAAACTTGCAAGTCAAATGCAGCCTCAAAAATATCACTAGTCCTCACGTGTGTTACATTGTAATTAAATTATGATTGTATGAATACTTTAGAGTATTATCAGCAACAAAAATCTACAAAAGTTAGACAAAGTTTGACAAATTGGATAATTGCCACGCAGGTTAAAATCCTGCCGCGTGCTTGAGCTTCATCCTCATATCATTTGGGGCACCATCCTAAGTAGAAACTCTGTTGCCATGCACCTTACGCTGTGTTCCGGCAGCTGTCTTTGAGATTTTGTCATAGGCTACATTGTCAGCTGTAAAAACTAGCGAAGTGTGAGTCAGGCGTCGCTTCTTTAGGGTTTCCCAGTGCTATTTTAATCACAACTGCAAACTACATTATAAGTCGGAGTTTTGAGCATTTGTTGGTTCAAATGAGGATAATATTGTAAATATACCATATATTTCAAATTCATATCTAGTTTTGCCTTTGAGAAAGACGCTGTACTGTAACAAAAATAGTCTCAAATTGACCACATGCGACTTCGAATTGGCCCTTCATTTACGTTACTTGATAAAAAAATAAAGCAAGCATATATATTTGAATTATGAGCGGGATTTGAGCCCTGGTCCATCCGTCCCTATAGCTGAGCCATGCTCTGCCAATTCAGGTATCGTAGTGAGTGAGTCACAGTTCAAATTCAGCTTTATGTTCCTATTGTTATATTATTATTATGTAATATTCCTATCGCCTGCTAAGCAATTAAGCTTACAAGATTACAACGAAAGAATAATTTTAACTACGCTCATTCCTTTAAGACGGTTAATGCAAAAATTTCAATTTTAGAAGTACAATTAAAACTGTGTGTATATTTAAATGATGTCACATATGTATGCGCCGGGCAAAAAGTTTTTTTTTATTTTCTTTTGGCTTTTGTTTTTTTGGCGTTTAGAATTGAATCTTTGTACATAGTTGTGTTTAATTTAATTTAATATCTATGTTTAGTTTAAGTATTTTTTAATATTTATGTTAAATAGTCCTGATAAAAATTAAAGATATGTACCCGTGGGCCCCAAACTAGGCTGTGCCTGTATCTTGGGCGCCCAAAGTATTGTCTGAAACATTTGACATAGACCGTTTAAAGATGTACGTACCTACGGACTCAACATTGCTTAAATACCAACTAGTAGTAGCTAAATGCACATGCTTGTGTTTTAATAGGGCATTTAAACATGGGGTGACATAGTAATATGGATGATTAAATGAATTAGCTAGATAAAAGCAAGAATAACATCATACCAGCGACAATTCCAAAAATATTCAAAATAAAATTTATTTCAATGAGATCATTTGACAATTTTAATTAAACTAAAAGTTAACAAACAATTGAGATAAGCAGGCATGGTAAAGTTCGCACTATGTCATTCCATTTATACATTAATGTAACATAAATACTGTTGAGAGTAAAAAATTACGCGGAGATAATTATTAATCCGATCAGATTAGAGCATCAGATTTAGAAAAGAACTTAAACAATATATCCAGTCAATCAATATCTGAAACATTGTATAGGTCACATGGTCTCAGCTTGTTCAAGCTCAGGTCTATTATTATTTTCTTAAGATACAAAAGTTATTTAATTGAATTTCTTGTCTAATTATATTTTCGGGTTAAAAACATTCTACGCAAAATTACAAAATTTCAGGTTTCTAACTACACACGTGCGTGACAAACGGACAGACAGATAGCGGAGTTTCATTAAAAGGGCTATGTTTTGCTTTTGGGTACGAACCCTAAAAATAATATAGATACTTAGACGAAAATAAATATGGGTATTATACCTATTTTACATGTCTTGTTTCTAAATTGACGGAATACGTCGATCCAAAAATACTTCTCGATCAAAGAGACAACAGTTCCGGTCGACGCTGAAAGTAGAAACGAAACGCATCGAAAGTTGTTTACGACGGGGTTATGCAGGTCCTGACAACACGTCATGCGTCTAAGTTGGAATTTTGGCGAAATCGTATATTTTTCTTTCAGTTATTTTAGTTAATTCATTCATCATTATCAACAGGCGGAAGACGTCCACTGCTGAACAAATACCTCCCCCATAGAACACAACAATAAACGGCTATAAGCCACTTGTAACCATTGGCTACTGCGTCTCTTATGATGTCGTCAGTCCACCTAATACTTCTTAGCCGGAATATAAAGAGATCTCTAGAGCAGGGATCACCAATAAGTTTTGCTCGCGGTCCGTTTTAAGAAATGAAATGACCATCGCGGTCCGCACAATATTTTATAGAAAAAATATGTATTAAACAAATGTTATTACGGTAATAACAATGGTCTTTTTTACATATCAATGAGAAAAAATACATTTGAATTGCGTTTTTTTGTTGTGGTTGCAAATCAATAATATTAGTTCTGTTTCATCCCGATTTGGCAGCGTAAAACAATATAAATTGGTTCATTCTGGGAAAAAATTTTCATCTTCAATTTTTCTTTTTTCTGTTCCATAGTAATAAAAAGCAAACGTCATATTTCAAGCACGTGTGGGTCGTCGGGCCCTCCGAGTCTTACACTGACCCTGCGACGACGACGGCCCGCGCGCTTCGCCACCGCGAAGATCAACGCTTGCGCAATCCGCGAACTCTTTCTCGCTTGTTAGCCCGTTACTTCAACCGGCCGTTTTCGAATTGACGTCAACAAAGATAATGCGGTGGATACCTTATTATTTAATTATGTACTCTGTAGTTCAAGTTTGTGTGTTCTCGCGGCCCGCATAAACCGGGTCGGCGCGGCGCGCGGTCCGGATGCAGACCGCGGTCCGCCATTTGGTGCCCCCTGCACTAGTTTCCTTTTGGATGTCATAAAAGACGGCTTAAGCAACGAACGCGTCCAAAGAGCAGCATGGAACTATTTATGTCGAAATAAATGGGGTGGTGCTGCACATTGGCATACACCAAGTCCCCTTACCATCTTAACGATTTATTACCCGAAAGATAGCGGCTACTAATAAGTTCATTCCCATGGCGTGTTGGCTTCAAGCATAAAAGCGAAGTAAAAACTTTATACAATATAATTATATGACAACCACAGGGGAAAAATGAGGCATGCCTATTAAAATTTCAAACTTGACTTACTAATTGACATTTCTGCTTTTTTCCCCTGTGGTCTTTACGTGTTCATGTGTTGCTGTCTTTTGTGCGGTTAAAGAAACATTATTGTGTTGCCTTCTTTGTGTTCTAAAGAAATTATTTTGAACGGCAACCCCCACACTAAGTGGCATATACACGGAAGGGAGATGAGGCGCTTTGTTCTTTTTAACCGACTCCAAAATTAGGAAAAGGTTCTCCATTCGGCTGTATTTTTTTGTGTGTATTACCTCTATCTCTTTTCAGGGTGTAGCGATTTTGATGATTTTGGAAGAAGGTGCTTGTCAATTAGTCTCATTAAAATGTATGTGAGATCTGACGAGTAGAATATAAAATGCGTATCTCTAATAATGCGTATTGAATGTTTAAAGTCGGTAGATTTTTGCAGAAAAAATTATAGGGACATATGTTAAAAATAAAGTTGGTAGACCTCACAAACATTTTTGCACCAAGAAATATACGGCTTTTGTTACACTGAGCCTAAAGTTCAAGTCATAGAGAAAGAGAGGGCCCAGTAAAATATAGTGTTACAAAAAGTCATTTATGAGCAAGATGTCTAATTTTGTTTTCTGTTGACTTCGCTTGGGAAAGTCGTTTAAAACTAAACCAAATCCTTTATACTTTGCGGAAATGAATATTTATTGATAACATATATTTTAAGAAAACATTATAAAATATTTTAAACATTAATTAATTTAAACATTATAATATAAATAAATAAAGCTCGACTGTCGCTTATAGAGGTATAGATAAGAAGCAGTCTCACTTACGGAGGTCCATGAAATACGACTCTCTCTTACAAAGTTTTCTGTTTCTCGCCAATAGAGGTTTTGGGAGCTTAAAATGACAGGTCCCGGCATGTCATTTGCATGCTTATAAAACTAAATAAGCGCTGTTAACTTTTTATTTTATTCACATTTACCAACACTGATATTGTGTAATACTTAAATTATGTTAAGTGTCAATTTGTCTTTGATGGTTATAAAGTTTTTCTATATATTATGATTACAAGCACTACCGCGTACTAAGCATCCGGCGCGAAATCGGAAGGACGCGGGTTCAATTCCCGCCCGGGGCAAAACATTTTGTATTCCAATAATTTGTAAATTTATGGTTAAAAAGTTATTTAAACCGAAACCGAGAAAAACACTTAAAAGTATAAAAAATATATCTAGTGAAACCGAATTTAAAAGTATAAAAATATATCTAGTGACAATTCCGCTTAATTTTCCTTTTAAACAGATGTGACGTCACAAACACTACGTAGCCTGGTCGAACTTTCGACGCGTTTTGCTTCTACACGAAGCCTCCTCAGAAGTCTTGACTCTTCGAGCACACGATCGAAAACTGCATACATATATTTTATAAAGCATGTATAAAAAGATGTAATAAAGAGAGGCAAACAAATCCTATTAAACATCCTGCCGACATAGTTATAACAATTCTTAAGATATCTTTATTATTTTGCATCCGGTACTTTTTACTGATATGCAATAAAGTGTTATTGTATCGCATTATATAACACAGTTTTTATTAGAACATAAAATCATCTCAGTTAATACCTAGTACTAGAAATCTTTTATCCCAGTAGTGGTTCTTATATACTTTTTTTATGCTCGATGGGTTAGCCTTTGACCACTATCTCGCCTGATGGTAAGTGATGATGTGGTCGAAGGTGTTGTTCAGGCTAACTTAGAATTACTGGCTCTCAAGGACAGCTGCCGGAACACACCGTTAGGTGCTTGGCGACAGATTTTCTACTTGAGGGTGGTGGCTAGCCAGGCAGGCAATCGCATAATGACCTACCACCATGCTATAACGACTGCCATCCAAAGACAACAACCGGGACCGACATCTTAACGTGTCCTCCGAAGCACGGAAGCGGCCAGTAGTAATGTCACCAGCGCAGCGGTCACCCATCTAACTCATGACCGAGGCGGACATTGCTTAACTTTGCTGATCGGTTCAGAACGGCTAAGCAAACTTCGCTACGAGCGCTTCGTAATATGTCATTATGTGCTTGCGTTTTACATGTTCTATAATTAAATACCTATTTCTTGGCAGTTTAAGGAAAATATTATTTGTTAATGCCTGTTATTTTGAATATTTCACAACGGACTTAATGCATAAACTCAATAAAGCCTTATCCAGGGATAAACACAACCACCTACGTATCAATCATCCATGCTTACTTCTTATATTTATTTGATTAGATCAGACATTAAATTAAAATATTAAAAAGAAACGTGATAAGTGCAATAAATCCAAGCAAATGACACTAAGTGTAAACACAAACTGCTATATCTACCATCCCTGTTTCTAATAGTTATCTCATTACCAGAGATTTATACAAATGAATACTCGTGGTCTGTACATAATTTACGATATAGCCTCCGGGGTGTGCATTAACGAAATCAATCTGTTCTGTTGCAGGTGGGCCAGCTCATAACATAACGGTACATGTGCAGACCAGTCTAGCCACTTTTGGTCTGATAGGTAAGTGAGTGCGGAGATATTGTGTTTTGTTAGTGGTAGGATCGACCAAATCGTTTTTGAAATTAATGTATGTAAATAATTTACACACATTCAGTCAGATCTGTTCAGTTTTACATGATTATACATATAGTAGGGAATTTCCAAAGCATCTAAATCATATCAAGAAATCAATTATTTAACAAGCATATATGTTAAATAACACAAAAAGACTATAGACTTAACAAATAAAACATAAGTACCTATATAAATAGTGGTATGGCACCAACGGATGATAACCATCTACTGAGCCCAGGGTCGCCATAAACGCAGCTACCTTATTTTTTTATTGCTGATATGCTAGCCTTTGACCACTATCTCATTTTATGGTAAGTGATGATGTGGTCGAAGATGTTATTCAGGCTAGTCTAGAATTACTGGCTTTCGAGGACAGCTGCCGGAACTCACCGTTAGGTGCTTGGCGCCAGATTTTCTACTTGAGGGTGGTAGCTAGCCAGGCGGGCATTCGCAAAATGCCCTACCACCATGCTGTAACTACTTCCATCGTAAGACAACAAGCGGGACCGACGGCTTAACGTGCCCTCCGAAGCGCGGAAGCGCTCAGTATAGTAATGTCACTAGCGGTCGGTAACCCATCCAACTCCTGACCGCGGCGGACGTTGCTTAGCTTTGCTTATCGGTTCAGAATGGCTAAGCAAACTTCGCTACGAGCGCTTCGAAATCTCGCTTGCACTACAGCCAGTTGAACTTTTAGTGAAATACATAGCACTGAAATCTAATATGAGCTTGAGAGATCATAGTTTGGAGCCTGCCCATAATGTGACCTTCAAATCTTTTGTGGTGTAAACTGTCAACATTCATGGAAAGAGAGGTTTGGCCATAAGGGGTCAAGTTTTGGCGCTAGGTCGATTACCTGAGCACGTCAGCTAATCTGATAAAATAACTTGTTTTAGAATTTACTATAATGTTATATGTTTGCCTTTGATATTGATGTCATCGGCCTGTGATACATGTATTACTTGCCAGTACCTATGTGATTGGATCAACAATAATTTATTTAAGTATGCAAGGTCCAATATAAATAAAGTAGATATGTTAAAAGTACCTAGATAGTTAGTTATCTACGTAACTTCTAAAACATTATATCGAATATCATATTTAAAAACTTACGCTCATGTTTATATATTTTTTATGAAGAACACGGGTGTTTGAGCGTGAACTTACTATGAGTCGGTATCACTATCGACAATGTTTCGGCTTCTACCGGAAGCCTTCTTCAGGATTTTGAGTGTGATAGGTCCGCCGCGGTCGCGTCACGCTTCTCTGACATTGTCGATAGTGATATCGACTCATAGTAAGTTAACGCTCAACACCCGTGTCTTCATATAAAATTATATCGAATATAAATAAGTATATTTATATGCATTTAATAGCAATGTAATTTTTTGATCAATAAAAAAAAGTTATTACTATTATTATTACTTATTGTTGCCTGAAATAAATGAATTATTATTGTAAAAATCATAGTTGTTCTAATAAAAGTGTTAGAGTTGAGGAAAAAAAAGGACACTTAGCTGTTTCAATATATAACTATGTTCGGTCTTCGCCGAGATGGATTGTGTCAATTAATTAGATAATAAACATGCTTGATACATTTAATAAAAAAAACCTAGTGAAAACAAACAAAACAGCTATATAATTAGGTTACCATTCTTAGAAAAAACCCAATTAGTATTTTACGCATCCGTAAGTTTTCTTACTGTTTATATTAATGTGTGTTACTGTGGCACATAAAAGCGAACCTTACTCTCAGGGTTACCAACATCTGCCAATCCAAAATAATGTGGAATACCACATTATTTTAGCAATCGAAGCACAGATAAGGTAATAGTTTCTACGTAAGTTGAGGTTAGGATAAGGGAAAAGCGGGTGCCCTGGGGCCGTGAAAATTCAATGTTAGAGAAAGTAGTTGAACACAAGATGGTAATTTATAAGGCAGTTATACGATCTTGTGGTGCGATATTGAGGTTAATAATAAATTTAGATAAACATGTAGCTTTAATAAATTTACAAATTATTGGAATACAAAATGTTTTGCCCCGGGCGGGAATTGAACCCGCGTCCTTCCGATTTCGCGCCGGATGCTTTATCTATTAAGCTACCGGGGGTATAGATAAAGCATCCGGCGTGAAATCGGAAGGACGCGGGTTCAATTCCCGCCCGGGGCAAAACATTTTGTATTCCAATAATTTGTAAATTTATGAGTTTCGCTTAGTACGCGGTAGTGCTTGTAATCATAATATATAGAAATGTAGCTTTAATGCAGTTGTTATTAATGCTTGTATCTATATTGATAATTAATAATAATAGTTTATTCAAAGAATTTGCACATACAATATTTCTTCAGGCTAGATATGTAATAATGTAGATATGTTATATTGGTTGTCTTGAAAATGTTGTACATTTTAAGCTGGTAGATTTGATGCTGAAGTAGGCTTATCACCTGTATTTCAGCATATGTCCTCCCCTTATATTGGACTGCTTTATAGCCTCTATATACTGAGCTGGGGTTACTGTAACAGCCGGATCGTTCACTGCTAAACACAGCCTCCCCTATTAGGTATTTGCCATAATATTTAGTTATGAAACATTGTCATGTTAGCTCAATTGGTCAGAGCATACCCCGGCTACATGAGTATAATTTTTCCTGTCTTGAATTTACGCATGTCTGCCTTAGCTTACACAAAAATGCTTTCGTACAACCCGGTCACCATATCTGTGCACCTGACCTCGTGACGTCATATCGGCGGTCTGGGTACGGTGTGAAAAAAAGTGATAAAAATTATCGGGACGTGTATCGGCAACGAAGATGCTAACCGTACTGTCGCACCGGGGTGTGCGCGGAGAGGTGACAGGGGAAGCGGGAGAGGCGCCGCATTCCAGCGAGGTGCACAGATATTCTGACCGGGTTGTGTGTGGTTGTTGTATGTCCGGATGTTCTCCTCTACAGGTGGCATTTCTCAACCGACTGTCGTGAAATTTTGTGAGCAGGTTTGATAACTCCATAGATTTTCATATGTCAATTCTGTTTTTGTAAATTATTCAACATGATGGAGATGTATGGTTTTAAAATTAAAAAAAATCGTATATATGTCATATCGTAAATTTTTCAAAAATGTTATATAACGTTTTGTCACCTTTATCAAGAAGCAACTTTTTCTGTCAGAACAACTTATTCATCCTAAAAATTAAAGGGACCGGGAGGGAAAAGAATGTAAAAAAACGCTAATATCCTGCGACACGTCAAATCACAAGGGAATTTCATGAGGGTAACGAAAAAAACGCAAATTCCCTGTGTCGTATCAAATTAATTCAGTCATTGATCAGTTTTTGGAATAATTTGGAATTAACTTTGGTTTTAGGACCTATGTCACCTATTCCCCCATCAGCGTGCGCAATGAATCTTTATGTAATTTTAAGTTAGGCAAGGGCAATTTCGCGAGGCTTACAGCTCCGAAAGCTACTAAGTAGTATATTTAATAGTAGCTTAATATTTGTCATTATAACTATCGATTTAAGCCTTAAATCCTTATAGTCGTTCTCTGTTTAACTTACCACTTTGTCATCGACCGCATCGTTACTTCACATCAGGTGAGATTGCGGTCAAATTCGAGACTATTTAGAATAATAAACACCACTTGCCTGCTTTTCCCATTCTATAGGTAAAGGCTGTGTATCCTCCACTATCAACTACGCGTCGAACCGTACACTATCATCGCTTCTAGTTATAGCTAATGTACCACGGAATGTAGAAAAATACTCACAAATGTTCGATAAATTATCAGTAATGTTTCCTCTGGAAATCCCAATGTCTATATATCAGAAAGGGCATCGGACATAGATCTAGTAATATCGTGAGAATGTGTCCATTGACTCTCTGCAAATGGCAAGATATATTGGTTCCAATTTCTAATCTAACTGTCTAATGTAAGTTGGTAATTTGGGGTATCTAAATACTGTATGTTGCCTGCTGATGTTTCTAAATAAGATTCATCGTAAAATTAAAAAATACCTATATTAGAAGTATTTAAAAATACCTATATTGGAATCCCATTATACTTTTAAAATTTTCTTATTAGTTATGATAATCATATATGATGGTATAATGTACCGCTATTAAAGGGCTCTTATGGTTGTACAATGAAAGTTATAAACAAGGCGAACAGAAGACCATATTTTCCTAAATATGATTACAAGCACTATCGCGTGCTTAAGCGAAAATCATATCAAACAAATTATTGGAGTACAAAATTTGTTTGATAAGAAGACCATATTCTTTGAAAGCACCTCTATATCACCAGATAAAGTCTTCTTCAGGATACCTGAGTCAATGTTTATAAAGGTTATTTCGTTACAGCGAATACTGTTTCTAAAGATTACACACGAGTATCTAAGGATCTTTGTTTTTAAGGATTACTACCTTTAAATATTGAATAAATGATAAATAAATAATAAATAACATAGCGTCATATATAAAAATAAATATTGAAACATTTTTGCTGTTATTTCGAATACACTAATAATTAATTATTACACTATTTTAATAGATAAATTATCATGTTGAAGTAATTTTAACCCCCATCGCAGATTAGCGATCACGAGGGATGATACGTATATAATAACATTCCCAATATAGGAGTAGTTTTATTCGCATCCACAAAATTCTTTATACTGGTCTCAGTACTCATCATTCTCTTCATCCGCAATCCTTAGATTTATACGCATTATATTGTTAGTACCAAGAACCTACGATACAAGGATTACTTACAGTATTTTGTTGAACACATGCATATCCTTAAATACAGTATCATTACCATCAGATATCGCCTTTTCCTCGATATTTTCTATTTGAACGGACGCGGACGCTTCGTTCCATTTCGCGTTTGATTAGAGAATAGGAAGGATGGAAGACAGGATGAATAGTTCGTTTTGAGCATCAGAAACCCCAGGAGATGAAGATAATTGTAAAATATCTGAGTTACTTTATTTCCTTTATGGTTGTATATTTTTTATGCACGTTCATACAGTGAGCAATTTCAAAAAGCAAGCGCCATCATGCGCTTTGCAAAATGGTCCATACATACATTTTAAAGATTTTCTCTGTCGTAAAACGTGTAAGCTTCCAAACTTAGTATAATTTTATTCAAATATCTACCGTACAGTAACAAATAAGATTATATTGCTCGTAACGTAATCTGCTTAGCCGTTCTTAACCGATCAGCCAAGTTAAGCAACGTCCGCTGCGGTCATGATTTGAATGGGTGACCACTAATGGTATTACTACTGAGCGCTTCTTTACGCTGAGTTAGGTGCTTGGTGACAGATTTTATACTTGAGGGTGGTCGCTAGCCAGGCGGCATTTGCAAAATGCCCTTCCATCATGCGGTTAAGCTCAAGCCCGCGGAACCATGGATCTGCTGCGCGCCAGTCCTTAGCCAAAGCCACTGAGCTATCACTGCTTCAAAAAAGGCCTGCACTGATTTCGTAAATTATTTCCATGTTTTCAGTATTGGAAGTCTGTTCCTTTTTAGGATTCCGTACCCAAAGGGTAAAAACGGGACCCTATTACTGAGACTTCGCTGTCGGTCCGTCCGTCTGTCACCAGGAGGTATCTCAAGAACGGTGATAGCTAGACAGTTTAAATTTTCACAGATGATGTATTTCTGTTACCGCTATAACAACAAATACAAAGAGTTGGCTAAGTGCGAGTCGGACTCGCGTACGTTAAAACAAAAAAAGGTTAAAATATTAAGTCTAATGTTGTATAGCTAATAGTAAGGAACCCTTCATGCGTGAGTCCGACTCGCACTTCTTTTATCTATTACCCCTATAGCGTATACATTCATGCGTAAAATACATAACCTCAAATCTCTAACTCCCACACACCGCGTGTCTATTGCACTGTATAATAACATTTTACGAGCTAAATAAAGCTTGTATCGGATCTAGATAGGCTATGTTACGAAGCATTACGTATGGAGTCAAACGATTATCGTCTGATATTGAGGTTTCACTCCCACAGGTGGGATATCGTGAAGGGATCAAGGGCAAACCCGTGCGGGGATAAACATTATTGTACCTATGTCATTATTTGAAGAAAAATCTAAAAACAATGATGAATGGACGTCAAAGGCGCCGCATTGTAACCGAATGTAAACGATAAAAATAAAGTAATTAAATTAGATATTTTTTTAGGGTTCCGTACTCAAAGGGTAAAATCGGGACCCTATTACTGAGACTTCGCTGTCCATCCGTCCGTTCGCCCGTCCATCTGTCACCAGGCTGTATCTCAAGATCGGTGATAGCTAGACAGTTGAAATTTTCACAAATGATGTAGTTCTATTGCCGCTATAACAACAAATACTAAAAATAAAATAAAATAAATATTTAAGGGGGCTCCCATACACCAAACTTGTTTTTTTTTACCGTTTCTTGCTCGATACTAATAACGGTGACAGGTAGACGCTTTAACTATTCACAAAATATTTAGTTTTGTGAAATCTTTAAATAGAATTAATGAAATGAAATGAATAATTAAGGGGGCTCCCATACAATAAAAGAGGTTTTCGCCGTTTATTAGGTTACGACAAATGGAACCCTTCGTGCGCGAGTCCCACTGACACTTGGCCGGTTTTATATCAGTACTAATATTATAAATGCGAAAGTAACTCTGTCTGTATGTCGGTCTGTTACGCTTTCACGCCAATACTACTGGACCGATTTGAATGAAATTTGGTATGGAAATAGTTTGAGACCCGGGAAAAAACATAGGATAGTTTTTATCCAACTGCGCAAAAAGAGGTTAATGTTTTTGCGCGATAACCGACATACACGCGGGCGGAGCCGCGCCCGGAAAGCTAGTCTAATATAAAAAAAATCGTCCAAGTGCGAATCGGACTCGTGCATCGAGGGTTACGTAGAAAATTTTGATGTGTACCTAAAAATGTATGCTTTTCGCAATGTTTTATCCTTTGTGTGTGCCATTCGTGCCATTGTTCTTTGTACCAAATTTCACGATTCTGAGTTCACGGGAAGTACCCTGTAGGATTTGATTCCCTTGCGAGTGTCGAAATTGGCGGCCCGCAATTAACGGCTGTATATTTTGATTGTTTAAAAGTTTAATTTTTTTACAGCTGCAAGGGACAGTAGACTTGAATATTTGATATGAATTTCAGCTTGATAATTCGACGCTTTCCTGACAAAAAGGGTCTTGACATACGGACAACAAAGTGATCCTATAATATATAAGTGTTCCGTTTTTTTCTTTTGAGGTACAGAACTAAAAAATCCTTAAAATCGGTACCCCTCGTAAAGAGTTATGAGCTTACACACAAAAAAATATAATCGAATTGAGAACCCTTTTATGAAGTTGGTTAAAGTAGTGTTGATTTTGATCACTAACTACATTATAAGTTGGCGTTTACAGTTTTTAAGCAAGCACTATCTGTCGCCTTCTAAGGGAAATTCAAATTTACAAATTTTACTGGTTTTTTTTTTATGGGATAGGAGGGCAAACGAGCTGGCGGCTCACCTGATGGAAATATGGTTGGACGTCAAAGGCTAGCCTAGGGATATTGTACAAAAACTTCTAAAAAGTTCATACATACGTACATAAAATCACGCCCACACACTTTCCCGTAGGGGTAAGCAGAGACCACAGATTTCCACTTATTTTTACAACGATAAAATAAAAAAAATATTAAGTCAATAAATAAATTCGGACAGCACGTCCCTTAAGTAATATAATGGTTAAAGTAATACGATTAGACCACAAACGTTCGGCTCAATCAACCGGTTCTCGATAG
Source organism: Plagodis dolabraria (assembly GCA_963854805.1). NCBI lineage: Eukaryota > Metazoa > Arthropoda > Insecta > Lepidoptera > Geometridae > Plagodis > Plagodis dolabraria. Next base: position 35,091,133 of record OY978441.1, on the reverse strand, counting down.
CGGCCTCCGGTGCGTAAATCGGGGGACGTGGGTTCCATTCCCAAATGACGTGAGAAATTTTGTTCTCTAAAAACCAGTAGAGCTAAAAAGAAGTTCAGGTTTGAAGATAGATTCCTCCTCCGTAAAGAATATTGAAACTTGACAACTCTGACAACACCCAATTTATTAATTTCTTTACAAAAATAAAAAATTACTATATACTCAACGAGCTCTAAACGATGACAACCTACATGCTAGGATGCAAAAACGTTTTTCTGTTGAAGCCTCATTAAGAGTAATTTTATTGAATTTCTAGTCCAACAGACGTTCTACTCAAAATATTTAAATTTTAGGTTTGTAGCTTATTCTGTTTACTAGATAGAGACCCGTTACATACGGGCGGACAGACAGGCAGACGGACGGACAGACAGCGGAGTCTCATTAACAAAATATATATAAATAAATTCGATATCGCCTTCGACTTTTAAACAAAGAGGCTCCATAATATACCCATTAAGACTTAGTCGAGTTTACCCAACATTAATGCAGAGATCATTTACTAAGAGGTGTTAAGATTTCAGTCTGTCGAGAATACATTCCTGACAGACTTAAATTGTTTCCCATCGTGGTGTAAATGCTTTGTAAGCCCTCCTTTGTTCGTATCACGAAAGTACGTCATTATTCTCTACCTCGCTGACTATTAAACTGAATATTACAAGGGCTTCGAAAATGTACTGTTTCGCATTGACCTATATATACTCGTACTTGACGCGACATCTCAAACGAGGATAATACACAATATTCGAACGTAAAGCGCGTGTAATTTTTATGAGTGCCCAGCTAAGTGTGGGGGAGAGTATGCCGGCCAGCATATTTGCATCGGTCGACTATCCTTGTTTGAGATGTCGCGTCTAGTATATTTAGGTCAATGCTGTCGTGTTTATTTACTATCAAAACAGCGTCAAGATATTTTTTCGAATATACACATTAAACTTAAATACATTTTGTCACTCTAAAAACTGTAAAATATGCTATTTACGCGACAAAGAGAAACGTTACCCAAATGAGCAGCATACAAAAGTTAAGTCGCCGTAAATTCTGTGTTGCTGCACATTAGAATTTGTACCATCTCAACGAACTCATTAACCGAAGGGTAGTGGGTATACTACCAACAAGAGCATTCCAAAGGGCGATTGGAGTCAGGTAAGTGCTCGGCCATAAAACCTTCATCTTTAACGATCATTCACACTAATTGGGAGCTCATAATAAAATAACCATGGAATTTATTCCGTTGGTAATTATATGTATACCTTATATTATCTTCCGTTTGAGCATTTTTTTTTGGTATTTGTTGCGAATAGAAAAATAAGAAAATAAGTCTTATTTAGAATATTATGTCTGAGGGATACAAAAAATATTATCTTCTGTCAATATTGTATTCTCGTAGGCGCCACTGTTGCAGTTACCACAGGTAAGAATACATTTTATATCTATGGTAGTTACTATGTACCCGTAAACTCGGAATCCTGAACAGAGCGAAGTTTTATCAGACCTGATCAGCGTTGCCTTCTTTATAAAATCCAGGTGCGCCCTTTTGTATAGTGTAATGAATATTCGATTCATTGCTGTCACCTCAGGGATGGATCCTCGATGTTTATGAAGCAATGATAGCTCAGTGGCTTTGGCTGTGGACTGCCGCGTAGCAGGTCCATGGTTCGAATCCCGCCGCGGGCTTGAGCTTCACCGCATTGTGGAAGGGCATTTTTGCGAATGCCCGCGTGGCTAGCGACCACCCTCAAGTTGAAAATCTGTCGCCAAGCACCTAACGGTGTGTTCCGGCAGCTGTCCTTGAGAGCCAGTCATTCTAGGTTAAGCCTGTTAACACCTTCGACCACATCATCACTTACCATCAGGTGAGATTGTGGTCAAAGGCTTACGTCCTATCGCCAATAAAAAAAAAAAAAAAAACCTAATGGATGTTCTCGGATGTGCTGCAGCGTCGCGCTGTCCGTATTGGAGAAACAGAAGCCACTAAACACCTTTTACAAGCTTCTTTACGTGTTTCCTACCATTTATTCTATGGTTAAAGTTCTTAAGAGCTCTTTGAACAACTCATTCCGGCTTGGCATGACATACATGTACGCTGTTCAGAGTCTGCTTTCCACGAACTAAAATTTAGCAGTTCCTACCTCACTCGAGTAGTTGTGGAACGCTGTGCCCGCGAACGTTCTTCCGTGCAGGATGCAGCTATGACCCTGAGGTCTTACAAGCAGGACGTGATAAAGCATGTCTTTGGTCATCATAGGGATGGTGATTATCGTAGCTTATGACTGCATTAATTGTCATCACTTCTTGATTTCATCTTCGAGGCGAGGCTTGACATCAGGTGAGGCTACTTTGATATCAAAATTTATAAACAGTATATATGTAGTGAAGATATATAAAATTGGCAGTGTACTCTCGAGGGAATTTACTCACTTCCATCTCTCGCGCTGTGTCTCCTTTGCGCGTCTAATAAGAAACTAAAGTAATTTCTCTACTCTATTGTTCTCTCCAAACAGGAGTTCACAAGTGCTTGTTCTACAATAAAATGTTGAAATAAGAACACGAGTGCGAGATAGTAAACTTTCAAAGTAAAATCTGCAGTGCAATTTTCTCGGGAATGGCTTCTTTTGTGTTTGTAGCGCATAAGTATGGCTCCATAGCAAGGATTTTACACTTTTTTCTTATTATCGTTTGAAAAATATTCTACGTATTTAAAAATAATGTCTTTCAAAAGATTAAGAATTATCAGTACTATTCAGAAAGAGAGTGAATAGGATTCTATTCAGAAAGAGAGTGAATTGGAATTTGATTGTGATAAATTGATAATAATATATAAGATCAAGGTTGGATTTTTTTTGGCGGTATGCCTTTGTTAACAATATACCACGAACTACATACAACACTACATCGACTACAATAAAAGCATTAAGATAACCTATATATTAGTCCTTGCAGACTCACAGGCAGTCCAAATGCTCCAGCCTACTATCAGTTGGTAGCGTGCCCAGCGTGCTGGCAGCATTGCCCCTAGGTTTGAGTAAATGATATATTAACAAAATTGTATATAAAATATATATGACAGTAAGAAAGGAGATAAATATAGTAGATTATAAGTATAGTGTATTAACATTTTAATTACAAAACCCAAGACAATATCTCTTCCTGAAAATATTCTAAAATATACTAGTAGTAAAAAAGCGATTAAAAATAATTTTGGTCAATTACCAAAAGGCGCATCTTCTACACGATGCTTTCTTTGTAGTATATTTTGGTAAATTATTGTCGAGAAATATAAGGAAAACGATGTTGAGAGTTACACATTTTTTATTGTAGTAAGTTGTCAAAATATTAAGAACGAGAATACAAATTTGATTAGTGTCAAAACTAAATAAAATGGCCAGTACCTATATTTGGTAATGATACCTATTTTAACACCCACCCATAATCAAAATTCTCGGTAACAAACTTGCCCATAATATATAAATATAACATCATATACAGTAGAGAACCCAAATTATATAAAAGTAAAAATTATAAAGCTTATTAGAAATTAACTATGTTAACTAATCCTATACCGTGGATACATCTTTGATGTGCAGTTTTCCCCAGACATTTGGTGAGTACATCAGCAGACATATCACATGACTTTATAAATTTTAATTTTATAGTGTTATCTGACACCTTTTCTCGAATAAAGTGAAACTTCGTGTCGATATGTTTGGTCCTACCGTGATGCACAGGATTATAAGCTAAATTCTGTGCACTCTGACTGTCGCTATATAGTGTTATAGTAGGATATTGAGTGCTACGACTGCATACCTCAGATATAAAACTACGCAAGTATGTAGCTTCTTTAGCTGCTTCTGTTAGCGCCATATATTCAGCTTCTGTTGATGATAACGCCACTGTTGGTTGTTTTTTCGACATCCAGGACACTGGGCCATCTGCCAATTTAAAACAATAACCTGTGTAAGAGCGGCGACTAATAGTACAATTTGACCAGTCAGCGTCAGTGTACCCTTCAAGAGGTTTTCCAGTCTTTGTTATATACTATAGAATAATCTATAGTGCGCTTCAAATACTGAAGCACCCGTTTTGCTGCCAACCAATGACTTTTGTTACATTTATTATTAAATTGGCTCAAATAACTCGCAGAGAACGCTATATCTGGCCGTGTATTCACAGCGAAATACATTAAACAGCCAATTATCTGCTGATAATCATAAGTTGAGTCCTTACCTCCACAATCAGCAGTTAACTTGCTATTAGCTAATGGCGTATCGAATTCCTTTGCATTCTGCAATCCAAACTTCTTCAGTAATGAAGAAATGTATGACTTTTGATTGATTATTACTTTTTCGCAATCATGTTTAATATTTAATCCCAAATAATATTTAAGTTGCCCTAAGTCTTTGAATAAAAAATACTTTTGCAAGTCACTCTTGACGTCGATAAGTGACATTTCATTCTTGTAAAAGACAATGATGTCATCGACAAAAATGGCCAATATTATTATATCCGAATCAAGGAGTTTCTTATATACACATGGTTCAGTAGACAATCTACTAAATTAAATTGATTAATTAATTAAATTGATCAAAATGCTGGCACATATTTGGCTCAACGAATAAGCATTGCAATTCAACGGGGCAATGCTGCCAGCATGCTGGGCACGCTGCCAACTGGGAGTGGGCTGGAGCATTTGGACTGCCTATGAGTCTGCTATGACTTATAGGTGTCTAAATGCTTTTATTGTAGTAGCTGTAGTGTTGTATATAGTTCATAGTATTTTGTTTAATAAAGGCATACCCATGAAAAAAAAATCTACTAAAACCTATTTTGGTCAATATTTCATTAAGTTTAATATTCCACGCTCGAGGGGCTTGCTTTAATCCATACAAAGACCTTTGCAATAGACAAACCTTATCTTCATCGCCCTTCTGCACAAAACCTTGAGGCTGGTTCATGTAGACTTCCTCTTCCAGGTCTCCATTTAAAAAGGCGGTGTCTACATCCAAATGATGCATTTTAAGATCCATTTCAGCGACTAAGGCGAATAAAGTACGCAAGGACGAATGTCTGACTACCGGCGAAAAAGTTTCCTGGTAGTCTACTCCCGCGACTTGACTAAAGCCTTTTATCACCAGTCTTGCCTTATACCTGGTGATATTACCATATTCATCTGTCTTCAACTTGTAAACCCATTTGCAGGGAATTATTTTTCGATCAGGTCTGTCAACCAGCTTCCACGTATTCAGTTTCATTAGCGAGTCATACTAATTTTTCATGGCTGACCTCCATTTATCCGCATCATCATCTCGCATCGCTTCCGAATACGTTTTAGGTTCACTATCGTCAGCTAACGTGTGATAAGAGAAATAATCCGGAGATTTTCTATCTCTAGTTGGATATCTCCGTTCTTCTACCACAGAACGATCCTCTATTACCTCAGGCTCAGGGGGACATGACGTTTCAGGAAGTGGATCAGCAGAAGCATCATGAAATACATCCTGTAACATATCATTTTCCTCATCACCAGTACTAAGAGGAACACTTGACTCTTTAGATACCCGGGGTAATACGTTTCCTTCGCATATAAGAGGAGTAGTGGACTTTAAAAATCTATCTGCACGTCCTTGTACCGAGCTAGCATTATTAAACAATATAACAGGACAAGGTACTGGAACGTCTTTGGACGTACTTGGTTCTGTGATTCATTTTTCTTCAAGTTAGTAAAGCGATCCTCAAAGAACGTAACGTCACGTGATTTTGTAAATTTTCTTGGATATTGGGAGTCTCTAAAAATGTAACTATTCGGATCATCCGAGTATCCAACAAAAATACATTCTACAGCTTTCATATCAAACTTCTTTCGTTGACAATCAGGTACATGAATCAAAGCTCGACATCCGAAAACCCTAAGATTGCTTAGATTTGGTTTACGGTTATACAATTTTTCAAAAGGAGTTAGATTGTTAAGCGCACGATGAGGAGACCTATTCTTTAAATAAACAGATGTTTGTACTGCGTCTTCCCAATACGCTTTAGAGAGAGAACATTGTGCTAACATAGAACGGGCTTTCTCGACTACGGAACGTATAGTCCTTTCTGCGACGCCATTTTGTTGCGGACTGTACGCCACGGTCGTTTGGTGTACAATACCATTAGTACGAAAATGATCTGACAGTTCCTTGTTGACATATTCACCTCCGTTATCCGTTCTAACAGCTTTTATTTGAGCTCCAGTTTGCCGTTCCACTAATCTTTGAAAATGGCAAACTTTTCTTTGACCTCTGCCTTTGAAGAAATAAAATATATAAAAATGAAGCGTGTATAATCATCTACAAATAATAAAGCATACCTATTACCTTGTAAAGAGGTTTCTGACATCGGTCCACAGATGTCGCTGTGCACCAACTCAAGCAATGAAGTAGCTGGTTTATAAGCTACTTTCTTGAATGGTTTACGAGCTTGCTTGCCTTCAACACAGGCTACACAACTTTGTTTGTCAATTTCTGTATATTCTACACCTACTTGACTATTTCTTAAATGGTTCATACCGATGCGACACAGATGACCCAAACGCTTGTGCCATAATTGGTATCTAGATGCGGAGTCAGAGTGCACATCACAAGCCACATCTTGAGGAATATTGACAGTACAGTCTAATTTGTACAGACCTTTATAGGGCGAACCGTGAAGAATGGAGTCTCCTACAAAAGAGAAAGTGTCAGAATTATAGAAATTACAACCATTTTTATCAAAAAGTACACTGAAACCTTTCTCTACAGCCTTATAAACAGATATCAAATTACTTTTTAAAGAGGGTACATAAATGACATCATTTATTTTATTAACAGTGGATTCAGTGTCGATCAAGATATCGCCAATACCGCCACAGTCAATTTGGGTACCATCTGCAATAGTAATCTTCTTATCAGATTCCGGAGATCTCAAATTTTCAAACCATTCTAATTTTGAAGTCATATGCCGGGTGGCTCCTGAATCAATGGTCCAGTAATCTTCACTGGCACCTGTACTCGTACCAAGGGCTACCAATGAAGCCGCTTCTTGTGCCTTCTTAATCTTTTTCAATGGACACGCTGGGCGCTTATGACCAGGTTCATTGCAGTCATAACAAACAATAGGCTTCTTACCTTTCTTGAGTTTGAAATCTCGTGAACGTAGAGCAGAATCAGTTTTTGTCAAATCTTCACTTTTTGACACTTCGTTGAGAAGTTTAGCCTTGACAAGCTCTGTCGTAACATTTTGGTTGCTATTTTCAAGTGCCATAATCAAGGGATCAAACCTGGATGTAAGTCCACCGAGTAAAATAGCAGCAACAGACTTATCTTCAATGTTTTTTCCTATGTCAGATAAATCATGCACAGTTGACATCACTGCATTAATATATGACTCTATATTAGGAAAATCTGATAAGCTGAATCTGTAAAGTTTTCTTTCTAAATAAAGACGACGACCCCTACCTTTATCCTCATAAGCATTTTGTAATGCAGTCCAGGCTTCCGACGCTGTTTTTGCACTTCTTACTTGCGTTATTGCCGTGCCTTCTAGTGTGAGACATATCTTCGTCAATGCCTTTTTATCTATTTTTAACATTATATCTGCAGGAATTATATGGCCCGCGGGATACCCTTCTATAGCTTCCCACAATTCTCCATGCATCAGATAATTACGCATCTTAAATTTCCAAGAACTATACCCGTCTCTATTTTGTAGACTAAAATTGGGTAGTGAGGAAGAACTTGTGCCTCTTACCCCATTTGTATCTCCTTGTGCCATCGTATAATATATCCTGAGATTGTTTTAAAAGATTATATCAGAGTTTGGAACTACTATTTTTCACATTCCGATACCATCACTTTGTGTAAATCACAAAAAAACATGAATTCCATTATTCTAATGGTTTTTCTCCAACAATATTCTTCGTGCTGATAACGATTTGTAGTATATTTCGGTAAATTATTGTCGAGAAATATAAGGAAAACGATGTTGAGAGTTACACATTTTTTATTGAAGTAAGTTGTCAAAATATCAAGAACGAGAATACAAATTTGATTAGTGTCAAAACTAAATAAAATGGCCAGTACCTATATTTGGTAATGATACCTATATTAACATTCTTTACTAAGAATTCCTTTAAAAACATTTTCAATCGATATATAAACTAAATATATATTGTTCATATGATATATTCAAATTGAAATTTGACGATATTCTCTCTAAAAATCAAAAATACAAACAAATTAAAAAATATTAGCAAACGTAGCACTCGGCGAGCAATTTCTTAGCTGTGCCAAGATGTCGTACAAACTATGGTAAAAAAACTATTACATATGAAGGAGCAAAACTTTATAGTAACTGCTCTCAAATATAAAAAATGAACACTCATTTAATACATTCAAAGCCATGTTAAATGTAAATTACTTGTTGTAATGTGTTGGATGAGTAGCTACCTAAATTTTTACAATCGAACGACTTACTTATTTTATAATGTAACTATTAAATATTGTTCCCATGTAAGTGACTTTCATTTGGTATTTTTTGAGAAGTCTGAGTCTTTAACCCCAAAACCCAAAAATAATCATTAAGATGCTGTGTTGAATTAAAAAAAACAAACAATAATCGTCATCTCTACAACCAATCAAAGATCCATTTTACCAGTCGCATGCGAAAATACGAAAAACCTTTGTAGGGTGGTTCCCACGAAGACACATTGCTTCGTGATTGTTCTACATTGCTGGATACTTTACAAGAGACTTCACCAAGAAACGATAGCTTAGTTCCTGATATTGGCACAAAATAATTTAATTACCACGTGGTAACTGAATAATATGAACGTAAATTTATAATCCTTCGAATACGCAAAACAATGTCTTCTCCGGTAAAGATTATTCTCAATATCTCTCGGGCAATCTATTCATTAATAACTTATTAATTCTAAGGATGACCCTTGGCTGTCCTAAACTAAACTTAAATTTACGATCGACCTCCATAGCGGCAGCGTGCAGACCAAACAATGGGTCTAGCTAGGGGCTAACCACTATTTTACAGCATGAATACGCTTTATGACTTGACAGAATTAGAACTGGCCAGGTTTAAGTTCATCGTGTTAGCTTAAAAACTATATTGTGATCTTTTAAGTATGTAGCGGTTAAATAGATTATAAATATGGTACATAATATACCGAAATTAAAGATGCCGAAAAAGTTTCCCCGAAAGACTAACAAAAATAGTCTCAAATTGATAACTTTGACTGCACTTTTTTGTATTATATTTGAATTATTTATTTGATTATTTACTTACCTGTATTTGTTGACGAAAACAACTTTTTCACTCTACTCAATGAGCTATAATCTAGACGATGATACCCCTCCAATATCCTCACGATGAGGCAAGTAGAGGCATCGAGCCATGGCTCATGGAACTGCTGAACGTTGTAGTGTCTGTACTCTACACACGCAGGCTTCACAAGAATTAGGCTACTCTACACAGTGTTTGTAATGCACTGTAGTCGTCGTTAAGGTCTTTTAATAACATTTTACAAAAATAATACTCTACTACAACTAGTATTATAATGTAACTCTGTACGCACCTTGTTTTAGGACATTACTCGACACCTTATTTTCTGTTACATATATTATCTTTTTTATTTTTATTTTATTTCTGATAGGTAAGCCTTTGACTACAATCTCACCTGATGGTAAGTGATGATGCGGTCGAAGGTTTAACAGGCTTAACCTAGAATTACTGGCTCTCAAGGACGACAGTATTCACGAATTGCACTGCGCCCGTCACCTTGAGGCATAGTTGTTAAGTCTCATATGCCTGCAATTTCACTGGCTCGAGACTGCTACCGGAACATACCGTAAGGTGCTTGCCGACAGATTTTCTACTTGAGGGTCGTTCGCTAGCTAGGCGGGCATTCGTAAAACGCCCTTCCACCAGTCGGTGAAGCTCAAGCCCGCGGCGGGATTCGAACCATGGACCTGCTGCGCGGCAATCCATAGCCAATGCCACTGAGCCGTCACTGCTTCAAATGCACTTCATATTAATTACTGACTATGTTCAACTTGTCAATTTGACTACTATAGGAACATTGCTTAAAATGGCCCTACCGTTTTGAGGCAGGGGGAGGCGGAGCGACTAGGCAAAGTCAATATAAATACTTTTAAATTTAAAGAATGTTATAAACATAATATTTTTCTTTATAATTCCTAACAGAAGTATTTAGATACAGGGGAGTACCTTAATATACCAGGAAATCCTACAGTATAATGGGGAAACGAGCCGCCAGATTGCATAAAGAAAAAAACATTTAACGCAAACATCCAAAGCGTGCTCGAAAAATTAGCATTCAAGTGGGCGATGACCGGACAAACAAGCCAAATTGGCCGAACAGTTTATTGACTACTTGCTTACATAAGCAGTGCTAACTCAAGTACCTATTGAATTAGAAAACTTGAATTAGTGACTTGACCAGTGTCCTTTGATTCATCGGAAACCGTAGGCACTTATTAACATAAATGATTGTTGGTACTAAGTTTTATTTATTTATTTATTTATTTAGTTATCCATACAGCGTTACAAGCAATATTACTAAATTTACTATTTACTACAATATAGCCAAAATAGGATACAAATATAATTATCTTAAACTACTTAAAAGTACCTAACAGATGAGTTTATTGTTAAAAAAAAATAGAAATATAACTATTGGTTGTGGGTTCAGTTCCAGTTATTTTTTAGTTCAGTTTTTTTGTTATTTTTTCAGTTTCAGTTTTTCAGTTTTGATTGTTATCGCCTAGTGTGTCACCTGCGGTCCAAAGAGGGCGCGCCCCTCCTCTTTAAATTATTAGATAGATAGAAAGATAGAAAACACTTTATTTGCACAAGAACTTAAAAAATAGCATTACAAAAAGGCTTATATATAAAATAATCAAGTGCAAAATGGCGGCCTTATCGCTTATAGCGATTTCTTCCAGACAACCAAGAATAGAGGATTTATAATATATTCGATGTGGGAGGCAGTATTACGAAAATTATAAAACTTACTGAAATTATCATAAAGGTACTGCATACAAATAATTTAACCTATATTAAAATTTTACCATGTATATACTTACGTGTAGTAATACACATATATGAATACCTAAATACATACTACATAATAAATAAACATACATATACCTAAATACTATAAATACCTACTAATACAAGTACAGGAAAGCGAATGATAAAAGCTAGCTATTACTAGATAAGTAATGTTCTTTAACTCTATTTTTGAAGATATATAGCGACTGCGACTTACGAATTAATACTGGCAGACTGTTCCAAAGTCGTGCAGCATGTACAGAAAAAGATTTATCATAAAACGATGTTCTGTGCGGGGGTAATTTAAGAAGTAAATTTTCTGATGACCTTAATGACAAAGAATGTGTTGATTCAAGAAACTCAAAGCGGTCTTTGAGATAGCGCGGGGAAAGCGGATTAAACAAAATATTGTAAAGTAGAGAGAGGATATGAGTATTCCGGCGAAGGCGTATGGGAAGCCACTTGAGCTTATGTCTAAATTTGGAAACATGGTCATATTTGCGCAAACCAAATATGAACCTAATAGAGAAGTTTGGAGACGCTCAAGTCTATTTAGCTGGTCCTCCGTTAGATCTAGGTAGCAAACATCAGCGTAGTCCAAAATGGGAAGTAATAAAGATTGGGCAAGCGCAACTTTGGTGGCAGTCGGAAGAAAGTTCCGAAGTCGTTTCAAGGAGCCCGCAGACGCAAACATCTTACGACTAGTTTCTTCTAGCTGAGGAGCCCAAGACAGTGACTTGTCTATAATGAGCCCAAGATTTTTTACTTGCTTTTTGTATGATATCGTAACACCATCAAAAATTATTGGAGGCATTATATTCCAGTCTAGCTTAACCAGCATACGGGAGCTACCTATTATAATAGCTTGGGTTTTTGTTGGATTGACACTTAATCCGAAAGCGTTGCTCCATTCAACAATGTGTTTTAAGTCACTGTTGATGGTTTCCACACAAACAGAAATATTTTCTTGATTAGCTTGTGAATAAATTTGCAGATCATCAGCATAGAGGTGGTAGGAAGAAACTAAATTTTGAGAAATTGAATTGATAAAAGCAGCAAAAAGAAGAGGAGAGAGAACGCCTCCTTGAGGGACGCCGGCTGTTGTGTTACACCATGAAGAAAATGAATCTTCAAGGCGAACCCTCTGTCGGCGTCCAAACAGATAACTGCGGAAAAAATCAATTTCGGAAGGAGATATGTTAATAGAGCGCAGAAGACTCAAGAGAATATCGAAATCAACGCTATTAAACGCGTTGCTGAAATCAAGAAGGGTAAGCACAGTTAATTTGCCCTTATCCATACCATCGCGGATGTCATCAGTGACCTTAAGTAATGCAGTAACTGTGCTATGGGCAGGACGGAAACCGGACTGAAATTGATTAAGAAGGCTGTTTCTGGTAAGGAAAGTATTGAGTTTGTTGTGAACAAGGCGTTCCAATACTTTGGATAAGAAAGGGAGAATAGATATTGGACGGTACTCAGAGTGACATTTGGGGTTCAATTTTTTTGGTAATGGAATGATAAGAGCATCCTTCCATAATGTAGGGAAAACTCCGCATGTGACGGAGTAGTTAAGGATGTGAGATAGAACAGGAAGGATAAGATCAAGGATTGGGACTATCATATTACGACTAATACCGTCGATACCAACAGCATTTGACGTAATAGAGAGTACGCTCTTTCTAACATCACAAGCCGAAAATTGAGTGAAACTGAACGGAGAAAAGGCGGGAGCTGTAGTGGTTGAAGGAAGTTTAAGAGTGTTGGCTTTTGCAGTTACATCCATAACGGAAGTTGTTGAAAAATATGTGTTAAGGGCGTTAATGTCCAAGTTATGAGGAATAGAATCTTGTCTTGGTTTACCCACTCCCAATGACCTTAGAAATTTCCAGACTTTAGCTGGATCTTCATTATCAACAGATTCATGTATATGTCGGCGTTGGGCATCCCTACACACCCTATTGCAATTATTTCGAGATGAATTGTATTTAGATTTATTCACTTCGCTGGGATAGAGTTTATATTTAGACTTAGCAACATCTTTTTTGTGCATCAATAATTTTATGTCAGCTGTTAACCAAGGTGCAGGAGAATGTTTTAACTTTACAGGTTTTAAAGGGGCATGTATGTCATAAATTTGCATAATAATGTTGTTAAAAATATTAATTTTATGGTCGACTGATACAGTGTCTAACAATGATGACCAATCAATATTTTCTACGTCACTGCGAAGTCTTCCAAGGTCCATACCACCAAAATTGCGTTGCAATATAGTTTTAGGCTTAACTTTAGGAGAACGAACTTTGTATGATAGATAGATTAAATCGTGATACGAAAAAGAATCAGCCGAACATTGACCATGCTTAGCAACATGCATTGGAGAAGATACAATAAGTAAGTCAATAAGTGAAGGTGAGCAGCTTGGGAAATAATGTGTTGCGCTAAGGGGAAGAATATGCAGGTTGCTAGAATGTATAATGGACTCCAGTCTAGATGAACGGTTATCTTTTTTGAGGAGACAAGTGTTGAAGTCACCCATTATTTTGGAATGACTGTAAGAAGGAAGTAGATCTTCTAAGATTTTTTCAAAGGAGGGAAAGAAGTTAATAAGAGATGAGGGGCTATAATAGACTCCGAGAAGAATTTTTGTGTGAGAAAGAAGAACTTCAATAAAGAGGTTTTCACCAGAATCGTCAGGCGGAGGTTGAGCAGACATATGAATTATTGAAAATGGAATATGAGCTCGGAGATAGATCGCTACACCACCAGCACGACTGCCAGTGCGGTCATTACGGATGAGGTGAAAACCGGGTAAGGGGTAGCAAACTGAAGGTAAGGATGGCTTTAGCCAGGTTTCAGAGACAAGTATAGCATGAATGTTCTTTTGGTGTTCAAAAGCAGCCAGCATGGCAGGAAAATGAGCTGGAATACTCTGCGCATTTATGTGAACAACATTGAGATTTCTAGGCACATCAGAGAAATGCAATGACAAGGAGTCGGAAAGAGTTGGAATACTTACATAGCTATCGTTACCATCGCTTGAACTGTGGGCAGAAGAAATCGACACGTAGTCGTCGTCGCTATTGTTATCTAGTAATTGTAACATTTTAGTAACTATTTAATAAATATATATATATATATATATAAACTTGCTAACCTAAAAATTTAAATAACTTCTAATAAACTTAAATAATTATTTGCATCTCTACCCGCCATATGTGTAACTAGATCTACAAAAAAAGATTATTAAAACAATCAAGACAAGAAACACAACACAAATAAAAGAGAGAAAAAAAAATAAACACAACAATTCAAAAATAAAAAAATGGTAATGTTAATCACGAGTAAATTATAAAGTAGGTAACATTATAATTATTTAGTACTAAAAGGCTAACGGCGTGACATGAAGCATGTATATCATAAGTACATGCCATCAGTAGAAGAAATAAGCTACAAAATATATATCACCGCAGATGAAGATACCAATACAAAATTAACAAATTAAATTCAATTTCAAATGTGACAGATTTTACAATACATAGTAAGTTACGTACAAGCTATGCCATAAATTAGTGATTACTAAATTACTATTATTATTATAAGCCCGATTTCCAAAACATACAGAAATTATTTTACCACATAAAAACATCGATATCAAGCTCATATCTTAAAAGTAGCTACTAAGGTAGTTCCAGGAGCATCGAGCAAATCTAGCTCGACCAATGTTTGGCTAATGCCTTGCAGGAACGTATCCCTGGACCCGAAGCAGCCGTCACACGAATTATGACATAGCGCTTGATTTGAAGTTGACACTTGACAGTCTCATCATTTCAAAAAAGTATAATATTATGTCATGGTCATGTTGATAAAGTTGAAAGTTAAAAGAAAATATTAAATAAGTTGTAATACCTGCATTGGAAAGGAAATAATGTGCATAAAATAAATGTGTGCAAGGCAGGTAGAAGAAAAATTTGTACATATAGACATATGTTACCCACAAGTGCGACTCGTGATGAATGCGAAAATCACAATGTATATATTAATACTTCCTTCCTGTAGCAGCGGCTCGTCTTTGCTTGGTCGGTACTGGTGCCGGCGGTGGTGTAGCGATCTTCTTAACGACCTCAGCTGACGCTTGTGAAATCGCGACATTTGTGGCCCCAGATATGATACACTCCAACTCTTTCATGCACCGTACTCGATGTTTTGTTCCCTCGGCGTCTTGGATGTAGATCGAACCGTCGTAGGTCCAGCATTTTGATACGCCAAAGCGTTCCCGAGCAGCCATAAAGGTCTCGTGTCGGGTTTTTGTCAAGAACTCTGACACAGTTACTCCCGAGCCTTTAAAGTTGGTTTTTGAAGACCAAACATGACTACGCAGTGCCATGTTGCAGAATTTTACAAGCATAGGTCTCGGCTTGCCAGGAACAGAAGCTCGCCCTATTCGGTGGCAACGAACTATGTTACTCTTCACAAAGTCAGGAACCTTGAGCTTGTCTACAACTAATTTTGCAACAACAGCAGCTCCATCTTCATTATTGTGTTCCTGAAGGCCATGAAAAAGGAGGATTTTCCGGCGCCCTCGCATCTCCTGATCATCTACACCCCTGTCCAGCACCTCAATCTGATCTTGAAGTGATCTAAGAGCAGTTACAACAAACATCTTGAAAGAATTGAACTCTGATGATAAGCTGGAGGTGGTAGCTGCTGCTGCAGTGGTGTTCTTATGGTACTCACTCTCGAAAGCATCTATTTTCTGGTACATTATGTGAGATAACTGTGCTATGGATTCTTTGATTGCTTCCATTTTGAGTGAGATAGTGAATTAGTGGAAGTTTAGTGATTCCTTGGAAACTGTTTCTGTCTTGAGGAGATAACACATAGTGGCAGGTAGTGGATGCTAAGCAATAATAATTTACATAAATTTATTCAAAAAAGTGCAGATTACTATTATTAATTCAAATATAAAAATAGAGCTAATTACAGTAAGTGTTACTTTTTTAACTACCCTCCCAAGAAAAAAAAATATTGATGGCTCTGTACGGATGGGCCTTGTTTCTAAACTATGTCATATTGTGGGTGTAAATGATAATGGTATATGCAGTTCATCAATAAAATGATCGACACTTGGATGCGCAGTACCTAATATGTGCAACTATTTTTTTATATACTGAACTGTTGTTAAGTGATGATGCGTTCGATGATGGAGCGCGCTTACCCCAGAAGATACCTGTTCACTCGCGTTTTGAAGACCCCCATATTGTACTTAACCGGAAACACAGACACAGGCAGGGTATTCCATTCCCTAGCGGTTCGTATAATAAACGAAGAAGCAAATCGCTTTGTTCGGGTAAATGGAATATCTACCATATAGCGGTGGCGCTTCTGAGTGTCTCTGGATGTCCGGTTATATAATGGGGATGGCGGAATCAAATCATGTAGTTCTGTGGCACACTCCCCGAAATGTATCCGATAAAAAAACCGATAAGCAAGCGACTTTGCGGCGATGCTCGAGACTTTAGAGTATCTTGCTTACAAGGTCGTCGTCGTTAATGAGTCTCTTGGCTTCACTGAAATAAACTGTTAAAGAAATTTAAGAAGAAGAAATTAAGAAAAATTCTGAAGCAAAGATATCTCAGTGGATTTGGTTATGGACTGCCGCACATCAAGTTCATGCTTCGAATCCCGCTCCGGGCTTGAGCTTCACTGCATGGTGGAAGGGCATTTTTGCGAATGCCCGCCTGGCTAGCGACCGCCCTCAAGTAGAAAATCTTTCGCCAAGCACCTAACGGTGTGTTCCGGCAGCTGTCCTTGAGAGCCAGTAATTCTAGGTTAAGCCTGTTAACACCTTCGACCACATAATTGATTAAAACTAACGTAAGTTTGACACATTTTTAAAGATTATTTTAGCCGATTTAACAAACCGTAAAATAACCTTCGACCACATCATCACTTACCACCAGGTGAGATAGTGGTCAAAGGCTTACCTATAAGCAATAAAAATAAAAACAAATAACTTACCAAGAACTTGACGTAAAGAGAACAAATAGTTTATTCTCTCTCTATCTATTCAGACAACGCTTCAGTTAGTTAAGTATGTTTAGGTATACGAGCACTTACATTTTGCTTTATTATTTACTGGATGTTTGCGATTTAACATGGTAGTAACCTATCCCTTAATTAGTTTAGTTTGTGCCTTAGTTTACGTAGTAACTGCGCTTTACGTGGTAATGTGGTAGGACTTAGCCGAGAATCAGGGCACTAGGCCGAGGTTTCACGGTCTTCGGTCCCAAACATATTACAACGCTCACAGAAATTCAAGTTGCATGTGAAAAACATTTTGATAAAGAAATCAAACTAGACATTTGCGATTACTTAAACGACAAAAATGCTTCGACTGTTCCGCATCCGCCAAGCTATCGCCTGTCACCTACGTAATGTAAACAAATATTGTAATAATTTCACTATATAGTATGTAACACATTGTTAACGCCTTAAAATAATGGCCCCGAGTTTCTTGACCGTTTTTCGCAGTGGCTCTATATTTTTTTTGCTGAATGTGGCAGTACAATGTAGCATATTTCAATATTAAAACTTGTAATTGACCTTCGTAGGTGCGTCACAGACCCCTAAGTGATCTTCACTTTGTTTAGTTGACATTATGAGTTCTGAGTGCAGATGGTATAATGTTGTGGCAACACTAGATAGCCAGGAACAAGCAACAACAACCAACTTAAAGGGCAAGCAAGAGGAGCATATAATGTAGATCGTAACTGCATTAGCCAAAAGCAAATCTAATTTAGTTTGAAAACAATGAAGATTGATTATACTGACTGAGATTAGAATAACAATAACATCTGTCAACAATAACAACGCGGAATTATGTTATTGTAAGCAGATAGTTCACAAGTACACAGCTCCTGCCAACATTGTATTGAAATTATTTGAAATGCAACGTTTGTATGGCATTTGTGTACGTAAGGTTGCCCAATACGTTTTTGCTAACTCAAAATACTGAAAACAGTGCATATATATCAACACTATAAAAATAATATATGTAACAATAATTATTCCTGATTTATATTTTTTTATTAAAGTGTAAATTGATTTAAAATTAATTTTAATGTTTACTCTAACTACACGTATGATTTTTTGTGTATGTAGTGAACTTTTTACTTACATAAATTATTTTTTAACCTATTTTAAAATTTACCTCTGTATCTATATGCTAGGATTGGCATATACGATATTTGTAATTTCTATGGGAGAAGTCTTTGGCTCTGAAACACATTTCACACTAGTTTGGAGCCAATGGATTCACAATTTACCTTTAACCAAAGATTACGAAAGATACGTTTATACGTTATAAAACAACGTTTGTAAACGACCCCCGTGCCGTCAATTGATGTATGTACTGTGTATAGATAGATTATGTTTCGAAGATGCGCCGGAGTGCGACATAAAATCGGACATTCTATGAGAGCAAAAGAGATAGCGCGCAACGATGTCGGAACAAAGATTATTATTTCTATAGATGTGACAGGATTAAGTGATTCGGAGGATTAATGCATACTTATAATATTGTGTAATTTGTTTTTAAAATTATTTATTTTTACCATCACAAGCTTAATAATTATCGAATTTTAATGATTTTTTAATCGGTTACTTAGTAAAAAGTTGATGTTTACAAGTTTTTTTGTGAAAAAATACAGCGCATTGAAATAGATTATTCATTTTGTGTGGATGCATTGATTTAATAATATGGATAAATGACCTTAGTGAATTAAACTTAGTAATAAAACACAGCTTTCAGTTATAATCTTTATTTATATGTATATATCATGTGTAAACTTATTACTTCAATTAATTTTGTTTCAAAGGAATATCCTCTTTCTTACTGAATATTAATTTAGTAAAGCAGGTACTCAATCACAGATGCAATGTCACGTCTACTCTATTCATCTAGGACACGAAACACATCACGACACGACATAATCGCACTCTCACTCCATGTCCTGCGCACTGCTGCATACGTTTCACTATCCGTTTCTATGATTTCAAGCACTTGTTTTCAAATAATAAAAAAAATATTTAAAGTACTAAAAGAAAATGACAATTTATACAGATTTATAGATTATATGTAATTCCTTTTATTTTGTTTACTGTCCTATAATTATTATCACAGCACTGTACGCGCAACACGGCATTTTCTTAAATTAATTGAGTTTCAAAGAGACCATTTAATCAATCAATTTTATGATACTACCAGAACGCATGGACAAATTAGAGTCATACGTCATATGTCATGTTGGCTTAGCGGTTAGAGCATATACCGGCTATAGCAGTGGAGGGCGCGATCGAACCCGCACATGATTATAATTTTCCCTCTTATTGTATTTCTTTAATTATACCCTTATAATTAAAGTATCAGAGGTTATCGAAATTAGAAGCCACCCACATTTTAATAGGGATCATGGGTGGCACATTCAATATTTGTGATAAGGCATCGGGCCTGTGGAACCGCGAAGAGGACAGTACTATTATAGTGTAGTGTGTCAACAGTCCGATACCTGTCAAAACGATAGTGACAATCACAGTGATAGTGACAGAAGTGACGGTTCGGACCGAGGGATTCTGAGTTTGACAGCTGCGGCGCAACTGTCTCAACGCCAGACGTGCTGAGGCCCGCGCTCGACGCTGTCACGAAGAACTTGAAATAAGTTCGAAACTGGTCGGAGCAATATCAGGTAAATATTACGCGAGTCCTAGCCGGTGACTAAATAATAATTATACTAACTTTCAATAAGGGTAGGCTGTGGCCATTATTTCCGAAGAATACAAGACACATTACCTACCCGGGAATTCACGACTCTCGATCCCCGCAAAATGTTGTGGGAACTAACAAATTCTGTGAATTGAGTCTTAACCACTATACTTTAACCGTAGCCCGTGTTTCTATAGCCTCATTAAGGCTTCAGTCTTATAGTAACTATGTGTAATCTGTGGAGTATGTAACGACAACTATTATTTGTTCTCTGGTTTAAGTGAGACAGGGGCTGTAAATTACGGCGAATAGAGGACCTTTAGGGTCTGATCTGGTGTTGTATGTTCTAATTTGGTGTTTTGCCAGGATAAAAGTACTTACGGTGTTGTTTTGGGATACTCTGTTTGCATGGGTCCATTAGCTAATAAGACCAAGTGGGGCAATAAAGTGATTAGTTTTTTACTCCTAACGGTAAAATACGTGTGTTTCGAGTTTGCCTTTGTCTCTTTCTCTCTGTGTGGTACATCCGTGTGTGTATTTTTTTTATGGGATTGTGAGGGAATATTCTCTAGGCCCACCTGTTGCTGAGCGGACTAACCTCTGCCAATAATTGATGCATTTCGACACAAGTGACGAATTGCTTTGAGCCCGTCACCATGAGACAAACAGTTGTTAAATCTCATGTGCCTGTAATTTTACTAGCTCTCAAGGACTACTGCCGGAACACACTGGTAGGTGATTGGCGATAGATTTTCTACTTGAGGGTGGTAGCTCGCCAGGCAAGCATTCGAAAAATGCCCTTCCACCATGCAGTGAAGCTGAAGCCAGCGGTGGGTATCGAACCATGGATCTGCGGCCATCGTTGCTTCAAAATATGCTGTGTGTGTGTTTTATACTGTCTGGTAGCAACGTAGCTCCTAAATTGATTTCGATGCTGATATTTTATGAAGAATGCTATTTTATAATTTGTTAATTTTATTTTTAACCGACTTCCAAAAAAGGAGGAGGTTCTCAATTCGTCTGTATTTTGTTTGTTACCTCAGATCTCTTGACTGGGTGAACCGATTCTGAAAATTATTTTTTTGTTTGAAAGCTGATGCTTGTCGTTTGGTCCCATTTTAAATGTCATCAAAATCGGTCAAGCCGTTTTTGAGTTACACTAAAAAGATTGAAAAAAAATTTTTAACAAAAAATGGAACCGACTTCAACACCCAAAAGTGTGAAATAACTTGTCGAAGTCGGTACCATGCGCACAATATTGTGATAATAGATACTTTTGAACCATCATGGTACCGACTTCAACAAGTTATTTCACACTTTTGGGTGTTAAAGATGGTTCCATTTTATGTTAAAAAAAATTATTTCGACACATAATATGTTCGACGAGCAGCTTGCAGATCTGTGTTTCTTTTTTACTTCTGGGTATTTTCGTCACAGAACCAGGTGACGATATTCGCTCGAATCCCACGCGATCGATTAAAGATTGAATTGTTAAATACATACATACAACATTGTTCATATATCCAGCGAATTTTGACGCAATAAATTCCGACCTTCAGCACATCGTGTAATATCTCTTTGGTTGTGTACCAAGAAAAAAAATAGGCACAAAAATGTTTACACGCCCGCGCCGCAGCAAAAAATGAATCGTTCAAAAACGCGAAACGAGGTCTATGGCAAGTCAGCTACCTGAACATTATGTGTAAATATTTTTCTGACTATAACTTTAAAACGCTTTGAACTAGAATTTTCTCTATCAGACGAGGGATTATTCAAATAAAGGGGTGCAAAAAAAATATACTGAAAAATATAGTAAGATTTTCTGTGAAAAAAGTCTATCAAATGGAGTACCAAATGGAAGATATTTGATATTTGTTGACTTTGTATTGTTGATTCACGTTTTTTATATGACCCAAAATGTATTAAATTCAGTACCACGCAGTATTAGTTCGAGACAAACTAGTTTATATAATTAGGGTTTCATGGAACACTTTTTACATGACTGTGGAAAAAAGGAGTGTTATGTTTTTCGGGTTTATCTATGTACTCGTCTTGATAGTGCAAGAGACACTAGCTACATAAAAAAAAACTGTTGAATTTTTGACGCCATATTGAGGGCTAATTTTTTTGTCTAAACCCATCGAGATGTGTATCAAAATAAAGCGCTTTAAAAAACGATTGCATAAATATATATATATAACTTGCAAAGAAAATGAATTTGCAGTCAGGATTTAAACTTTTGAATTTATTTATTCTTGTTAGTTCATGTAAGCCTACTTGAAAAAGAGTATCTATACCTAAAATGTGAAGCGAAGAATACAAATCTCTCAGAAAATAGAACAATACTCTGAAACAAAACAATACTAACCCAACATCTTAAGGAGCTTTTGTGATATGACTCTAGACATAGATTATTGATTCTACGAATGAATATTTTCTGAGTGTAGAATATATCTCTCGCCTTTGTATTATGATTCCAGGCACAATAGATCTACAAGAGGTACAATAGATCTGTTAGCAATATTTATCTGAAGTAGAGCGCCTGTTCGAAAGGCATTGAATAGAGCTTCATACCAAAGTGCTATAGCTTTCAATGAATGTTGGCAAATATCAGTCGTACAGATTTTAGTATCTCAAAAACCTTTGTTATTATTATAAAGTCTAGGACTAGTTTTATCAATGAATTAAAAACGAAGGGCTGAGATTTTTATCAATCGGCAATTTATGTAATAATAATAAATATTTTAAAAGTATCTTAAGAAAACATTAAATAATATTTTAATAAAACACTTAAAAAAGTATCTTCCGCCTACTTTAAACAGCTTTAAAAAAGTTTGCATTTAGTTTATAACAGTAATAATTGCTAAGTTTTTTTTTTATGATACTAGCTATTATGTTTATAAATTAATGAAGATGTAGCATGCTTGCCTATGCTAGGGCTTCTTAATATCAATAAAAGGCAGAGCAACTTTTGTCTAATCAACTTGTATTCATCAGCTATTCAAAACGAAGGAAAAAAGTAACAGTCCATAGATTATAAAAACACTAGACAAAAAACTCCTTTTTGTACGTTCGGAAACATTACCTCAACATCCGCCCTCAATTTTAAGAACATTAACCCCTTGACAATGAAATAAACAATGTTCTCAAAATTGAACTTAAATTTACATTCTATAAGAATACAATACTATATCATAACTACTACAATGTTCTTCTCAAGTATAGTGTACTACCTATACTATAATATTTATTATTTATACTATCTTAACCATTTTACAACTCTATATTCCTTCCTAATTTTCTAATAACATTTTTCTTCTTTTAACAAAATCATAAAGTTACATCATATATCTCTAACACACTTTGAAATAATTTATAATAAACATCAACACTTTCTTTCTATTTTATTACTCTCTTACAGTACCCGTTACAACTTATATTGAGAAATCAGTACTAATATTATAAATGCGAAAGTAACTCTGTCTGTTTGTTTGTCTGTCTGTCTGTCTGTCTGTTACGCTTTCACGCCAAAACTACTGGACCGATTTGAATGAAATTTGGTATGGAGATAGTTTGAGACCCGGGAAAAAACATAGGATAGTTTTTACCTGACTGCGCAAAAAGAAGTTAATGTTTTCGCGCGATAACCGACATACGCGCGGGCGGAGCCGCGTCCAGAAAGCTAGTAATGAAATAAGTAAATGAGGAACTAAAGACATAAGACCACAAACTCATTGCAGTTATTAATCACTTAGATCATTATATATAATTATCTACAGAATTACAATACATTAAGTTTTGCAGTAAAATAGACATGTTTATTCAATGGCAAAGCTTTGGTGAATATGTCTGAAACATTCTCATCTGTTTGTACATAGGACACAGAAACAATTTTCTTATTTATTATATCTTTTATATAGTGATATTTAATTGATATATGCTTGGATGCCTTAGTGTTTATTTGACTTTGAATAATCTTTATTGCACTTTGATTATCTATCATTAATTGAGCTGAAATGTTATCATAATCGGCTAAAAATTCAGAAAGGACACCTTTAATATGTACTAACTCACTTACAGTGTGTGCTCCTGCTATGTACTCTGCTTCTGCTGTACTTAATGCAATACAGGATTGCTTCCTAGAGAACCAGTGTATTAAGTTGTTACCATGATAGATAGCACAGCCACTCGTGCTTTTCCTGTCAGATTTATCTGCTGCCCAATCTGCATCTGAGTACGCTAGCAACATGTTATTACGTGCAGATTTTCTATATAAAAGTCCTAGTTCCGCAGTTGCCTTTAAATAACGTAAAATTCTCTTACCAGCAGTCCACAATTCCTGAGTTGGTTTATCCAAAAATCTACTCAAATAAGATACTGAATAGGTAATATCAGGCCTGGTATTCATTGATATATAAAGTAATGCACCTACTAACTCCTTATATTGTACATCAATAATTTTATCTTCTAAATTAGCACTGAAGCTTGTTTGCATAGGTGTACTAATTCCTTTACACTCTGTCATTTTAAATCTTTCCAATAACTTGTATATCATACTTGTTTGTTTTATTTCCATTCCATCCTTATTTCTTTTGGTTTCTAATCCTAGATAATTCTTGACTTCACCTAAATTCTTTACTTTAAATTCTTTTTCCATTAGTTTTATCAAATCATTATCATTTCCGAGCAGTAATATGTCATCGACATAGAGCAGTATTAGGGTGCTTTTCTTCTTATATAAGCATGAGTCATGTGCTGACTGTGTATATCCATGTTTTGTAATAAATTGGTGAAATCTTGAGTTCCAGCATTTAGGGGCTTCTTTCAATCCGTATAGAGATTTCTTTAATTTTAAAACTTTTCCTTCTTGTACACTTAACCCCTTTGGACATTTTATAAATACTTCATTATCAAGATCTCCGTTTAAAAATGCTGAGGGCACATCTAACTGTTTTAAACTCAAATCTTCCTGAATTGCTTGGCTCAACATTAGTCTAATTGTGGATATTTTAGCCACTGGAGCATAGTTATTCCCTTTATTTTGTAGTTGGAATCCCTTTGCAACAAGCCTTGCCTTTTTTGTTCCGTCTTGCTTTGTTCTAAACAGCCATCTCGTATCAATAGCCTTTTTTCCTTGTGGTAGAGCGGCTTCTTCCCATGTTTCTAACTTCTTCAGCGATTCAATCTCTTTCATAATAGCTTTTTCCCAATTTTCATCTTGTACAGCTTCTTCATAGTCTTTTGGTTCTCCTGATAATAGACAATATGCTATATTTATTTCATGTTCATAATCTTCTAATAGTTTCGGAGTTTTTATTTCTCTTCCTGATCGAGTGACATATTTTCTTATATCAGATTCCTGTCCATGTATACCTTGTTGATCAATTTCTACACTTTTCTGGCTATCTTCTGTTTCCTTCTGGATTCCTTCTTGGTTTCTTTTTGCAAAATTTCGCTTTGATAGGTACTCCTCTTCATTAAATATCGATTTCTCATCATTTTTATGATCTTCTTTGTCCTTCTTGGTTCCTTCTTTGAGTAATTTTACGTTAGATTGCTCATCTTTATGTTTGATTTCATTGTTTGTTACATCTTTTCCTTGCATTTCCTCTTCATCTTCTTTGTATTTTATCTGAGTTTCATCAAATCTTACATCCCTAGAAGTAACAATTTGGTTTTCTTCAGGATCCCATAGTCTGTATCCATTTCTCATATAACCAACAAATCTCATCACCTTAGCTCTTCTTTCAAATTTACCACCTTTTGGTACTTGTACTACCCATGCTTTTGATCCAAATACTTTTAATTTTGATAGATTACTTTCTCCAAACATAATTTCGGCTGGAATTTTAAAATTAATTGCTGATGATGGACATCTATTTATCTGATACATGGCACACTTTACCGCTTCTCCCCATAAATATTTAGGTAGTTGAGTCTCAATCATGAGTGTTCGTGCTTTGTTGTAAATAGTGCGGTTCATACGCTCTGCAGCTCCATTAGATTGAGGCGAATAAGGCTGAGTAAACTGAATTTCAATACCTCTTTTGTTACAATATTCTTGTAGAATTAGATTTTTAAATTCACCGCCATTGTCACATCTAATTTTTTTTGTCTGATTACCTACCTGTGTTTGAATGAATTTTATCTGATTTATGATATTTTCAGTAGCCTTACTTTTTCTTTTTAATAGAAAAACAACACAGAAGTGACTATAATCATCTAGAATAGTTTGAAAATATACCTCACCATCAAGAGTTGGTGTGGTGACAGGTCCAGACAGATCAGTGTGCAACATCTCACCTATGTACTTTGACCTTGGTTTATTAACAGGTTTAAATGGTAAACGAGTAGACTTACCTTCAAGACATGGACTGCATGGTTTACTTGAGTATGGCAGGTCCAATATAGCTAGGTGTTTTCTATTGGCATGGCCAAGTCTCTTATGCCACAAATCATCATCATTTTTACAAGACATGGAGTACTGCATGTTTAATTCAAAGTCAATGACATAAAGTTTTCCTAACATTTGACCCGTAATCTTTAAAATATCACTACTAATACTGACAGATTGATTATAAAAATTTACATTTAATTGTTTCTCAATTAACTTTTGTACTGAGAGTAAATTATGAGATAATCCCTGTGTAATTAGAGCATTTATCGTGATTTCTATATTTTTGTAAAATACAACTAGATTACCTCGTTGTTTTGCAAGTAGAAACTGACCATTAGCTACAAAAATCTTAATTGGTTCCGGTAAATCTTTAATATTTGTCATGTACTTACAATAATCCAACATTACCAGGTGTTCAGTTGCTCCAGAATCAATAACAAATTGAATATAGCAATTATTTAACATTACTTTTGCACTATTTATACTGACAGCTGTAAAAGATAGTCTGTGTTCACTCGCACAATCATCCTGAACTGTATGAGCCCGATCAATGTGTCCTTGACCTCGTTCACTGGTAGTACCTCGGTATCCTTGACCTCTACGGTTGTTATATCCTGTTCTCTGGAATGGTCTTCTATTATTATGCCCCGACCTGTACTCCTGTCCATAATTATGTCCTCGACCCAAATTGTGCTGCCGTTGTAATTGCTGTGGACACTCAACTGCTATATGTCCTGGTCTGTTGCAGGAGTAACAAGTGAGAAAAGATGCTCCTTCACTGACAGATGTGTTACTTAACTTTATTTCAGCATCCAACAGTCTCGCTTTAGTAAATTCCAGTGTAAGTGACTTTTCAGTTGACATTGTTTCTATGGACGTTATTACATTTTCATAATACGATGGCATCGCTGATAATAGTTGACACACGAGATCCTCCTCATTTAATTCACAACCAATCGCCTTCACATTGCTCACAGCAGTGTCAAACCGACAGAAAAAGTCTTGTAATTTTTCACTTTCTTCACATTTAATCGTAATTAATAATTTCTTTAGATGTAATCTGTTGCAAATCGACTTTCTTTCAAAAGTTTCTTCTAAAATTTTTATCATGGATTTAGCACATGTGCATTTTTTCACAATTTCCAGATATTTGTCGTTCAAGCATTTAACAATTAAGGAACGTGCTTTTGCGTCATCCTTTTTGAATATTTTAATACCTTCACTGCTTGTACTTAGATCATCACTCTTACTGATTTCTTCAATTGTATAAAGCACACCCTTTTCTTCTAGAATCAGCTTTAATCTAAATTTCCAATTACTAAAGTTAGAATTTTGATTCAGTTTTGGGAGTACTTCTTGTTCAGCCATTGTTTTGCTATTATATTTTTGCGTTGCGCAGTGGAAGCGTTTGTTAGGGCTTCTTAATATCAATAAAAGGCAGAGCAACTTTTGTCTAATCAACTTGTATTCATCAGCTATTCAAAACGAAGGAAAAAAGTAACAGTCCATAGATTATAAAAACACTAGACAAAAAACTCCTTTTTGTACGTTCGGAAACATTACCTCAACAGCCTAGAAGATACCTATTCAGTCTAGACTTGAAGGCTCCCAAATTATACTGTTCAGGAAACAAAGACATGGGCAATGAAACTTAACTTATGTTACAAATTTTAATTAGTACTCTGCCTTTTATTTTAGTTATAAAACTGTGCTACAAAAGGCAGCGTCTTCCCAAAGTTTGCATGTTGATTACAGTTTTTAGTTACACAGTTGAAAAAAAATTTAAGCAAAAAAATTGAACCGACTTCAACACCCAAAAGTGTGAAATAACTTGTTGAAGTCGGTACCATGATAGTTCGAAGTACCTATTATCACAAAACTTTGCGTATGGTACCGACTTCGACAAGTTATTTCACACTTTTGGGTGTTGAAGTCGGTTCCATTTTTTTGCTTAAACATTTTTTTTCACACTTTTTAGTGACCCTTGCCACTTACGGGATCGATTATCATTCATTTTTAACAACTACACTCGAGAGCAATGAATCCGGGTCACTTAAAGAATGTTAAAAATCTCGGAAACTAAAAATGATAGGTTAATGCAATAAATTGTATTTAATAGACAATGTAATACTCCTTAAATGAAAGTAAAAAAAATATGAGTCACCATACATTTTATTAACACAAAATTACATAAAGAAAAAAACTGCTGATCTCTCCTTAAAACAAAAATAGGAAACATGAAATTTTTGAACTTTATTACGATTTTTTTGAATTTTAATACTTCGTATTGCCTCCTCGTGCTTTATTCCTCCTCGTGATTACTGCGTTTACGCGGTTTGGCATGCTGTACACCAAGTTCCTTATACGATTTTGGGGAATATTCTCCCATTCCTCTGTGAGAGCAATTTTGAGCTCACGAAGCGTGATTGGGGGAGGGTTTCGTTGTTTTACGCATCTGCCTAGCTCGTCCCAAGCATGCTCGATCGGGTTGATATCCGGGCTGCGCGCTGGCCACTCCATACGGGTAATGTTCATCTCTTGAAGGTAGTCATTCACAATCCTACCTGTATGAGGTCGGGCATTGTCATGCATAAATATAGCATCCTCACCTAAATTGACCATAAATGGACCAACGTGATCATTGAGGATTTCTTCCACATATCTTACGCTAGTTAAAGAGCCGTTTTCTATGATCACCAGCTCTGTGCGACTTTCAGAAGAAATTCCGGCCCACACAAGTACAGACCCACCACCGTAGGCTACTTTTTCTTCGATGCATGCTTGCTTGAATCTTTCCCCTGGTCTTCGATACACTCTGTGTCTTCCATCGTGCTTGTAGAGCATAAATTTTGATTCGTCGGAGAACATAACTTTTGACCAATTTACGTGGCTCTGGGCATATCTTAGTCTCGAAATACGATGCCCACGCTCCAGTTTAGGGCCGTTTGCAGGTCTAAGGGGTTTTAAGATTCAGCAAGCCGACGTCTTACTGTCCATGCACTTGGGTTACTTCCTCCGAGGCGTCGAAACTGATTGGTGAGTTCAGTTCCTGTGAGAAAGCGATTTCGAAGCATGGTGTTCACCAAGTATCGGTCTTCTCGTGCTGTGGTACACCTGGTTCTGCCCGTTCCTGGTCTGCGTAGGTTAGAACCAGTTTCTTCGTAACGTCGGAGAACTCTTTGTACTGTTGACAGCGACACACCGACAGTCCTGGCTGTATCGCGCTGACTCCGGCCGGTTTCCAGCATTGTAAGTATTCTGGTGCATTCTTCAGGCGTAAGCGACATAATTTCAGCTTGAATAATGAATATAGAGCACTATCAACATGGTTTATGTACCCACATAAATGACAGATTACAAACAAAAGCAAAACCTAATGCTGTAATTTCGTAGTTCCATCTTCGAAAGTGGCCCTTTTTCAAATTTGATTTTTTTATGATATAACTTTACAATAACTAAGAAGTTTTAATACCTTCATTTAAGGAGTATTACATTGTCTATTAAATACAATTTATTGCATTAACCTAGCATTTTTAGTTTCCGAGATTTTTAGGATTCTTTAAGTGACCCGGATTCATTGCTCTCGAGTGTATATCATCCAGATAGGTAAATATTTTTCAGGTATTTTAGTGTAACTCAAAAACGGCTTGACCGATTTTGATGAAATTTAAAATGGGACCGAACGACAAGCATCGCCTTTCAAACAAAAAAATATTTTTTAAAATCGGTTCACACAGTCCAGAGTTCTGAGGTAACAAACATAAAAAAACAGACGAATTGAGAACCTCCTCCTTGTTTCGAAGTCGGTTAAAAAAAAGGGTGATAGTAACATATTTGATTTAAATTTCTGCTCTTTTGAAGTATGATACGGTAGCAGTAATTTCCTCCGACGAACCCGTTCACAAACAGTTCTGGTGCTACTAAAGCATACGTTCTCCTCTATAATCATGCTTCATTATTACTAAAAAGTGCTACACTCAAGTTCCAGCTAAGCAGTATTGCAATTAAACTTGGCTATTCCGCTAACTAAACACTGAAAACTAACTCTCGACTCATATTGCTTCAGCTGCGCAACTTCAGCTTACTTTGTAAACAGACTGAAACATAAACATTGGAAGATAAGATAATATCTAAGGAAAAACTAACAGAAGCGAGATTCAAAGTCTACTTGAAATGCTTTCTCAGCATTATATATACTATTGACAATTATAAATTATGTTTCTAAATTACTAACGGGTATATCCACGCACGAATTAACATCAAAATAACGTTCGTGCGTGGATAGACCCGTTAGTAATTTAGAAACATCAGTTTAGTTCACGAAAGTTTAAAGAAAATAATTATAAATTAAATGATGTCCAATAAATTGGAAACTGTTATCAGTTACAAAGATTGATATATATTCAAACATGTTCCTTATTAGAATTTACAATGACTTGTCCACTTTAATTTTTTTATTAATTTCTATGTAACCTACATATTAAATGATAGTTATATTGAGAAAATGCAGGCATCTATTTATTTTTGCCAATAGATTGGAATTTGTTTTCGGTTAGAAAAAATTATAGGTTCAAATTTGGTCCTTAGGAGAATTTACAATGACATGTCCAGTTTTATTTTTTATTCTCAAATTCTAAAGCTTATTTTATCCTTGTAGAAAGAGGGGCCTTAACGTCGATGTAGTGATGGGGTACTGCTGCGCATTAGGTCCACAAAAGACTCATACATGATCATTTGAGCGCTATGTAGTGACGGCTACTAGCGGGATAACTGCAACCGAGAATTCCGATGGAGCCAAGCAGGGTTGGAGCCAAATTTACTGACTGTCATAATTTATAAAATCGAACAAAAACTGTGATAAACATATGCAACATGTTTATTTAATTATTAGAATACTATACCGACCCCACATACGGAATAGGGAGTGGGATGTTCACATTAAAGAAACAAAGACAAACAGTTTCTAAAGAAGCAGCCCTAACTGCTTACCACAGGGACGTACCACCGGTCCTCAGCTATACCTATGGTATTTAGTTGTGGGGTTACTCAGTAGAGTCGGATAGGGCTTATAATGCAAAAAATATTTATAAGGGTTTTCTTTTTTTTTTTTTTTGTTATTCCGTACTGGGTAACACTTGACCACTATCTCACCTGATGTTAAGTGATGATGCGATCGACGATGGAGCGCGCTTACCCAGAAGATACCTATTCACTCGCGTTTTGAAGACCCCCATATTGTACTTAACCGGAAACACAGACTCAGGCAGGGTATTCCATTCCCTGGCGGTTCGTATAATGAACGAAGAAGCAAATCGCTTCGTTCGGGCAAATGGAATTTCCACCATATAGCGATGGCGCTTCGGAGTATCCCTGGATGTCCGGTTAAAGAATGGGGATGGCGGAATCAAATTGTGAAGATCCGTTGCACACTCACCGAAATGTATCCGATAAAAAACCGATAAACTAGCGACTTTGCGGCGATGCTCGAGACTCTGGAGTCTTTTGCTTACTAGTTGGTCGTCGTTAATGAGTCTCTTGGCTCTCCTCTCAATAGCTTCCAGTGTCTCCAGCTGGTATTTGGCAGAACCATCCCAAAGGTGAGAACAGTACTCCATACACGTCTGGACTTGGGCTTGATACAGATTAAGCAACTGTCCCGGTGTGAAGTAATGTCTCACCTTAGCCAACACACCAAGCTTTTTTGAGGCAAGCTGGGCTTTGGACTCAATATAGGAGCCGAAATTGAGAGTTGATGTTAAAGAGATGCCAAGAAGCTCTAGATGGTTACATATCGGAACGGACACATCCCTGAAAGTAGGAGCCAGCTGGAAAGGGCTCCGTTTGGCGGAGAAAAGACACGCCTGGGTTTTAGCTGCATTGAACTTAACCAGATTGGCATCGCCCCAATCGGAGACTGCCTTCAAAGAAAAGTTCAAGCGCTGAACCATCGCTTCCCTATGAGACTGGATTTGTAATGCACTGGTTCGTGCGTTAGATGTGTAACTCTCCACAACGGTGCTGTCGTCTGCGTACCCAAAGATACCGGGCTTAAGCAGATCATTAATATTAAGGTGTGTGTAAATCAATGTAATATTCTTCCACTCTTATGTATGAACGTTAGGAACATATATATTTACTTCAGTTATACACATCCTAAATATCTCAAAAAAATGAAGTGAAATCATACCCAGGCAAAAACTGCATGCAAGGTTCATAAATGTACTTTATCTGCCATAAAGATATTTATAAAAGAAATGTTTTTAATACATGCACAGTGGCATAATATAATAAATAACTAGAAGATAGTAAAATCTTTAATGGTAAAGTTTTTGTGGGCGACGGTGATCAACTGATCACTCACCTGATGGTAAGTGATCACCGTCGCCCACAAACATCCGCAACACCAGAGGTCTCGAGGATGCGTTGCCGTACTTTAAGGAGGGAATATGCTCTCTTCTTGAAGGTTCCTAAGTCGTAACTGTTCGGAAATACTTCACCTGGCAGCTGGTTCCATATAATGGCAGTGCGAGATAGAAAATGCCGTGAAAATGGCAAGGTTGTGGACTTCCAGACGTCGACATGAAATTGATGAAACATCATGCTTTGTCGGGAAGTCTGGTGGCGAAATTGAGCTGCAGGTAGTAAATTGAACAGCTCCTCAGAACACTCCCCGTGATTTAAAATACGGTACTACTAGAAATGTAAATTTTTATTTACATTTCTAGTAGTTTATTCTATTTGATAATGATAATGTATTCTATCAAATACACATTTGAATTTGAATGTAAGGTTGCAAGATGATCATTATCTACATATAGATAAAATAGCGTTGCCAGGTTTTAGAATCGCAAACACAAATAAAAAGTCCGTCTCAGGATATTGTGTCCGGTATTGTACTCCTAATAAAAATCCCAAAGATATTACAATTAACACATAAGGCAACAAATGCTTTAATAATTCCGCCTCCGCCAAGCTACGATACTAAAACAAATATTGTTATGTTTTTTTTTATTCGCACGCATCATAAAGAATGATAACAATTGAATTTTATTCATAAATGGACAATATCGATTCCACGTGATACGTAAGAGTAAATATACATACATATACTCGTATTACGAAGTACCTAGGTACGTATATTTTAAAGAACAGAGTTAAAAAAAAATGTCTCCGAGTTTCTTGCCCGTTCATCACGGAGTGGCTTTAAGTATAACATTTTTTTTTGTTGAACGTTGCATTAGAATGTACAATACTTCAATATTAAAATTTGTAATTGACTGTCATAAGAGAGTTGAAGAAACATAATTTTAGTCCTGGGCGGGAATCAAACGCGGCCGAGATTAAGAACTCTTCGTGAAATTGGGGGATAGGGGAGTCCCGCTCCAAACAAAAAAAATGTGTTCGTATATTTTGTAGTTTAGTTAATATAAAATATAAAACTTGATTTCGAAATTGACTTTTTGATTGAGGGTTCGGAGTACCTAATTTATTTTATTTATTTACAACTAAAACGAATCACAAGAAACCAATTAGATTATACAATAGTTGAGTAACTATCGCGAAAATAGATTTCACTACTATAATGTAGAATCATAAAATGTCAAAACAATGTCAAAATTAAAATAACTTTATATTATTATCATTATAAACAAAACTGAATAAAAATTGCTCATGTTAAACAAAATACGAATTATGTTAAAATAATAATAATTAGGTTGTTATTATTAGGTACCTATATACGTTGTAAGAAACTTAGCAGTGATGGCTCAATGGCATTGGCTATGGACTGCCGCGCAGCAGGTCCATGGTTCGAATCCCCCCGCTTGAGCTTCACCGCATGGTGGAAGTGCATTTTGCGAGTGCCCGCCTGGCTTGCGACCACCCTCAATTAGAAAATCTGTCGCCAAGAACCTAACGGTGTGTTCCGGCAGCTGTCCTTGACATCCAGTGAAATTACAGAGACTTAACGACTATGCCTCAAGGTGACGGGCGCAGTGCAATTCGTGACTTGTGCCAGTTGCATCTGTTATAGGCAGAGGATACCGCTTAACATCAGGTGAGCCCCGAGCTTGTTCCGTAACAATAACATTAAAAAAAAACTTAACTTGTCTAGGGACTCTAATTGTTAGACTAAATAGATAAATCAAAATAATTACGAATCTTCGGCGCGTACGTGAGACCAAACATAGTTATTGGTAAAAATAACTTGGATAATAAACCTCGAGGGCAAGAAACTTCGATCATTTGAGTATTTAACGTTACTGAAATGTCTAACTCCAATTTATTTATCGACATAACTTCACCTTTTGCCAACAGATTATCCAATAACATTGTCAGTCGAAGTTTACCAACTTTTTGGTTAAGTCTAAACGATAAATCTTTGTAAAGGCTCGAGCTCAGACGCTAAGTTTTGTAACACTTTCTGAACGTTTGGTCGACTTCTAAGTAGATAGAAAAGAGAGTTTCTTAG
Source organism: Plagodis dolabraria (assembly GCA_963854805.1). NCBI lineage: Eukaryota > Metazoa > Arthropoda > Insecta > Lepidoptera > Geometridae > Plagodis > Plagodis dolabraria. Next base: position 35,056,363 of record OY978441.1, on the reverse strand, counting down.
ACAATTCGGAGAGATGATCAAGTGATTTTTTTTTTTGTAAATTTTGAACTTTGTGTATATTTTCGTGTTACCACTATAACGGGCATATAAGCAGAAACAAATACATAGCATCGATTTTGCCTATTTTAGCTATTTTGCAAGGGTTTCGGACACTTTTAACCGACTTTAAAAAGGAGGAGGTTTTCAATTCATCTGTCTTTTTTATGTTTGTTGCCTCAGTACTTTTTACTGGGCGAAGCGATTTTGATAATACTTTTTTTATTTGAAAGCTGATGCTTGTCATGTTTAATTTTATTAAAATCGTTTTTGAGTTACACTCCAATAACTGAAAAATATTTTCCTATCTTGATGATATAGTCGTTGACAATTAATGACAATCGATCCCGTAAGTAGCAAGGGTCACTAAAAGAGTGAAAAACAATTTTTAAGCAAAAAATGGAACCGACTTCAACACTCAATTGACTGTTGAAGTCGGTACCATGCGCACAATATTGTGATAATAGGTACTTTGAACTTTCATGGTACTTCAACAAGTTACCTATTTTAAACTTTTGACTGTTGAAGTCGGTTCCATTTTTGGGATTATTTTTAAATATTTTTATATAATTTTTTTCAAGTCCATGTGAATTCAAGTCTTGTGTACTTTCTTCCCGGACTGTATGGTGTGATGATACTGCAATCTTATATATGTGCGAAGTGGGTACGAAAAACTCCGCAAAACTCACTAAATGATTATGGGTAAAAAGAAAAATATAATTTTTGTTCTATATATAATATTTACTAATTTCAACAATTTAATAATCGGGAATATTAGGGCAATTTCTACATCAAAAATTTAAAAAAATATTGGAATTAAAAAATAGGTATCTTTATTCTACTGCGTGGGAAACATGACTAAGCCTTGTTATCGAATACAACGAATGTGGCGTATTCTTGTAAAGCTTCCATGACATGATATCACAGTCTATTTATTCTCTATGGTTACAGTTCCAAAGTATATATCAAGGTATGTATATATTCTAGGTTAGCTTTAACAACATCTTCGACCACATCATCACTTACCATCAGGTGAGATTAATGGTCAAAGACTAACCTATCAAGCATGAAAAAAAAGTATACATGACAGTCCCATAGTCCCATATCCTTTTCGTGAATTAGCGTAGAAGTGGATTAAATAAAAATCACGCATAAATGAGCAACAATCTTAACATTTCTCTATCATACTCATTGTTGATGTACTTTAGGCGCACAACGGAATACTTTACTAAGCCATCGCTCTCAACCTCCACAGATCAGTAATTGAAGAAATTTAATGTCGAAAATTTCGAACTCTCATTAACCGATTCAGTGGATAAGAGCTGAAAAGTACCGAGTTTTTCAACAAATTTCACCTAGAAAGGTTGATATGTCATTCAGTCGGCCGGTCATAAAACTAAAGTCCATACAATATCTACATGTTTGGTAAGCGAAATACTGTACTTTACCAGCCACTTGTCCACTGCTGAACACAGCCTCCCTCAATATGGGGGTTTCCAATAATCCCCACGCTTGGCAGGTGGCTTGGGGATTGCAGTGTGATATTAGTTCCTTAGAAAGTACTGCTGCCCAACTTCGGGTGTGTTACCCATAGTCGCCTCTCACAACACCCACGGGTAGAGATCGGACCGTGGGGTGCGTGGGGAGAATGTCACCTGACATTAGTAGGGGAGAATTGGGGGTTCTGCATCTGCATCGCTCTCGCTTCGCTCGAGCTCGCGATGCATGACCCCCAATTCTCTCCGTTATATAGATCACAACTGGCATTCTTCTTGATATCAATGGGCTAAGTTCGGATCGAGCTGTTTGCACAATCGTCCATCCTTATTGTAACTTTACAAGATTTAAGGATTCTAAGAGTGCTTATGCATTAGGCACCCCTAGTTATTTTTAATCCGAACGGTTATTTTTTAAAATTAAATAGGATAGGATTTTATTAAAAAGATAGGTAATTTTAAAAACATTTATTTTCTACATTCCATTTCTGAAGACAAATTACATTTCTTAGAGCACAGTATGAAGTATGATATACACAACAATAAACATCGGAACATGAAATATACTTTCTATACAAACTTAGTAAACTAGGGCAACCATAATCCTCTAGATCGAAAATACACTTACTAATTCCGTCATACATTATATTATCTTGTTCTAATATTTTCCTTAGCCATCTAACTTTTTCTGAACCTTTGACATATATTTTACAGTTCCTTAAAATTTCTGCAATATAAATCTTATGATAATTATACGGTATAAGTCCTTCTTTCCAATAAATGTGTCTATTTCTTTCAATCCAGCATACTTGTCTTTTTTCTGTTTTTGTTAAGTCATAAAACGGGAAGGGTGGCTTAAATACAAGATTTATTATTTGTTTATCAAATTGTAGTGCTATTTCTTTTACAATGAATTCATTAGAATCAGTTTTGAAACCTTGTACGTCTACAATTGCATTCATGTTAGTTTACGTACAATATTACTTAGTGGTTTGTATTCAACAAGCCGGTCGTTCACAATAAGGCAATAGGCTGCTGTATTATTTGGAATTTCTTGGGCACTTTCAATTTCTAAACGTACATCCACTGGTCCTGATTTTAAATTTTCATTTTGTCGTGAACAGTCTATTATAAACAAAGGAGCTTTCTCTTTAAATTCGTTAATGTTTAACAACGGATCAGCTGGGAGGTTGTAATAAGACTGACGGAATTTGGCATATAATTCGTATAATATATTATACTTATTTTCATCGAACTTTATGTTTAGTGAATCATAAGGATAATATTGGGAATTTAAAAATAATGTAACGTTAGTCAAATTACAGTGATCAAATGTAGAACTATCTTTAGTTTTGTTATTTTTTCTATTAGTTTGTAAACCAAATATAACATATCGAGGCTTTTCTAATTGAGAAGCCGTTTTTACAGACCATGAATGCTTTGTGGTTCTTGGCAACAAAGGATATTCATATAAGTCCCAATTTCTAAAAGCCATTTGTATAGGTTTATCTTTTTCTAGAAATTTAAGTAATGAAAGCCTTTCTCGGTCAGAAACTTTCACATGTGGTACGCGCCATTGAACTCTCAGTATATCTATTTCAATACTGTCATCTTTATCAATAATAACACTGTTATAGTTAGTGCTGCTTCTATTAAGTACCAGTTCATGTTTGCAGTTTAAAATTATTCTATTATAATCTTCAGCAAACCCTAACATTTTATTAAGTGGTATAACAACACTAAAGAAATCATCTTTGGAATTTTGACCATTTATATTCCAACCCCATACAGCAGCAACTTTGCTCTCACCGTAATTCATAGAAATATATGATTTTATAGTAGAAGAAATTCCAGAGTTCCTGATACGATCTATTTCTACGCCATTTATTTCATATCGAATGTCTTGAAACAGATATGATATTGGATTATTAGTAAAATTGACAGGTTTTTTAGTAGGATGGCCTGCAGCATCTTTTCCAGTTACCGTAGCACGTCCTTCGATGTAAATAGAGCTGGCAGATGGTAGTACATATATGTCTTGTTGTTGGATAGATATGCGTATTTCATCATTGGCTTTAAAACTGTTATTGTATGGATTATATGTATGTATTTCGTAACTCTCAATAGAGTTGTCGAAATGTGGTGAATTATCAATATCGAGAATATTCATATTTTGAAACCCAGAGCTCGTAAAAAATCTTTATTCTTTTTTGTTATTTTTTTTACTTTGGGATTTCTGATACGTCTATGCCTTTTGAAAGCATAGCTGATAATACCGTTTTTTAATTTTGGTTTTGGTGATATAATATTATATTTTTTTGTGTTTTGACCAAATACAATCATTTCTGCTTGCGTAGATGAAGGCTCATCTGAATTTCTTCTGCACCGAAATCAATGAGATTGCCTTCTTGATCAACAACTTTTACTGTAATTGATGATATGTTGTTGTCTTTTACGGGAAAATATATAATATTTTTAGGTTTTTCAATAAACCGAAAGCTTGGAGGAACGTTTGGTACAAATTCATAAATAATGTGGGAAGATAAACCATTAATGTACGAGCCGTGTATTAAATCACATTCGATCCTTATGACTGTTGTTGGAAGAATGTTCACTGGATTCTCTGATACATGCCATTTATTAGCTTCTAGTATTTCTTTTCGAAAACCTAACATGTTTCCCATACTATTTATTACTTGGAAATTAACAGGTTTTGTGCAAAAAAGAGAACATTTTGCAGTATTTGAATTGGATTCAATATTGAGTTCACAGTCATCCAATTTGCTATTTAAATAGTCGGCAATGTCTTGTAAATCATAATTTCCATTTGGAATTTTTAATCTTTTATTTTTTTCACCGTAACTAAATATATTGTTAACATCTGATATATTTGGTATAACATTGAAAACAGAGAAATATAATAATCCGCACTCATAGCTATGATTTAAAGATAGAGGTGGATGAAAAGTGGTTTCTAATATAGATTTCTTTCCAGAAAAACTTAATGAGATAGACATAGTCGTAGACTGTTCTACAATTTATACTAAACTGGAGAAAACATAAAACACATCCACTATTTATTTGTTTGTATTACACCAAAACTGTTCTAAAAATTTAAGGCATAAATGACCGCAGTTATACGTATTATTTTTTTGATGATTATTATAGTTATATAGAATGTTTCCCTTCATCATATATTTTATAAATTCCTTAGGCGGCCTCAAGTTCCCATAGCTATCAAAATATTCAATGTAATCGTCAATTTTCACATAGGCTACCCAATGAGTTCCAGGATTTATTGAGCTATCTAAATTGACGACACCACACTCAATAGGATATGGTCTTTTAGGTAAATTATCTCTCATAAAAACACCTCTAAAGTAAGGAATATTATTACAATATTTCAATAAATCTATATTTGTAAGAGCCCGACTAGGCAACCGTTGATTTAGTTTTTTTTTTTTTTAGATAAGTATAATCCAAAACCTTTTTTATATGGTTTAATGCATAGCCCTTTGCCTATAGTTAAACCTTCCAATTTATCATGATGTCTCTTTAACTCCGAAAGACGTTTTTTTGCAGCTTTGTATTCGTTGTACGTTTTAAGGATTCCGGATACTCCACCAGCCAGACTTCCAGCAGCTGATAATCCCGCAAAAATAGGTATTAAAGGAAGAACACCTCCTGATTTTGGTAAAGGAATAATTCGTGGTAGTTTAATAGGTAAATCTTTCGTTAAATCTTTTGCTGCAGCAAATGCCAGTTCTATTGCCATTTTTTTACATTTTGGTTTCATTTTACGAATCTGCTTTTTAGTGTGAGATACAATGCTTTTAAAATTCTTTTTCATTCCAGAACCAGAAGCAACTTTGGCCAACATTGCTTTATTAACCAATGAAGCTGCTATTTTTTCTCCGGGACTAGCATTAGCAGAAGTAGTCCGTGTCTTCGCCATTTTTAGTAAAATTATATCTGCCTTACGCCGTTTATGTAAATTAGATGAATTATTGTAGGCTATATCGTGTTGTTTGCAATATTCGTCCAGCTGATTGATGCCTTTATCCCCACGAGCCAGTCTTTCTTTTAAGCGAGTTCCTGGTCCACAGAAATTATATCCTGGTAGATGAAGTTCAAATGGCAATTTGTTGATTAATCTATTCAGAAGACTATCTTCCGTCATAACCAGATGGAGACTGAATTACAATTATGTATAATCAATCTTTATAAAACATTCGTTTTGTTAATCCAACTGTTTTCACTGGAAGGGAACCCGAGCCATTTAACGTAACACCTTTTAGCTTTTTTTTTCAAAACTTTTTCGACAAGATAAACATCAGGGTGCTGAGTTTTTTGTAGTTCTTGTATATAAAATGCACCTAGTATTGGACGATGCCTCATGTCCGCTAATAAATAAGTTATTGGGTCAGTGTTTTGCACTTTGATGATTTTGAAAATTTCTGTTGACCAATTCGGCGTATACCCTTTTTCAAATGTGCCTTTATATTTACTTATGCGCACATAATCATTGGCATTCAATTTCTTTCTATATTTTTCTTTAGGGATAGAGGTAAGATTCTTTTTGAACCTCTCCAGTAATATATCTTTATTTTTTTGTTTTACTTGTGCTGGAGACATACCAATTGTTCTATGAATGGTATTGTTGTATATGTCAATCACTTTATTAAGAACTTCGTCATACCATATATAGTTTCCTCTGAAACTGAATTCTTTGTAGAGCTTATTTTTCAATGTTCGGATTAATCTTTCTACAATAGATGCTTTTTTAGTAGAGTAAGTGGAGTAGTGATTTATTTTATAACTATCCACAATTTTTTTGAATTTGTCATTATAGAACTCATTGCCTCTGTCCGTTTGTAGGTGTTTAGGCACTCGTCCTTTATGTAATAAAGATTGAAAAGCTCGAGTGACAACTTCTTTTTTTTTACTTTTCAGTGGATATGCCCATGCGTACTTTGAAAAAGTATCGATAACGGCTAAAATAAAATTATGACCACCGTTAAATTTAGAAACAGCTTGCATATCTATTAAATCAGCTTGCCAAAGGTCATCAATATCTTTCATCACAACATGTCTTCGAGGAAAATTTACCCTTGCATATTTATGAATCTCATTTACCACACTTTTTTTGCTCATGTTTATTATAATGTTTAAATATTACTTCTAATTTATTAACTCGATTATTTAATTCAATAAGCAAGTTTGTGTTAGATGAAATTTTATTCAAAATATTAATGAGAGATTTATCAACATATTCTTTGGTTGCGCTGTCATTCAGATCAATTGGATGTTCCAAATTTTTAAGGATCTTATTTTGGGCGTTTAAATTTCCATCACTAGATTGTTTTATAGAACATTCGCTTTGGATTATATAATCTTTTTTCTGTTTTTTATATAGGTGATGGCCGAATTTGTTGACATTCATGTTTGAATGATTCTTAAAGACTAAACAAATATTCGCAACGCTTAGTCATTTTATTCTTTAATTATACCAGCTTCTTTTAACTCTTCTATGATTGAAATAATTTCATTGTCATGATTACTGTTACCAGCATCTCTAGATGCCACCAAAAGCATAAGTCTTTCAATTAATTCATTAGGATCGTCCCAATAAATAAAATCTGTATTTGATTTATAGGTTTTTTTAAAACTTGGGGATTTAACTCCAGTTCCACGCTTGATAGCTTTGTTTTCCACTTCATCTCGATCAAAAAATAAGGGTTTTATAATTTGGCAGTACTTCATGCTTTTGTCTCCTCTTATTTGGCCTAAACGATTAAAATCTCTTTTGTGAGCATTAGTATTGTGTAACATATCTTTATAAACTATTTTATCTCTCTCTGTTACCAAATTTAAATCCGGCTTTTTTTTAAATAAAAGTTCCTTAATACCAGGTGTCATTTCGTAGTTTATATTTCCAAGGGTCATTAAAGAAATTTCATTGTCGCTAGAAGTTTTACCAAAAACCTTAAAAGAGATTGGTATGTTTCCCATGAATAATTGCTTGTTTTCATCCCGTACTCCAAATGGTACATTTAATGTATTATTTTCATCAAGCAAATTTTGTTTTTCTAATATTGATAGAAGGGGAGTGTCTAAATTGGTTACTTTTTTTTCATTTTTAAATGGCGTTGAATGTATTTGTTTTTCTGATTCACTATCGGTTAATGTATTTTCACTTTTAGCAGAGTTATAGCTTTGAAATTTGTCGTCGGGTGAACCGTTGGAATAATTACACAGTGATGAATCATTTGTATCAAAAGTGCATTTAATATCACTTTTATATGAATTAGATTCAGCCATTTTATTAAGAGGATCAGTGAGAGGTTTAAATATTTTATTTAAATTTAAGTTTGTGTTGTCTTCTTCATCCTTTATTTGTTTTATTTTGTTTTTAATTGTTTTAACTGAGGCGAGTATTTGGTGTTTCCATTTTTTTTCCATGTTTTATAACGATGTTACCACATCCATTAAATTATAAGAAATGATGACTTTAGTAGTTATGACTTGTATTTAAATGAAATCAATCGAACTTAATAAATGTATCAAATCCACTTCTGTATCTACCATTATTTAATTCACTATATTTATCTATAATTAAGAATGAGTGCGGATAAGTCCATGTTTTTAAACATATGTTTTTAAATTTGGACCAATCAATGTCTGAATTAACATGTTCATTATAAATATGTTTTAAATTTATATCATCCTGTTTAAAAATTATTAAAAAGTTTGCATTATCTCGTATTAATTGTTTTGGTATTTTCGAATAAGTTTGGGACAAGTAAAAGCAATCTATATTTTTATGCCGTCCCATTGAAAAATAGTTACGTATATTTGTCTGATTCTCGCATGCCACATCGTCAAAAATAAAAACAGAATTTGGTAAAGCAATATCCGGGTCAATAACGTCTTTGTTATCATTAAATATGTTAAATTTTATATCTGGAATTTGATTCAAGATTTCATTTAAAAAGCAGTATTTTGGTTGAAATGTGGTTTTTGAATACAGATAAACATTCTTAAATTTTAAGCCGTTTTTATGTAATAATAAGCCTATCATTACATTGGTCTTTCCACAATTAGATGGACCGCAAATTAGACAGCGAATCGTATTGGGAAGTAATACGCTATGTCTGTTAATTCCGGAATGTGATTTTACTTCTATGTTGTTAATTTCTAAAGTTGTGGGTTGCTTTATCAACCTCATAATGATATCTGACAATACTGTATAGGGTATTTATATTAAATAGATAAATCATTACAATGTCCATTTCTATTGATCGAATGTTAGCGGTTCTAATGTTTGCTTTCCAAGAAATTTAGCTTTTAAAAACAACCTTTGTCCACGTGATCTATTACCAAAAAAGGTAAGTACCTAGTTATATTTTAGTTATTATTTTTGTAATACTTATTAATTCATTGTTGCACCAGCTCCACTGTATAGCAGACAAATTTGCATTGCACTGTTGGTTTACATATATCCTGATTTTGGTAAGTGTTTATTTTAACTTTTTACTAATAATATCAGTTAAAACTAATTGGTAGTTCATATGAAGGTTAATTTAATAAGTATTATTTTATTTTGTTACAGAAACAATGACAAGCATAGTTTTTGCTGACGCTGATCCTTTCTATCTACAAGAGGCTCAAGACATGAATTTAATCTGGAACAGTCATGAACACGATAGAGATATTGTTCGAGAAAATAAAGAAACCAATACAAAAAATAAATCATTCAAAACAATTCATAAGAAAGGAAAGTTAAGTTTTAAGAAAAAAATATCACCAGATTCATCATTCGTTGTCAGAAAAATACCAGGAAAAGGACATCACTTAATAAAAATTGAAATCAGTGAAATTAACACCCTAGCAAGTGATGATTGTTGTGTAAGTGTGCAGTATGTAGTTGAGGATAAATATGATAACATTTTAGACGCAACGCAAGATTTAATAAGTAAGATGACAAAAAAGTTATGTGTCCCAGAACCTTTATAAATCTATCTAATTGTATTTATTGATATTTTATTTTATTGTAATATTATTGAATATATAACCTAATAAACATAGTTACGAGTCACGTACTTGTTTTATTTATCTTGCTTACGCAGGGTTTACCTACACATTATTTCGGTGACCGATGTAAATCTGGATTCGGTCGAACACTAACAATAATCTTATAAAATCAGACAGGAATTAGGATAGGTTAAGAAAAATGCAAGGAATGATATTTTATGCGATTTCAATTTATTTCATATATATTTCACATATATTATATATAGCAAATTATAACTTTTACCAGTAAATCAAGACTTACAGACTATATAACTTTACAAATGTATTACTTATAAATATATATATATATATATATAGTTATTATGTTAGGAATTATAGTAAACATTTACCAAAATAAAACGGTTTTCAGTTGACAAGATATATAATTTTGTCATTATTTACAGTTCAATGTTGCTTTTAAATGTCACTTTTATTATTATGATATATTTCTAATATAATACAATATTATTATAATATATTGCTGTAATGTCCCCAAGGTACAGTTTTTACTATATCTTTCGTGATCTGTCTCTTATCATCTGATTTATTTAAAATCAATTTATTCAACCTCTGAGTAAATATTTTATGATTAATTGATTTAATAATGTACATACTATCTCTAAAATCAATATTCCTAAACAAACATCGTTTATATTTTGCCATGTCAAGTTTCCTCGTTACACATTTTTTTGTGCCTTTGGCTTTCTTAAGTGAAGATGTTTCAGTATTTATGCAATAAAGTTTTGCGCGAAGTCCTGCGAATTCTGTAATTAACTCACCAGCCATTTCATCTTTAAAATATCCAGGTTGTTTAATATTAACATGAGGTATACCATATACATTATCTTCTTTAAAATTACTAGTGTCAAAGTATTGTAGGTTAAGTTTCATATCCTTGTAGAAATCATCAGTCCTTATCAAATATAAAAGACTATCAGTATCTGTGTAGCAAAGGCATATATTTTCTCCATACATTTTTTTCATAAT